>JARJHM010000093.1:0-608825 GCA_033356055.1 Carex pumila
GGAGATGAGGATCATGGCACGGCTGCACAAGGCAACACAAATGGGCAATTCTCAAAGTTGTTGGGTAGCTCGGTATATCATGAAGATCATCAAGCAGGACCTAGTCAGGTCCATCAGGTAGTAATTTCAACACCTATAATGTTTAATTTTAATGATCGTTGATATGGTTTATTAAGTACTAAAATAATTATTATAGGAATCAGAAGTTCCTTTCATGTTCGCACAAGACAACACAGGTTCTAGTCAGGTATATTAGGTAATTTTAACTCTCTTGAAATAAACTTTAAATAATCGTTTATTGTGTTTGTTACAAATAGTAACATAATTATTTCAGGGAATGAATGCATATGTCAGTTGGGACCAGACATACGATCAGGCCTATTCTCTGGATGCGCAATACACGGGTCACACAGGACCTAGTTCGGTTTATCAGGTAATAATTTTCAAATTTTTATTTTTATTTAAATAATAGTCAATTTATGTTTACTAAATGCTAAAATGAATGTTGTAGGATTCGGATCATATCGAGCTGGCCTCGCTACATGTTACTGGTGCACAAGACAACATAGGACCTAGTCTGGTCGTTACGCCACGCACACAAGCAGTGAATGACTTTTTTCCGTCATACCAACCACCGTATCTATCGGTGAATACTTTCTTGATCCCCATGCACCGATCAGAAACAATGCACATGAACTTATTACCAACTACGTCCATACGCAACCACCTCATGAACCACCCCCATGTCTGGAAACTCTCTTCCCCAACTAATGCAAAAGCCAGAGGAAGCAACTGGTTCTCAGCATTGTAACCGCACACTATCAGCAATCTCCTTTGATACATACCAGAAAAGAAACATGCATCAATACTAATGATTGGTCTGAGATGAGGCATTGCAGCAATGCATGGACCGTAAGCCCACGCAGCTGCCTTAAACAACCTTTCTATTGGATCTCTTGTGGGATCGTGTGTAACTCCAAATTTTGTTCCTGGATTGTCTCTTTTAATTGCTTCCAACAGTGGAGTGAGAAGGTTGTAAGATTTTTCCCAACTACCAAATAGTTGTGTGATTGCCAGCTCTTGGCCATGCCACAACTTGTTATATTTGGGAGTGATTCCCTTATAGGCTTTACGGACTAACCCTTTAACGCTTTTAATGGTTAAGGCAACATTTTCCCTAATATCTTCTCGTATAATATCGGCAACCATTTTTGCAGTTAATTGTGCATGATCAGTACGAGAAGCATCGGTATGGCATGTATGTGGTCCTGAAATTGTTCTAATTTTTCACTTAGATGAGAATAATCCAGACTTAGCATACAAATGCCACGTACACCTTGTGTCCTTGTAATTGACTACCATGCTAGTTCTATTGCTCCCCGTAAATTTTACTTCAATATTCTTTCTGATGTGATAATCATTTATTTTCAATCGTAGAGCCTCTTTTGAAGAGAACTCATTACCTACAGCAAGTGTATCGTGGACATGTTTCGGCCTACTGAAGAAGTTGACATCTGCGGGTTGAAATGCTGAGGTGTCATTGAAGCTTGCCACGGGGTGACTTATATCGCTGTCAGATATGAGAAAAAAATCAGCCTGAACACGTGGTGTTTGATGTGATTGTGTCGAGGTATCATCCCGAACATCCCCTTCTGATTCAGCTTCATTATCCCAGTCGGCATCATCCTCACATGAGTCAGCGTCCTCTTCATCATCACTTTGCGGCACATCATCAAAATCAGTATTAGGATCAGCTGCCTCCGGTGGATCGATCCATGGGCTATTTTGATTATTATATTCTGTCTGATTAGACGGTGACAACTCGTTCACATTGGGATAAGGATGATGATAAAGGTCTCGCCTCGATGTTTGTTTTGTCGGATAGGGTTCAAAGAAATTGGGACCCGTATAGTTACCACTTTGGGTCTGTCGAGGGTCTTGCCTGGGTGTTTGTTGTGTCTGATAAGGTTCGAAGAAACTGGGACCCGCATAGTTATCACTATATTGGGTCTGTAGAGGTACTGGATTTGTTTCTGGTACCATACTATTAATGAATGCCTGCAGTTGTATTTCACTGATGATTGGAACCAACTCAATGTATAAATTGAGAAAAGTGTACTGGGTTAGGGCACACATAGTTTGGATATAAATACCTCTCCAACTCTGATCACACACGATTTCAATTTTCTTATAATAACGTTGGGTTGTTGTACCAACATTAACCTGTGCATGTGCTTTTAGGTTATACTCATTCTCGGAATATCCAAGTTGGTGATAAATTTCACGTTTCACATCATACCAACCGTGGTCATCAGTCACACTCAATGAGAATTGAGGACTAATACTATACTCTACTCCTTTACGACCGTGTCGTATTTCGCCACCAAAATAAATCCTCAGCATCAACATGATTAATTATTTTTATAAATTAACCTACACAATAATGACTAAATCACATATTATTATTGTTATTATTATTATAATAATAAAAACTAATATTAATTAAATTATTCTACAATATTTACTAAATGACATAGCATAAAATAACAAAATTATTTAATTAAACAAACATAAAGTTCAATAACTATGTAAAAACAAATTAAATTTGATAATATTTTAGTGATACCTTATAAAATTTACATATTGAAATATATTCGTAACTAATATTAATTAAATAAAAATTACATATTATTAACCTACATAATAATGAATAAATTATATATTATTATTATTACATTAATAAAAACTAATATTAATTAAATTATTTTACAAAAATTACTAAATAACATAGCATAAAATATAATTTCAATGTTACCTGTTTGAAATTTAATTTTGCTATCAACAATAATCTGATGAGCTTCTATCTTTGTTTGAGTCTGATGAGCTGCTATTTCTGTCTGAACGTTATATTTCTCGTTTAAATGAAAGTGGGGATTGGCAAAGATTAACATATGACCTCTGCATAATATTGGTAGAGAAGAACGTCGGACGGGTTTAAAAATAGCGTCCGGGTATATATATATATATTTTTTTGTGCCGGGACGGGTTCAAGCTATTAGTTTTGTATTCTAAAAGTTATCTTATGTTGATTATTTTTATATGTTGTGTTTATGAATTGGATGTTATATGCATTGTGTTCCATGAAATTTATGTTTATCTTTAGAAGTGTTCAAGAAGATGCTCTTGGTCTTGAATCATAGAACTCTATATAATGACAAACATGAATCTCTAAAATGTTCACAAACTTGGTTATTAGTATGGAACACTAATATACCATGATAAGTTTGTCATGTTGATTACAATACATTGTAGTTCTATAAATGTTGATAAAGGCTTATTGTTTAATAACATGAGTATATGAAAGGTTTCATATATTGAACAGACCTAACGAATGAAAATATTATATGGTTATGTTAGTGTCATTAATATTTTCATTGTGTCTCAGAATTCTAAGATATGAGATGTATTTTTTTTCACATGAAAAGTATATAATGTAATTAGTATTAAAAGCTACTTATCATAAGTGGTGATAAAAATATTAGTTCCTTGTATATAATTTGTGCGGGAGAAAGTTATATGTCAATAGTATCATTGCCCCTCATTTATAATGAGTGATGATATTTTATGGGCCCTTTGGAAAAGTAGAATTATAGTGCATGCAATATAACTGAAATATAGTTATATATTTATAATTTACTTAAGAGACCAAGAAACAAATATAATACAAAGATGACACGATCCGACTTTGTATATTATTCATAATATCATGTGGCAAGGAATGGACACAAGTAATGTTATTTGTAACGTTACTTTAAAGGATCATGTATTGTAAAATGGATATTTTGCATCTATGTTATTTGGGTAACTATAATGTATAGCTAGAATACCGTTTACAGTTTATGGTAATAAAATATTTTATACCATTGCCAACATAACACAGACCCTCGATATAGGTCACACCAACTGAACGAGAAACAATAAGGATATTTTATTTATATGATGCATATTGTTTCATATGTCATGAAATAATATACATGTGATAAATAAATATCATGACTGCTTAGAACGAAGATAAATTTATGAGAAGCGTGCATGTATATAATTTGGTATAATATGGTGCATATTATATAGTATAATATACATGACACATAATTAATAATGTGCAAAAACATTGTTATAACATAAGTTTATTAAAACCCAAAATGAATATGAGTTGAGGCTGGTACTGTAGCACGCATTGTAGTGTGCACTGTAGCAGCGGTTAGGGTTAGCTCTTTTAATAAGGAGAATTATACTATGAAGGTTATATAATGGAAACCCTAGTATATTTGTATATAAGAAGAGGTAGAGAAGGTATTCAACAAGCGAGAAGAAAAAAAATTTCTGAAAATTTATTTCCTTCTCTTCCTCTCCCTCCTAGCCGCCATTTCTGTTCCTCTCATATTATTGATTTCTCTAGTAAGAAATTATTAGAAGAACAAGAAGGGTTATTAACTAGGTTCTAAGCTTAGATTAGATTAACATCTTTAGTAAGGTCTTTCTAATTCTTGTTTAGTTCAAGGTGAACATTAGGAGGCCGTTTCGACAAACGAAGGTATCCAAGAGATCTAGAAGAGAATTCGACTTCTCTCTATTTACCAAATTGACATTTGGTAGAGGTATATCCAAATCACATTTAGTAAATAGATTTGTAATTAATAAATGAGTAGATATCCATTTGCATACATTTGAATTGTTTTAATAGAATTAGCATAATAAAGTAGATCCGTAAATGCTTGTAAAAATGTTAAAATTTTTGAATTTATTGTCTTGCCGCATTATGAAATCCTTCACAAGCAAATCGTTCGGACCTTTTTTTTTTTTTTTTTTTGGCGCCGGGACAGGATGCCACAACCCGTCCGGATTTTGGTGTTTTTTTTTTTTTGTATCGGGACGGGACGCCACCATCTGTTCGGATTTTTTATTTGTTTTTTTTTTTTTTGCGCAAAGTTGATTAAGTTATGGAGGAATTAGCAGGTCCATGACCGGACGGATTTGCTCAATCTGAAATACTTATATATCGGAAAAAAATCAACAGTAATTCTGTTTTTCGATTTTATTTTATTTTATTTCTATTAATAAAAAATTCGGTTTTTTATAACTCACCGTAGCCACGTGAAAAAGCAAGTCAAACAAACCTCTACTAGTCTACTCTCTCTCCCTCTCTCTCTATTTAACTGATCTAATCTCCGCCTCTCCCGCTTCCTCGACAAACACTCCCTGGCGCCTCGATACTTCCCCCTCCTCTCCCCTCCCCTCCATCCTTTCCCCCCTCCCTTTGTACCCCATCCCACCCCGTCCTCCCCAAAAGCAAAGAGCCACAATGGCAGGAGGGGAGGAGATAATCAGTGGCGTGGGGTCACGGTCAAGCAGCAGGCAGCTGAGCTGGAGGGCCGGCAGCTTCCGTGACCCCTCTGACGTGTTCCACCGGTCATTGAATGCTGATGACGAGGAGAGCCTGAAGTGGGCCTCGCTGGAGAAGCTTCCGACTTACGACCGCGTGCGCCGCGCCATCATCCGGCACGTGGTTGATGACGACGGGGAAGGCAGGAAGTTTGTCTCTAACGAGGTCGACATCTCGAAGCTCGGGTTGCACGACCGGAAGGCGCTCCTTGAGCATATTTTTCGGGTGGTGGAGGAGGACAACGAGCGGTTTCTGAACCGGCTTCGCGATCGCATTGACCGGTGAGTGCTGCAGGAATTATATATTTATATATGTATGGTTTTCATTTGTGCGCGCGCGGTTACTTGCTATAATATATATATATATATTTTTTTGATTAAAACTTGCTATAAGTTGGTTGGGTAGGTAATGTACGTATGAAACTATGGAAGGATGCTCTCTTGTCGTGTGGTGGAATATATTAGATTTTTGGCACTTCCCTCTGCTGCTGCTGATATATTGGACAGTTGTCATATTGTTCAATTTGGGTCCTTGCGACTAAAATTATTCAATTTCAATCAGACTGAATATTGTTGCCCATCACCATCCTCTCAGGCATGGCCATCGATACCAACTCTGTTTTTTTTCAAATATAAATCAGCCTAATAAAGAATTCTAGTTCTAGAGTTATTTTACTTTGATTTTTATATTAAAAAGATTGTAAGTTTAAAGTGGGAAATCATGTGAGTGAGTTGTAGACGTGTACAAGTAGGTGTTCCTTTTCAGAATATTTTTACGTAATACATTCCTTATCTGCATTATTGGGTTTATTAGAACTCAGGTAGGTGACTGTGACCTATAAGGGTTAAAGGGTATAAGTCCGCTCAACACAGATAAATCTACCACACAAAAAACTATGTAAATGTTTTCTACTGAATTTTTTGAGACAAGTCGTAGCTACTTTCTCAAATAACAAAACGAACTTGAGAAAGATGCCGGACCAAAGCCACAGCATATGACTCCTTATGTCCTCATCTTAAATGATTAATTCCAAAATAAAGAAGAAAATTGTAGGAGAAGAATGAACAACATTTACTCAAAGCAGGGAAACTGACAAATACTTTTGTCTACATATTCCAAATCCTCGAGTATATAATTTATTTAATTTGTGATTATTGATTCCAAAGCTAAATTATTTATTGCACCTCAACATTGGTGAAATTTCCCTGTTAATTTATATCTTGAACAAAAGTCAAGCCATTTTTTTTCTCTTTTGTTACAATTTTTTTGTATTATTTATCTATATCTACTTCTTTATTTATTTCTTGGTATAACCAGGGTAGGTCTTGAACTTCCTAAGCTAGAAGTACGTTATGAAAATTTGACCATAAAGGCCAAAGTGCATGCTGGAGGTTGGGCAATCCCTACTCTGTGGACTACAGCTATCAATTCAATAGAGGTAGCAAATTTTGTGACGATTGCCTCTGAAGCCTTCACTAAGCTCTACTTAAGTCAAACTTTAATGTACTAGGAATAATTAAAAAAGTTTCTCTCAATGGTACCCGGTCAACATCAGTACAAGCCTTGTGCCATGAGCTGTAGAGCAGACCAAACTGATACCAAGAATCAAGGAAATGAACATTTTCTCTTGAAATAGGGAGAAATATTTTAAACTAAAGTAGCCAGCTAGCAATATTAGCTTTTGTCATTTTGTAAATTTATGAATTAATTTGCCAATTTGCGTTAAACTTTTCAAAAACTTGATTTTTCATTATATTTTCATGAATTTCATATCTACAAGTATTGCTTTTTTTTTTTTTTTTTTTTTTTTTTTATGTTGAACATTGTACATCTTAATAATTTCACATGATATTGGTTGTTTATCCCTACTGTAATCCATCGTGAAACAAAATGTATAGTTTGAACTTGTTTGGGAGACTGGGATGCATTTTAACTGTTTGGCATTGTCAGCAATTTCTAAATTTTAAAATCTCATCCACTTTTTGGCACTGGGAAGGTCATAATTCTGAACTAACCAACCATGGGCAGGCCCTTGTACCAACTTTCTACTCTGATTTTGCATTACTTGTGCTGAATGCATGGCAGGGAATTTTTGGTAGCTTTACACCTTCGAAGAAGAAGACCATAACAATACTAGAAGATGTAAGTGGAATATTAAAGCCATCAAGGTGGGTTAAACGTTAAGCTTCAGGGTTTGGTTATTGCTTTAGATATTAATTCTACAAAGAAAGACTTTATCTTTTGTAAACATTTATTTTAGGATGACACTTCTTCTAGGACCTCCAGCATCAGGAAAAACAACTCTCATGCTAGCTCTTGCAGGAAAACTTGACAAGAAGCTCAAAGTGCGTATCTTGACCTAGCTCTCCAATTTGATATTATTTGCATTTTACTTTTCAGAATCCACTGCATGGCAGTTCTCATGCTCGATTATATATGTATAAGTGGCTCCTATATTGCTAGCCATAGGATTGCCTCTGTTTCTGTTAAGAAATTTTACAAACATCAATATATTCCTAGTTTAGCAGTAAGCACCCTTATGGGAACACAAATATGGGCATAAAGGCATCCGAAGAAACAACAGTCACAGATATCTTATACTGAACTGAATGGGATTGCACCAACCAATACATGTCCGATGTACCCAATTACAACTAACCCCTGACTCAAACTTTTATGGGTTTATTAACTTCCAAAACTGATTCCTTAAATGATTAATTTTCATATTAGCAGACATCTGGTAGAATCACTTATTGTGGACATGAGCTCTCAGAGTTTGTTCCCCAGAGGACAAGTGCATACATAAGCCAGCATGATCTTCACTATGGTGAAATGACAGTAAGAGAAACAATCGATTTTTCAGCTCGGTGTCTTGGTACTGGAACAAGGTTTGAGTTGCTGTCTGAATTGTCTAGACGGGAGAGGGATGCTGGAATTAAGCCCGACCCAGAAATCGATGCCTTTATGAAGGCGATGGCAGTAGAAGGAAAGAAAAACAACATTGCAACTGATTACATCCTCAAGGTCTTTTTATTTTTTTACTTGAAAAAAATTGTCCTGATATTAACAGCTGTATATTTCACTTCATTGCTTATATACAGATTGATAGTATAATACTCACGATAACAATTTTGTTAGTCATCAATATATGTTAAGTTGGTGTCAAATTAGTTTTAGCATATTTTATAGTGTTTTGTAATTGCAAACACCATGAAGTATGCTAGAGTTTCTTGAGTTACAAATAATAATGAACTGAATATGCAAAGAAAATAGCAACTTATTATTTATTTACTTATTAATTGATGAAACAGATCCTTGGTCTTGATATCTGCGCAGACATCATTGTTGGTGATGAGATGAGGCGAGGAATCTCTGGTGGGCAAAGAAAGCGTGTTACCACCGGTAGGTTCTATTACTTTTAGTTATTGTCGTATCATAATGAAGGATGCACGCGATTACTGAAAATCATAAATAGTCTCACAGAATTCAACTTGGTGTTACTTCTATGTGTATTTTCAAATAATCTCACAGCAGCTCCTTTCATATACTACAGCGGAGATGTTGGCAGGACCTGCAAGGGCACTTTTCATGGATGAAATATCAACTGGGCTTGACAGTGCCACAACATTCCAAATAGTGAAGTTCATACGGCAAACGGTTCACATATTCAATGGAACCGTGATGGTCTCACTTCTCCAGCCGGCTCCAGAGACCTACAATCTCTTTGATGACATTATCCTTCTGTCAGAGGGGCAGATTGTGTACCATGGCCCGCGGGAAAACATCCTTGAATTTTTCCAGTCAGTCGGCTTCAGATGCCCAGAAAGGAAAGCAGTTGCCGACTTCCTCCAAGAGGTAACCTCAAAAAAAGATCAGGAGCAGTACTGGATGGGCGACCGCAAGTCCTACCGCTATATTTCCTCCCAGGATTTCTCACGCCATTTCAAGTCATTTCACATTGGTGAGCGCCTTATTGAGGAAATTAAAATCCCATATGACAAGTCAAAGATGCATCCTGCAGCTTTGACTACCGAGAAGTACGGGATGTCAAACAAAGAGCTCTTTAAGGCGACTCTGTCAAGGGAGTGGCTTCTGATGAAACGCAACTCATTTGTGTACCAGTTTAGGATTTTTCAGATCACCATCCTTGCATTTGTTGCTATTAGCTTGTTTTTAAGGACAACGATGCACTATGGTAAAATAACTGACTCGACAAAGTTTTTTGGCGCCTTGTTCTTCAGCCTGACAAGTGTAATGTTCAATGGATTTGCCGAACTGTCAATAACAGTGACAAAGCTGCCAGTGTTTTACAAGCAGAGGGATTACTTTTTTTTCCCAGCCTGGGCTTTTGCGTTGTCAAATTGGATCCTCTCGATTCCTGTCTCTTTCGTAGAGTCCGGAATTTGGATGATTCTCACGTATTATCCAGTTGGTTATGCACCAGCAGCTAGCCGGTTAGTTTTTATTTCCGTCTTTTGGTTCAGTTGAAATTTGTTAGATACTTGATTTAAATTTTGACTTCTAGGCTTCCAACCAAAGATTTTTTATATTTATAAATCTCAAATTAGCAAAAAAGTAAATCAAAAGGAAAACCAAAAATATAAAGGAATTCACAAGAACAAGGGAGAGGAGCCACAAACTCCGGGTCAAGTCTTCTTGTCTTGACTTTTGCATGACACGCTATATTTACAAAAAGAGAAGGGAAAAGATTAATTAAAATAACAAAAAAACTAAAAGATGAACTAAGAAACAAATAAGGAAATAAATAACAAGAACAAACAAACAATGTTTCTATGCAATTCATGTAGACTTTACATTTTCACTCATCACCAGGAGTGTTTAAAAGTATGTTTTCTGCAGGTTCTTTCGTCAGTTGTTGGTGTTCTTGTTAATAAATCAATTGGCTGGGGGCCTTTTTCGCTTAATTGCTTCAATTGGTAAAACAAGGGTCGTGGCTAATAGCATAGGGACGTGCACATTGCTTATTTTGTTCGTGCTTGGTGGATTCATCATATCTAAAGGTGAAATTAATTCTTTAATCACAACAAGTCCTCTAGCATGCTTGTAAATAATATTTGGTTGTTAAGGCCTTCACATTCTTAAATAATTATTTTGGTGTGTGGAAGTATTTGAGTTGCTATATTTTTGGGCAGATGATATTAAACCTTGGTGGATATGGGGCTTCTGGAGTTCTCCACTCATGTACGGCGTGAATGCTGTATTTATAAATGAATTCCTTGATCCCAGATGGGGCGCGGTATTTTTCTTGTCAGGATTTTTTTTTCTCATTTGAATCATCGGAAAAATATAAATTAATAGTTTAACAAGGAACCGAATGACAGCTTTACGTGTGTTTTCTGCATTTGTGCATTTCTGGAGCTTAACACTGGAAGTCACCTTCAATTTTCGTTTAATCTTTTCAAGTATTTTCATTTAATCTTAGTCTGACATTCACTCTTTTTTAATACCACTACAGCCGAACCCAGACAAAAATATTGATGCACCAACAGTAGGAACAGCAATTCTAAAATCTAGAGCTCTCTTCACAAACGGGTATTGGTATTGGATAGCTGTTGGGGCACTTGCAGGGTTTACAGTTGTCTTCAATTTGCTCTTTATGCTGACAATGACATACTTAAACCGTAAGTAATAACAACTTATGTTTATTAGTTTTTTTCTACCTATCTACCATCTCTGTACCATTAAAGCACTGGACTAAGAGCTGCATTACATATTTTGTCATTTAAATATTTTTTTATATGTATAATACATGCACAGTCATGTCTGCTAAACTACTATATTGTATTCCTTTTTCTTTCTAGCTGCCAGCAATGTGCAAAATATTATACTTGACGATGCATCATCAAAAACTAAGAAGGGTCCAAAATCAGGCAATGAGCATTCACCAGGTGCCATGTCAATCACCTTTTTCATATTTACATTGTGTAGTGAGTACAGATTTGGCTACAGTCCTTGTTTGCAAAAGGAAACAATTATAACTAGGTGCATGTGAAATAGCATTGAACTTAAATTCTTATAGTGCTCAGTTAAGCATCTGTTGGCCTGCTCTTTTAGTAACTAAACACAAAAACACACACACACACACATATATAATATAATAAAAAATTCTAAAAAAATAGTAAAATATTTCCAAAAAATATAAAATTTGAACTTTAAAAATAGAGATACGAGCGGAAAGTAAAACACCATCTTTATTTTCCAAAGCATGATAGCCCATGCCCATCTTTCTCTGCGCGCACACACACACACACAGAGGGAGAGATTGGCTAACTTGCTTTGGGAATTAAAGATAGTGTTTTACTTCGCGCTTATATCTCTATTTTCAAAGTTCAAATTGTCGGTTCGAACTTTTCAACATGATCTTCATATTAAAATGCGTTTGGAGACCAAATTTTACATATTTTGGAAATTTTTTACTACTTTAAAATTTGAAAATCACAACTTTTCATTATATAAAAAATAATAAAAAATGCAGAAAAGATGTGAATTTCAAAAATTCTAAAAAAATAGTAAATTTTTTCCAAAAAATGTAAAATTTGGTCTCCAAACACATTTTAATATGAAGATCACGCTGAAAGGTTCGAATCGTCTATTTGAACTTCGAAAATAAAGATATGAGCATGAAGTAAAACGCACTCTTAATTCCCAAAGCAAGTTAGCCCATCTCTCTCTCTCTCTCTCTCTCTATATATATATATATAAAGGCGAGTTTAGCAGGTGGTTGCAAAAAATTTGATCCTAATTCACAAAATTTTCCACAGATAATGCAGTTAACTCAGGAAACAAAGGAATGGTTCTTCCCTTCCAGCCTCTTTCACTTGCTTTTAGTCACTTATACTACTATGTTGATATGCCTCAGGTAAGTTTATTTTTCATGGAACAAAAGAAATAACAATATTTGAAAAGTTTCAGTTATACATGCAGATTGCATATAAATAATAGAAATGTCTCATAAGCGAACCAAAAAAAAAGTTTCAAGAAAAGCTATAATGGGAACGTGAAAATGATTCAAATAAGTACCTATTCCAAATAATGATGGTAGTTTAAGTTATACAAGCGGATTGCATATAAATAATAGCAATGTCTAATAAATGAACAAAAAAAAGTTTCAAGAAAAGCTATAATGAGAACGTGAAATGATTCAAATAATTGCCTAGTCCAAATGGTACTGGTCCTGGCCAGTAGGATACAAGTTAGCTTAGGACAATTGTATGTTTCTCATCAATTGAACTACGAGAAGGCCAAACTATGCTCAATTAAGTGTACACCTAAATATGAATCAAACAAAGGAGAACAGCAACAATCATTTCAAAATTTGATAATTTTTAATGGTGCTGTTTCTTCAGGAAATGAAGAATCAAGGGTTTGAGGATGATCGGCTTCAACTACTGTCTGATGTTAGTGGAGCATTTAGACCAGGTATCCTGACAGCATTGGTTGGTGTAAGTGGAGCCGGAAAGACTACACTAATGGATGTTCTTGCTGGAAGAAAAACAGGAGGTTATATTGAAGGAGAGATCAGCATTTCAGGGTACCCAAAAAAGCAAGAGACATTTGCACGCATTAGTGGTTACTGTGAGCAGAATGATATTCATTCACCCAATTTAACTGTCTATGAATCTTTAGTTTACTCAGCTTGGCTGCGTCTTTCACCGGAGATAAATGGCAGAACTCGAATGGTAGTTTCTATTATTTTCTCTGTTTACTTGGATTTTGGGTTTCAATTACTAATTTGAAGAAAAATAGATCAAAACATCCTTTTGTTTTTCACCCTTACGTGGAGATAAAAGATGAGAGATCAATGGTGTTTTGCCTTTTATTTTTTCTTTCACTTGGAATTAATGTTTTGACTTTATCAGTTATTTTTTCTCGTTTCTTAAATCAAGCTTAAATTGGCCAAGTGTTCAAGAAATAATTCAAACTTCCTTTTTAACTCCCTTTTCTTATATTTCATTTGAAGACATGAATTATGATTCAGTAAGCCCATTTTGGCCCTAACTTTTGAAGTAGCAATCAGATAAACAACCCTAACAAAAGAAATATCTGTTTAATATTGGAGATAGGAGAAAAAAAAAGTTGCAGCTTCTTGAAACTTTTTTCTTAATTAGTGTGTTCTATTATTTGCAATAGATGTTCGTGGAAGAAATTATGGAGTTAGTTGAGCTAAATGTGCTGAGAGACTGTCTAGTGGGCTTACCAGGCATTGACGGTCTATCAACCGAACAGAGAAAAAGGTTAACCATTGCAGTTGAACTGGTTGCAAATCCTTCAATTGTTTTCATGGATGAACCGACGTCTGGTCTCGATGCACGTGCTGCGGCTATTGTCATGCGGACTGTGCGAAACACTGTAAATACTGGACGTACTGTCGTGTGCACAATCCACCAACCGAGCATAGATATATTTGAATCTTTTGATGAGGTCAGTTGTTTTATTTGTTTTTTTTTTTCAGACTATATTTCAATGTTCTTTAACAATAGTTCTGCTATTTTTCCATATAGCTTCTATTGATGAAGCTTGGAGGACAAGTTATTTATGCTGGAGAGCTCGGTCGCTACTCCCAGAAACTCATTGAGTATTTTGAGGTCTGTCAATATCTTTTTGTGGTCAGTTTTATCTTGTAACTACTTATTTTTCTAAAGGGATCGTATGGTGTTCATATGTAACATGACCAACTAAAATAAAGAACAGTACAGTGCATAGTAAAGAGGTACTATCAGTTCAGAAAAGGCATGGAAGGAACAGCACAAGGTAAATGACAAGCGGTTTGGGTGAATCTTGGGTGACATCTGAAATTAGCAGAAAAATTCATTCTTTCATTAATACTAGGAAGAGAAATGATTTTGGCCTCCAAAGTAAACAAAATACATATCACCTGATGTATCTTATCTTTTGAGTTTGAATCCTGTCATTCATTATATATTAACATGAATCTTAAAGGGTCCCTGTGCATACAAGCTTGCACCGGATTGGTCCGGATTCTGATCGGACGGTCTGGATTCAAACTCAAATGATGAGGTGATACAGAGGATCCAGACTCAAAGAAACATCACGAATTAACAACTAAACTATCTGAAGTGTACCTGTTTGTGTAGTGCATATGTTTCATGGGTTACATCTTTTTACTATCCACCATTATGCCAATTTTTGATATAGCATACCTTGTTTGACTTGTTTAAATATTGGCCATGATTTGCGTAATGATCATTGTGAGTACCCAACTGGGAGGTGATAATATTGAGCCTAACATTCCTTTTCTATTTGACATTCATCTAAATTTAGAAAAATGCTACAAAAATGTAGGCAATCCCTGGGATCCCAAAAATAAAACCAGACCAGAATCCTGCAACTTGGATGCTGGAGGTTACCACTCCTGCTGTTGAAGCAGAACTTGGTGTCAACTTTGCTGAAGTTTATGCTCATTCTGTACTCTATCAGTGAGTTGATAATTTTTTCCTTAGACAATATAGAAATCAGATAGTATAAAATAATTATTACATCAGAGCACATGATCATTGGCTGACAACTCATCAGATATAATTATTTTTTGCTTAAATTAACCACACCATGGATGCAATTAAATTTCATACCATGGCAATATATTATAATACCACTGCTAAAATTATGTATTTCCAATACAGGAAAATCCAAGATCTAATAAAAGAACTAAGCATCCCTGTCCCCGGCACAAAGGATCTTTCATTTCCAACAAAATACTCTCAGAACTTCGCAACACAATGCATTGCCAACTTTTGGAAGCAGTATTGGTCATTTTGGAGAAACCCTGGATATAACACAACTCGCATACTCATGACAATTTTGGTTGGTCTTCTATTTGGTACCATGTTTTGGAACAAAGGAGGAAAAACGTAAGAATTTGTTTTTATACTTCCTTTATTTTGGCATTTATATATACCTAACCCACCTTTTATATAATGCAACCAAGTAGAAGCATAGGAGCTTTAAAATTTCACCACATCTTGTCAGTTTTACTGCCACTGGAGTTGTCCGTTCCTCTACCAGACTGGTAGGGTATGGATGTGGTTCCATATCTTCAATTTTCTGTTGAAAATTTCACCCTGATTCATCTAGAGTTTTATAGAAGCTTTACTTCGGCCAAACAAAACAAAAGGAAACGACAAAGTGATCCCTTCATTGATTGAACTTAATTTCGTTGTGTATTTTTTTTCTATTTTGATCTGAGCAGGAGCGTAGCACAAGATTTACAGAACTTACTAGGAGCAATTTATGCGGCGATTTTCTTCCTTGGCGCGAGTAATGCCACAGCAGTGCAGCCTGTAGTGAACATCGAGAGGACAGTGTTCTACCGAGAAAAAGCAGCTGGAATGTACTCTCCTTTGTCCTATGCCATTGCTCAAGTAATGATAGTACCATTTTTCTTCCCCTTTTCTGTTTTGGCAAACAAAAGGATGGTACTACATCACATCCACTATAATATTTTTGAATGCTGCTTAGATTCACCAAAAGTATCAAACATCAGGTACTGAAGAAAATACCAACTTGAATTTGCTTTGTTCCAGTCATATCTGGTACCTTGTGCCATGTACACATGACTCAAGTGGCGACAGTTTTTATTTAATTATTAATCCATACTATTCCTTTCAAATAGCATGAGCAGAATTTAGGGGTGTCAACAGGTACGGTAAGGGTCGGGTGGAAGCATTTTCATACCCGTACCCTATCCTCACCTACTACAAATTATCTTACTTGTATCCTACCTTTATCCGTTATGGTTGTCGGATAACAAAATGGTAGCGGGTAAATAATGGGTATTAATATAATAATAATTTCATTATGAGGTGGGTTCAAATGCCTCCATTTTTAGAAACTTTAATAACTAAAAATTTGAAACTTAAAAGTCAAAATAAAACCGTTGGATATAATCTTACATCATTTTATCTATACACGTGTTAAATATTACGACATTTCAACTTTGTTTTGGTTGTCATCAAGAGATTGTAAAATATATACTAATGTGGATAATTTCTACACGTTGATTTTTCAACTTATTAATTCACATGAAGCCAAAATTGAAATATGATAATATTTTATAAGAATACAGAGGAAACAACATAGATCACATCTAACGGTTTTATTTTGACATTTATAATTTAAATTTTGAGTTATTTAAGTTTTAAAAAATGGAGGCACGATGGAAGCACAAAAAATGGAGGCATTTGAACCCTCATCTTTTATTATTTATTAAATAAAATATTAAAACATATACATTCATTTCACACATGACACATGTATAGTACTTTATTGAAATTTTTTTTTTCTGATCATGCTAAGCACAAGTAAACCAATTGAAGTACTCTTTTCAATGCTTATTAATATATATTATGTATATATAATGTTTTTTATAGTTACCCGATCGGGTAACGGATATGAAATAGGCTTTACGTGTATCCTTATCTGCTTAGATAACGAAAAAAAATCTTACTCGTACCTATCTTATCAAATACGGTACGGGTCGGGTAAATGGATAAAAGGGCGCCATTGACACCCCTAGCAGAATGGCAGTCTTAACCATTTATAATTATATTCATCAAATGATTGAATGTGCACTCAAAAACTCGAGAGCCATACATTAATCCCTCTTCCCTCTCTGATTGCAGTTAGGCATTGAGATTGTATACAACCTGGTACAGGGGACAATATACACACTGCTGCTTTTCTCAATGATTGGTTTCAAGTGGGAAGTCTCCAGGTTCATCTACTTTCTCTTCTTCATTGCAATGTCCTTCAACATATTCACTCTATATGGAATGATGGCCGTATCCTTCACCCCAAATCATCACATTGCTGCCATTGTCTCGTCCTTTTTCTACGTTTTCTGGAATGCGTTCACTGGCTACATCATCCCTAGACCAGTAAGTGGTCACAACTCAGGTTTAATCTTACCTTAAAAGCGTTTGGTGGTTAAGGATTCACCAAAACAGGAATTCAGCTTCAAGGTCCATGTCAATACAGAAACTATTCATGCAAGAGCATATGCAGTTTGTTGGAATTTAGGCAGTGATTGTTTGGTACTCTGATGGACCCAAAGCCCAGAATAAAATCCAAGTCATACTTTTCAAACCCCGTTGGATTTATTCTAGAATGAAGCTCCAAGTTATTATGCCTGTATTCTAATCCCATTGCACATTACCAAGGTTATCGGCTATGCTGAAATTATAGGTCCATCTGTTTCATTAACAAAATAACTATCTTTTGCAGAGCATTCCTGTATGGTGGAGGTGGTACTACTGGGCTGATCCTGTTTCATGGTCCATTTATGGTGTAATAGCATCACAGCTAGGCGACAAGGAGAACATGGTTGAGATTCCTGGAGCACAAAGTTTAACAGTCAAAGAGTACTTGAGTGAGAACCTAGGTTACCGGCACGACTTCCTGGGATACGTAGTCCTTGCTCACTTTGCTTTCATGATTGTGTTTTTGTTTGTGTTTGCTTATTCCATAAAATCCTTTAACTTCCAGAAGAGGTAGATATGATTTTCAATACTTATGGCGGTCAAATGGAAGTTCATAAATCTTTGCCTGGGTCTTAATGTGTATCGATTTATTGTGTACAGTGATCACTTGTATAATTTTGTAATTCTTCATTCATGCTATTATACTAGTTCAACAGAATAAATTTCTTTATGAAAGCCGGGTGCCATTTCTCCTTTTATTCCCAAAGTTCCACGCTAAAGAGGCCGTGTGGATCGTAAACTGGTAAGGGAATCCGCTCTAGCTTAGTTCGGTGCCATGACATCATATTGAAGAGTCATTAAGCCAATACTGGGCCGTGAATCTAGTTTCCATGTGAATCAGGCTAAGAGGTACGGGTTATAAGTCCATCTGAATTGCCTTGTAAATATTAATTATTGGATGGCATAACCCAACAGTGATTTTTAATAAATCTAAAAAAATAATAATTTTTTTTTAAAAAATGTAAAATTTGATCTCCAAACACATATTAATATGGAAAACAAGATGAATGATTCGGATCAACTATTAGGATTTAAAAACTAAAATATAAAGCCGTAGTACGGTAACAAATCGTAATATGCATAGTATCATAGACTCACTCATTTAATATTGTCCATGTATAATTGAATTGTAAATTATTTGAAATAAACGAAATGAAAACTTTACATTAAGTGTCAATTTATAACTAAAGGTCAATCTCAATTAATTAAACTGACAATTTAAAATCGAGACAAAATTTTGAAAAATTGGACGTTGTCCTTTAAAAATAATTGTAGATATAAACAACATTTTGTTGGGTTTCAGGATAACTAAAATCAGTTTAGGCTTAAGTTGCGAAAAAATCGTAAAATAAATTTTTTATTTCTAACTTAAATCAAGGATTAAACGCAGTATGCTAGAAATTTTTTAAGGCGGTCCACTTTCAGTATTCCTTTGACATCAAAACCCAATTTAATCATTTTTCAGATCTACTCCTTAATTGGTTTCTAAAACATTAAATATATTTACCAATTAAATAGATTAATATAATATATTATACCTTGTTTCCAAATTTCAATTGAAATGCAGCCGATCGAGAAGAACGATTATGCGGATTGACTCGCATTGGAGTACCAAACGTCTGATACCTCTATCAGTTATCCACCAGGACTAACCAGAGAGTATTTATTTCTTTTACCATAAATACCGTAAACTACGGGATTCTGCAAAAACACTATTCACCGAGAAAATATGAAATAATATTAGTCTCGAGCTGCTAGATGTCAAAGGTACAAGCATGTGATTCTTAAACACGTGCGGGTACCAAAAGAATACAATTTACCGATCCCGTGAACTCTAAAAAAATGTAACCAAGAAAGAGAGAAAATACCAATTCGATTCGACACGAAACGATATGAGTGAATTAGTAATTTTATCTCTCACTCTCACCCTTCAATTTATAGAAAAATGAGGTTCGCCCGATTACCAAAATGCCCCCAAGATTCGGCCAAATTACCAAAATGCCCTTGGATGGTGGTTTTGAGAGGAAGAAACAAAATTTGATTTTTTCACTTTGGCCCAAAAATCAATTTAATTCTTTTGGGCTTTTAATTTTAATTAATGCTTTAATGCTAATGGACTTTCAGCCCATAATTTAAATCCATAATTAACAATTAAAATCCAAATCAAATATTATATATAATTGTCATGTATAATTATATTTCTTTCGGTTGTTGTTTTGGTAACTTTTATACAACGTAATGTATACGTTTATAAATTAACATTTTGTTTTTGCTTGTCATTTTTACATGACATTTATAATTTAATTATATCACGTATAATTAATTATAAACATCTTATTATTAATCATAATAAATTTATAATTAATCAATAATATTCTCCGATTAGCTCCTATACGGTGTGACTCAATAGGATCTGTGTTATGTTGGTAAATAAAATTAAAATTGTTTTAACTTCTATAATCATAGGAGACATCTGACATATGCACTATGACCATCTAATTATACAGATGATAATGTACTGTACAATATCATGATCCAGTAAACTATTTACTTGTGTCAGTTCTTCTATCTCATAGCTATCAGATCAGTTTCAAGGTAGGTGTGTGTCATCTTTGCTAACTTATTTTTTTCTTGATCTTAAGCAGATTATCAAATATGATCACTCTTGTAATCATACCACTAGCATATAATCTTACTCTACCAAGAGGCTCAGTGATACTATAACTAGTATAGAGATACGAGGGATAATAGTACTTTTGGTAAATCATCACTTCCTTAGCTAAGCTTTGCATACAGAAGTGCTACCGTTATAACTGATTTTTAAGAACAACATTAGATAATACTCACATATACACATCTCTCAGTAGGAACAATGAGTACCTCATACTGTAGAACTTAACACTAAATGAAAACATTAATGACATAAACACAATTCTATTTAATATTTCATTCGAGGTTTGTCAAATACCATCTTCTTGGAACATGTATTTATATGATTAAAATGACATCTCTTGTCAATGGTTTATAAAACTTAACTATTTTTTAATCCACATACTAACCTTATAATGGTTAATTAGTGTTCCAGCTAATTACCTCAGTTAGAGACTTTTAAGAACATATATCATCTATATTATGGAGTTTCATATTTCCAGTTATGAACTCGAAATGATCCATAAATACAATAATACTTTAGGTAATAAAATGACATTTTATTGATCATTCAATTCATGAACAAAACATATATGATAAACTTATTGTATTATTGACTTCTTGATTATTACAAACTAACACATTTGACAACAATAAATTGAATACATAGCTAAACTAAATTGGTGGAGAAACTATTCGATGTAAATTTTATCACGAAATAACACCAAATATCTTGTATTTTGAACATAAAGAGAATAGAATACACTTAGAATGAAGTTATTGCGTTTGTTTGGTTTTAATTTGCAGGAAATAAAAAAAAACAGAGAAAAATGCTCAGTGCAGACTCACAGATTTTGACACGGCCACACTAAGTACTTAGAAAGATTTTTAGACACGTACCAATTTGGAAAAAAGTATAATGAGCTATGCATCAAAATTTGTGCAGATGCACGAATTCGATGCAGCCACATTCTAGTCGCACAGAAAAAGTCCGAGCCCAGTGTGGATGCACTGTAGCAACATGCAAAACTGGAGACTGAACTTAAAACAATCATAGATTTTGACTCATAACTATGTTTTAGGCGTATTACCACTTTGTGGAAGGCTAGCGAGTTTTAGTCGCAGACAACCTAAAACTATTTTTGGAACCGTTGGCCATGTTTCAAGGGTCCAACTTAGACCACGCAAGTTTGGGAAACATGTAAAGATAGCATCTAATAACCTCCACACATTCTAACTCTAAATTGGGCAGAATTTCAACTATAAAAGGAGGAGATCTTTCCCATTCAAGGCATCTCTTCACAAATATTATCTTATCTCTCAATATCTCTTCTTCACCAATACTTAGCATAAAATTCTGCAATCAAGGAAGCAATTCAAGGAGGATGAATAAGAAGATTCAAGCAAGAAGAAGGCAAGAATAAGGGTTATTCATTTTGAGAAGGGTGTAATCTATTTCTCTATTTAATTTCTCTGTTTTAACCAATATTTGTGATGAATCTTTTGTTGCATTCTTGCATCTCCATGAGAGGCTAGTTTTCTCTCTAGGGGTTTATGTCAATCCATGAACTTGTTTAATTCTATCTTATTCAGTTATTTATTTTTATTATGATAGTTTGATTTGATTGTTAATTTCTGTAATTTATCATTTGTGTTTATTACATAATTAGTACTTGACTTGCACCACTCCTGCTTTGGATTCGAAAGAACCAAAGAAGTTAGGATTATATATAATGGTGCCAAATTATGAACACTAATACCCTAGGTTTGGATTAGGATCTAACCAATTTGTAATCTAAGCCGGAACTACAGAAATTAGAGTTAGGGTTTGGTGAATGACTTAATCATAAAGTCAAATCCCTAATTAGGACTCTTGAATTGCATTATTTATTGGTATGAATGACTTAATTGTGAAGTACCGATATCCAAGGATATAGTAGACTAACAAGAGCTTATGATCTAAATAGCTACGGTGAAGGACCTAGCCGTGAAGTCTGAACTATATAGGCACATTATTAATTCACGAAAGTGACTCTTTTTGACATCTTAAGTTATAAATCTCGTCAAAATCAAACATGAATTTAAACAAACAAAGTAGATAAAATTAGCAAGAGATTGTAAACCGAATGCCCTTAGATCTTCCCAATTCTTCAAAGTAACCAAGATTCTATTTTATTTTTCTTTTTTACTTTAATTGTTTCAAAACTCTTCCTTCGGGTATTGAACTCAACCTTAGAATTGTTAGAACAAATTCCCCCTCCCCCACCCCACCCCCCCCAAATTTAATTTTACTTTCTTGCACAAATTTGAAACAAATCAATAAAGTTAAAAACTAGTATTTTCCAATTTTTCTGTGAATCGATACTCAAAGTACTACAAAGATAAATTATGCACTTACATCCAACCAATCATTGAGTATTTTGATTTATAAAATTTAAAACTCTAAAAAATATAAAAACAAATATAAAATTATATACTTAAAATTTGGTCTTCAGGCACAATTTAATATGGAGAACAACTTAAACGGTTCGGATCGACGTTTTGAACTTTGAAAATTGAAAAACGAATTGGTAGCACCAAAGCTCATGAACCACTTTAATCTTAGCCAACCTCTATATATATATATATTGGTGAAAAACCCGTAAGTAATTGCATTGATTCAGAAAATTACAAGCAGCTATTACATGATATTAGATAATGAGTGTCTTTAAAAGCATTCAGCTATAAAACAAATAAAAAACACACAGAGATATGTGCATCCTATGGATACAAATGTGATAATCCTTGCTTGATTAAAATTTTAGAAGCCTTGTGATTGTTTCATCTGTGCATCTATTTGTCTTATTTCTCCTGGCATACTACACCGAATCACAGCTGAGAAGACACTGAATCAAACCAGATCGGGAACAAAATCAACCGAATCAGGAGAGTCACCTGCTCAGAGGAATGTGCAACCTAAAAGGCACTGAATCAAACCGAACCAGGAACTAAATCAACTGGACCGGGACAGTCACATCTCAGGAACAACTAGTGTGAACGCCAGAAAAAAAAAAAAAAAAAGCTTGGAAGTAGGAGGAGAAGAAGAAAACATCTTACCATCAAATACCAAAATACGTACCTTATTCATATATAGTTATAGTAGATACTACGAGAGAGACAAATTCACAGCACCCTCAATCGAACTCGGAATCGAGATAGATGAGAGAATGACAGTCAAATCAATGAGTAGACACATGTTTAAACGGAGTAGAGGATTAGAGAAGATAATGGAGGCGGAGGAGGTGGAATCCGAGTGGATGGAGGAGAGAGGGAGGGATGAGGTGGAGGGCGGAAGAAATTGCCTTTTCTTTCACCGACTCTCAAAGCGGCTAGGGCTTATCTAGCAAGCAAGGTTTTGTTACAATGAATGAATATTTGACTAGCTGTGATGAAATATGAAGCATTTAAATTACTAAATTCATAATTCTGGAGAGAGGTCTGTTAGAATCTTTGAAAATCAAACCCAATTGCAGACAGAGCTGATGACCGCGGTGTAACTTAAATTGTCAAAAATTTTAATTTTACCATTCGATACCCAAAGAATCATGAAATCCAGAAAATATTATTTTTGATACGGTCGCAACATGAAATTACGGTCAGAAATTGAATGGCCACAACTTTACGTTGGAGCCATTTTTTATCTTACAAATTTAACTAAAATCAAGAGAATCAACGTGTTTTGATTGGTTCTCAGTGGTGGTGAGTGAAAAAAAAAGTTGCTGTGGCCATTCAATTTCGGACTGAAGACATCCAGCTAAGCTAAGGCATAGATGAGGGCAAAAGAAGAAAAATAAAACCGTGTGCCGCAGTAAAACCCGAATGTTTCCATCTAGTGACCCGATTTAATTTTAATTAATTAAGGCAAGAAATCCGCCGAGGTAATCTTTTGATCTTCACATCCCTATAAGGCTAGAACCCAATTTAATTTTAAGTATGCTTTCATTTGTATTGGTTTACTGGCTCAGTTGTATATTATTGACTAACACACATGTAACCCATGCTTTGATGTGTTGAGTGCTAGCAAGTAGCAAGAAAGCGATCCTTTTAGAAATAAACCTTCTGATAAGCGGCAAAACAATATCTCGCAAGTCTTGTGTGGAGGGCCGATTTACCGTTAAATCAGAGGTGCTCGATCAATTTTTAATTCCTCACAAAATGCTAAATACATATTTATAGTTTAGTAGTTGAGTTGGACTACGGTGCTTCACACTCATATTTTGCGATTTAAAGTTTAAAATGTCAACCCGAACCATTCAAGTTGATCTCCATATTAAATTGTGCTTGGAGACTAAATTTTATATCTTTTTTAGAAATTTTTTATTACTATTTTTTTAGAATTTTTGAAAATCGCTGTTTTTATGGTCCAATTTTTTCGGAAAAAACAGTGATTTTAAAAATTTCTAAAAAAATGGTACAAATTTTCCAAAAAATATAAAATTAAGTCTCCAAGCACAATTTAAATATGTAGATCAACTTGAACAGTTCGGATCGATATTTTGAACTTTCAAATTGATGATACATATGTGAAGTAAAATACTCAATTTATTTCGCGAATTACCGTAGACCAACTCTTAGTAGTTTAAATTTTAGAGATTTTGACCAGTAATAATATATTATATATTTTACGATTACTTCTCAATCTGACATTTTTTTTTTTTAATTTCAATCAAAATGATTAGGAGCAATTGTCTTTTTCTATGTCTATTGTCATGATCAGTTCTCTTGTTGAGCTCTAGTTGTTACCTGTCTAATATCACACTTAAATGCACTAATGTCTAATGGGACCCTAAGAATTAAGATCCTTGAGATGCGACAATAGATATACATTCTCCACGACGCTACGTTTCTTTCAAGTCACTTTCTCAGCGTTGGAAGACGATGACACGCTCAAATATTGAATAACTGTATAAATAGAGAAAATTGAATTTATATTAATCAATACTTCATTGTTTGAATATTTTCTCGGTAAAACATAAAAATTAATAATCACCCATAAAAGGTACATCGCTTTTGATAATATTCATTGTTTGATACCAATCAAATTAAGGAACTTTACAAAAATTATCCTTCTTATTGTAACTTGAAATATAGGAATTAAGGAACCGATTGTACGTTTAAAAAGAAACTATGATTTGATTCTTGGAGCATCTCCATCTCGCATGTAAAAAGTTGTAAACGCTAATACGATAATTGCAATTTCAATTGCAGGGATATGAAGTGATTGTTAATTTAGCAATTTTACCAAAAATATAATATCATTATTTTTTTAGGAAATAACATCAGTATTTAATATTCATAATTACTTGTATGTAGGACCGGCAAAAAGTACGCGGCTCATGGCTTGCTCAAGTCCGGTCCAAAAATTAACGAGCCACGGGTCCTTTTTTAAATTGAAATTTGTGTTAGTTTGCTCATAGCTCGTTCATTTTGAAAACAAGCAAGGCACGAGCTACCTTAATGTCGGCTCGTTGCCGTCCGGATGACAAAAAAACATGCAACTCGCTCAGAAAAAAGAACTTGCTCATTTTTACTTAGTTGGAAAACAAATGAGCGACGAATCAATTTATTAACTCAAACTTAATGTTAGCTTGCTCGTTTCCAAAACGTGCGAGCCACGAGCTATCCCTAACTCGGCTCATTACCAATCCTACTTGTATGTGTTAATTTAAAATATACATAATAAATTTCAAATATGTAAGGAAAAAAATATTAAAATATTCAATGTCTCATTAATTGAATCTAGAATGAACTGTATGAATAAAAATAATTAAAAACTAATTGTTAAAATTACCGACTAGACAAAAAAAATAGTTATAGTACAAATTCATTTTGATGCATCACTGAATTCCACTTCATTTATTGCCTCCAACTGTCCAACAATGTTTCCATTCAGATCATTTTGCAATAGTGATATAAATTATGATCCTTTTCACTTTGAACTGTTTATCGAACGATACAGATTATCATGTGTTGTCGACTTGTCGTGTTGATGAACTGTTTATTGAAAACTATGATCCCAGCATATGGTTGACAGTTGACACATGCATTTAATGATACGGATCGATTACACATGTATTTGTTATCTCCATAATTTTCAAAAAAAAAAAAAAAACTTTATTTGTATTTTTCTTAAATTTTCGTTAATTATCACATGTGCATTTATAATTTAGTGGTTGTACTTCTATTTTATTATTATGGAGACAGCAAATTTAAGTCCTGGCTATGAATATGCATTAAATTTTAACATCCTTTATTTAAATTTTATATTTACGGTCCTGAATGAAATTCTATACATACATTATGTACGTATCTACTTACACATACATGAAAAAGAAACACACTAGTTATTTTACTTAATTAGGTCCCATTTGGATGATAGGTTGATGTGAATTATTACAACACAAGTAATAAATTATATTTGATACTCAATTCGGTTGCAAGTGTACAACCTAGTCAAGTAGTATTTAATAATCGTCTTCACAGGGACAAGTTGGAATATTAACTCTAACCTAACAATTTAAGCAAGTAAAAGCAAGTAAAAAGAAATTTGTTTGTTCAAAGGTTGGTTTGATTGTAATTAAGTTGAATTAAACTAAAGTCTTTAAAGAAAAATTTGGTTCTTAACAAGAATGAGAAATTAGGGTTCTTAGCAAGTAATTGATTTGTTAAAATTCTTTTAATTATGAAGGCACAGTTGGATATTGTAGGTACAAAGGGACATCTCTATATTAATACCATCTTTAAATTAGAATAAACGTCACCTCTCGATACTTGGCTACCCTAATCTAAAGTCATTAAGTTCTTACTGTCCCAATTAATCCAAAAAATTATCTTTCACCTCTCAGTACTTGGCACAATTTATCTAAACAATTAGGTAAAGCCCGTATAAGACAAGCGTCACCTCTCGGTACTTAGCCTATCAAATACCCTATTCCTTATGGTCTGGACCTAATATTCAATTTCTCAATTGCAAATACCAAATCCTAGGGTTTCATGTGATTTCGATTAAGTCTTCACAATCAATTAAAATAAATAATAGATCATAACAAAGAACAAAAACATATAAAATAAAACCAACTAAATCATAATAAAAGTTTCAAGTACAGCCCTAATCAACCCTAGAAAAGCCCTTAGCCAATCATGGCTAAAGCACAAATGAAATCAAAAGAATAAAAGAGTTCCAAATGAAAGAAAATGATAAAACCGATTTGATCAATGATCTTGTTTCTCCCTTCTTCTCTCTTCTTGCTTTTCCTTGCTCTTCCTTGTTAAAACCAGAAAATTCTGCCTAAAAAAATGTCCTTAATCTGTTCTACAGGTCCCTATTTATAACCCCCTCTAAAACCTAGAAATAACCAACCAAAAATAGCAAATTCGGGCTCTGAACCGACCTAATTGCGGGCCGCAATACATTCATTACGGGCCACAGTGCATGGAGGAAGTTAACAGACTATGCAGAAAAAAAACTGAAGAGTCATTGCGGTCCGCAATAAAAGTCCTTGCGGGCCGCAATAAAAAAAATTTAATTTTTTTTTATAAAATTAAAACTGACTTACTGCGGTCCGTAATGGGGTGGTTGCGGACCGCAATGAAAGTGCTGGAATGAAGATGTTGTGCTGAGAAGTTATTGCGGGTCGCAATGAGTTTGGTTACGGACCGCAATGGATGTTGGCAGTTGCTCCAATCTTCGTGCTAACTCACCTGTTTTGCTTTGTTAAGCTCCAAACACTTGATTACCTGTAGAACAAATATAACTAGGGCAGTAACTTGAACTTTTGGACATTTCTAACCTAATTAAACCTAATTTAATCAAAACTTGGCTTAATTTACATAACAAACCCTAGGTTTCAATAGATACAATTTCAGCTTATCACAGGTTGGCTAAGCTTCCTGGCCTCCAGAACAAACAATTTGGTTTTTCAATTTTCAAAGTCCAAACGATCCAAATCGTTAGATGTTTAATCTATATCAAAATGTGCTTGGTGACCAAATTTTATATTTTTTTGAATTTTTTTTACTATATATTAAGATTGTTTGAAAATTGTTGTTTTTCAATAATGCAAAATTTTAATAAAATCAGCGATTTTCAAACCATCTTAATAGATAAATAGTAAAAAAATTTCAAAAAATATAATTTTTTTTCTCCAAATACATTTTGATATAGATTGAATATCTAATTGTTTGAATTGACTATTTGGACTTTGAACTCGAAAAATCGAATCATTTGTTCCGGAAACTAGAAACAAACGTTTTGAGTTTAATCAAACCATCTCTCTCTGTCTCTCTCGATATATATATATATATATATATATTCATTCTCAACAGAGCTATGTTGGCGGTTTATACTTAATTCATTACTCAAAAGGTAGAAGGAGAACCTTTATGTTTGAGTATATTAACTAACTAGATTAATATATTCCAATTTAGGTTTATAGAATTTGAAAACTGAAAAGCTACTTACTTTTTGAAAGTGCGTCATGATTTTGAAACTACTGCCGATTTTTTTAAGAACAGATGTTTTGACCTTTTTAAAACAAAAAAGTTATTGAATGACGATTGTAATTTGGATGTACTATCAATTGCGTCGTTTAAAATCTGATATCAATTATGGCCATTTAGTGACATTTTAAACCTTTTTTGTACGCGTATGAGATTTAGTATTTTAAGAGACCAAAATTTGCATTAGTAATGCGTAATAAAAAGAATGATGCTATGGTAATTTGCATATTACAACAGACGATCGACTTGTACTATGAATCTATATCTTTATTTTTAAAATTTAAACAGTCGATTCAAACCGTTAAACATATTGATCTCCGTATACAAATACTATTAAAGATCAAATTTTATATTTTAAAAACAAATACTGTTTTTTAGATAGTGTCAAAATCCGGCAAGGAATTGAGGCTAATCCAATTCGATGAGGACTCAGTTAAGACAAAGGAAGAAGAAGGAAGAACTCATGGCAGCAGGGTCAGGAGTTCGGGCAGGAAATTAAACAGAAATGAAACACTGCTAACAGGGCCCAGTTCTAAGCATCTGACCATGAACCCTGAAGAGATATACGACTATTCAGAGGGTTCCAACAGGTCAGCCATTCCAGCAGAGCTGTTGTTACATCTGTAAATAAAAAAAATTAAAATTTTTTTTTCGTAAAATATTATAATATTTTTCACTATAAAACTTGATAAAAATGACAATTTTATGAAGGCTGAATTCAATTAAAACGTCATAACATTTTCAGAAAACATTATAATGTTTTATACACTAAATTATACGTTTTATACACTATTCCCTACGTTTTTCACCAGCTAAATCATTATAACGATTTACCAAAGCGTTATAACGTTTTATCCGACAATGTGAGGGTCTATTTAGCAAAATTCTGTGTCTCTTTCTCTCTCACTCCGTCCCTTCTCCCTGCCTCTTGTGTGTTCCGCCAAAGAAAGAAGAAAAGAGAGAGAGAGCTTCCCCTCCCTCCAAAACTCACCAAAACTCCCGTGAAATCAAAGGAATGAGCGAGAAATTGGTTGCTTCTCTCATCTAGCTCTCTCATTCGGTATTTCCTTCTCTCCTCTTTTCCCCCAAAATCCGAATTATACCATTGTTAGGGTTTTTCGTTTTAAACTCGAGATTTGTGTTTGAATTGCTTGTGACTAGCTCCTTGAGCCTCCTTGGTTGTTTACGTGTTGATTCTTTTTCCGATTTCACCTCGATTTTGGATTCCCATTTCTAGGGTTTTTGGTACCAAATCCGAAATTTGGAAATGTTGTTGATCGATTAGGCCAATCCGACCAAATAAACTTGTAATCGGTAAACCTCTCTCTCAACCTTGACATAGAGCGATTAATTCAAGTTTTGACCAAATTAGGATTTTATTAATCGGCAAATTGAATTGTTACGAGAACCAAAATAGTGAGACGGTAAATGAATTGTTACCAAATTGGAATTGTGTATGGTCTAGAGGACCCAAACGTAAATATGAGAATTGAGAAGAGATGTTAAGTAATTAAGACCAATGAAGAAAAGGTTGACACTAAAATATATGAATTTCGTTAAGGAAAATATAAAAAGATTAATACAACTCAAGTAAGCATTTGAACAAGGTTAAACCAAGGGTACATGTAATATAGGTGTAGGCTCGGTCGAGCAAGACTTTGCGGGACAGTTCGAGACGACTGATCCATAACTAAGCGGTATGCTCGTCGTAATCAGGTGCGGGATTCTTGAACTTGTTTAATATTTCATTTTCAGAAATTAAACTGTTTATTCGTTTGTCATGTTGAATGCTTAATCGTTGCATACTTTGAAATTCATGCTGCATATTGATTCTTGCATAAATGAGAATGATTGAATTGTTTGGTTAAGGTTATTTGGCATGTTGGTATGGTTATTAATTGATTAGTTCTATTAATTGTTCTATACGTGAATGAATCTGCCAAACCGACCTGTTTAGGTGGCTGAATTCAGATGACACTACTGACTTATGCGTTGATCTGTTATGAATTTGCGAGACCAACCTGTTTAGGTGGCTGGATTCAGGTGACGCTGCTGACTTATGTGTTGATCTGTTTCTGAATTTGCCAAACCGACCTGTTTAGGTGGCTGGATCAGGTGATGGTGACCTATCTGTTGATATGTTTAATGAATTTTGCAAGGTTGATAGCCGACTTTGGTTCTATTTGAATGAAATTGCAAAGTTGAGTAGTATGGCTGACTTTGATTCCGTGTGATTGCATTTTTGTCATGTTGACCTGTATAGGTGACTTGTAACTAGACCTTAGGAAATGGTTAAGCCAAACAGCTACAGATGGGTGTCAGATAAAGGCTTCAGCTTGGTGGGTCATATGTAGGTGCCAGTAACCCTACAGATGTGAGTTTGATAAAGGGTCCAGCTCGAAAGAACATATGTAGTTGTTACAAGCCCTAATGAGTCGAGTTAGGCCAAATATGTATTGTGTTTGAAATTCACCTTGGAAATTCCGTAAACTGTGATTCGGTTTATTATTTGTTGTCAAGCATACGCATTCATTTTTATTATTATGAATATAAATTGATTTGAATTGCTATGGTTTGGGTTTCATTTTTGAGTATGGAGTTGGATTGCAAGTCCAATAATCTAACTGTGGCAAATTTTGCACTGAGAATTTATTCTCACCCCCTCCATTTGGATCATTTTCAGGGTTATTACTTGGATACAGAGAGACGGTTCTGGATTGCGTCTGACAGCATAACCACATGAAATTGGGGATTTGGGTGGTTGAAACTAACAGGATGCAGGAGACAATTCTAAATTATAGTTTGCTGTATTCTGTCAGATAAATCTTGTAAGGAATAAAGGGATGTGGTTATTATGTAATAGTGTTATTGGTAATGTATATAAAAGATCCATTGCCTTGTGTATATATATAGATGTCTTAATAAATATACGCGGCGGGCTGTCATACCCCGGATTAGGGGTGTGACAGCTGTACACGGAGTTGAAGCGGCAAGATGAGTTTGGGAGATTTAATTGACAAATTGGATTAATTCCAAAGACAGCCGTATCGCCTTTAAATAGAGAATTAGGCTATGGATTGAATTTATGAAATCAGCTATCAATTATTTGCAATTTCACCTTTTCTCTTCTTTGTTGTTCTTGTATTTCTTACTGAGAGCTAATAAAATTCGCCCCCTTTCTTCTATTCAATTCGGGTTTTTCTATCTTAATTCAAATTCTTTGTTCTTGTTCGAGTTGAGGGTCGTTACAACTGGTATCAGAGCCAAAAAGATTGCATCTGGGAAGGATAATTGGCACATCTGACTATTGAAGAAGAGACGACCAGTAATGCCGATATCAACTTGCAGCAGCAATAGCAACGAAGACCCAACCATGGACTTGGCGACATTATCAGCGAAATTCTCGCAGTCAGAGCAGTCTAGATTACAGTCAGAGATAGTGCAACAGGATCAATTAACTCACATAGAGAGTTAGTTGGAAGCACAACGATAACAACTCAATGCTTGTACTCAATCTGCCAACAACAATACTCATGTTATTGCCAAATTGGAGTTAACAGTAGATTAAAAGTTAGATGAGATGACTCAAGCGTTCTCCCACCAATTCAGAGATCTGATACCAGCAATTCACATGACTAGAGAGGTTGGTCCTGTACTTGAAAGACCAGGAAGCAGTCATAATGGCATTCATACGGTAGTTTAGCCAGAAATGTCTGGCAATCAGTGAGGCGGAGAAATTCCTTTCCAAGAAGTAATCTTGCAACCATAACAACCAAGGAGGAATGACATATGTCAAGAAGGAAGGCATATTGAACAAAGACTAAACCTACCTCGAATGGATTTTCCTAGCTTTTCTGGAGTCAAACCGACATCTTGGGTGGAATGTTGCAATTTCAACTTCGACATGTATCAAATTCCAGAAGAATATAAGTCAAGGATGGCAACTATGCACTTCATCGGGCCAGCTGAAGATTGGTATAGATGTTTCAAAATTGCAAATCCAAACTCTCCACCTTGGGCTATTCTGGTATAGGAGATTCTCAGTTTCTTCTCGCAACAAGATGGAAATGTTGTTGATGAATTTAAGAGGGTGCATCAATCTGGACAACTAGAAGATTACATCACCAATTTCTTACAAGCAAGGGCTCGACTAATCCATAAAAGAAGAATTACCAGGGAAGATTTCTATGTTGAGGGTTTTATTAGTGGTTTAAAAGATGAACTCAAACATACACTAGAATTGTTTAATCCTAGTATGGTTAATGATGCTATTAGATATGCTAGGCAAATTAAGTTATCTATGGATAGTACCATTAGGAAGGTTAGTGCAGTAATTAGACCAAATCAGCACCAAAACAGGGTTCCAAATCAAATTACAGCCAATGACACTAGGTGGAGAGATAACAGACAGATTATGAAAAGACCAAATGCAAGACCTGAATTACCTAAACTCATGAACAAACCTAATAATAACTTGAACTTAGTTCAGAAAAGACAATTAGGAGTATGCTTTAAATGTAATGAGAAATGGTACTAGGGGCATAAATGTAATTCTAGGGTTATTCATACCATAGAAGCTGAAGAGGATATGAAATCTGACCCGGAACAAGTAGAACAATTACAAGAACCTACTCAAGGTGAATTTGCTTATTATGTAGAATTTGAAGAAGGGGAAACAACTTTTATTAGTCTTTGTGAGGGACAATACAACACATCCTTGAAATTCAAAGGAAAAATTGGTTCAATTCCTATATTTGCATTTAAAGATAATGGTAGCACCCATTCTTTTATCCATCCTGATATTATAGGCAACTTAGGCAGGACAGTAGACACAACCAAACCATTAACAGTTAAGGTGGCAAGTGGAAATAGAATGCAAACTAATATGTTATGCAGAAATTTCAAGTTTTTTTTGCGAAACCATGAATTTGTTAGTTTGTAATAATCTAGAAGTCAATAATACGATAATTTATCATAAAGCTTTGTTCATGAATTGGATGATTAATATCATTTTGTTGCCTTGAGTATTATTGCATTTATGGATCATTTCGAGTTCATGACTGAAATTGTGAAACTCCATAATATAGATAATATATACTCTTAATCTTAAAAGGTCACTGACCAAAGTAATTAGCAGGAACACTAATTGCCGCTATAAGGTTAGTATGTGGATTAAAAGATGGTTAAGTTTTATAAACCACTTGACACGAGATGTCATTTTAATCACATAGATACATGTTCTAGGAACATGGTATTTGATAGACCTTGAATGAAACATTAAATAGAATTGTGTTCGTGTCATTTATGTTTTCATTCAGTGTCATGTTTTACAGTATGAAGTATTTATCGTTCCCACTAAGAAATATGTATGTGTGATTGTTATCCACCGTTGTCCGTAAAAAGCAGTCAGAACGGTAGCATTCCCATATGTATAGCTTAGTTGAGGAAGTGATAGTCTACCAAGAATACTATTTGTCTCTCGCATTTTATACGAGCTATAGCATACTGGGCCCCTTGATAGAGTAAGATTACCAGCGCACGGTATGATTACAAGAGTAATCATATTTGATAATTTGCTCAAGATCAAGAAAAGATTAAGTTTACAAGGATGACACACATCTACCTTAAAACTAATCTGATAGCTATGAGACAGAAGAACAAACACAAGTAAATTGTTTACTGGATCGTGATATTGTACTATACAGCATCATCTGTGTAATTGGATGGTCATGATGTGTTGCCAGACGCCACCCATGATTATAGAAGTTAAAACAGTTTTAACTCTATTTACCAACATAATACAGATCCTATTGGGTCACACCATATAGGAGTTAATCGGAGAATCTTATTGTGATTGATTATAAATTGGTTATGATCAATAGTAAGATGGTTATAATTAATTATACGTGTTATAATTAAATTATAAATGTTATGTAAAAATAATAAGCAAAAATATTGATTAATTTATAAACGTGTGTGACACGTTGTATAAAAGTTAACCGGTTAATTTATAAATGTGCAGGACACGTTGTATAAATTACCGAAACGACAATCGCAAGAAAAATATATATAATTGTTTAGAATAATTATACGAATATTATTTGTGTTCGGACCGAGGGCATTCGGGTCTTTTCAGATTCGTTTTTATCCGCATGACATGTCATCGATCCTATCCAGATGACACGTCATTGATCTTATCCACATGACATATCATCCTTATCCATTCAATGATATATCTTGTAAATAGGCATATGTTGAGGGGTATTTCGGTCTTTTGCGAACCTCCTCAAAAGCCTATAAATAGAGGGGTGCATGTAGAGAGAAAAATCACTAATTCACTTGTATCGTTTCGTGCAGAATCGAATCGATATTTTCTCTCTTTCTCGGTTTCTCTCCCAAATAGTGTTTCGTTTGAGGAAAGATAGTTAGACGTAGTTGACGTATAATCTTGCGGGTTGTTGTGGAGTATATTTACCGGATCGATGAATAGTATTTTGCCGAATTTCGCGGTATGTCAGTTTTGCTCATTTGATAAAACTGAATAACCGAAAATTCATGTTTATGGGTTTTCGTCTTTTCCCTGTGAATAGTTTTTTTGCAGAATTTCACAGTTTACGGTATTTCTGGCAGAAGAAATAAACCGCTCTCTGGTTAGTCCTGGTGGATAGCCGATAGAGGCATCAGACGTCTGATGCTCCGAGACGAGTCGATTCCTTCCGTGATGTAGCTCTACATGCTCGGTCTGCATTCCAACTGTGATTTGGAAACAATGTATAAATATGTTATATTAATCTATTTAATTGGTAAGTAGATTAAAGTTTTAGAAATCAATCATGGAGTAGATCTGTAAAAGGATTAAATTGGGTTTTGATGCCAAAGGAATACTTAAGGTGGACTGCATTGGAAAGTTTCTTGACATACCCTGTTTAATCCTGAGCTTAAGTTGGCCGTAGAAATTTTTGTTCTACGGTCATTTCGCACCTTAAACCTAAACAAGTTTTGGTTACCGCGAAACCCCGAAAGTGGTATCTGAAACCCAACAATAGGTGCTGTCTTAATTCAAAATAAAAGGCCTATTGCATTTTTGAGTAAAAAGTTGGGAGTTAAGAATCAATTACTCTCAACTTATGAGAAAGAATTTCTGGCTCTTCTCACAGCCATAACTAAATGGAGGCATTACATCATGGGGAGTAGGTTTATAATTAGAACTGACCACATTAGTCTTAAGTACTTGTTAGAGCAAAGGATTAATACAGCAAGCCAACATAAAGGACTTAGCAAGTTACTTGGTCTAGATTACACCGTAGAGTATAAGAAAGGAGTGGAAAATACTGTTGCTGATGCCTTATCTAGACAGGAAGGGAATTTTGTTGAATGTGCAGGTTTAAACATGGTGAGTGAGATCATACCTCAATGGACCGTTGATATTCTAAACAGCTATGAAGAAGATCTATGGATTGCAGACCTAAAGTAGAAGATGAAGAATCAAACTAAATCTGAAATAAACCACCTCTCAGAACACCAACAACTGATTAGATACAAACAAAGGATCTGTGTAGGAAGTGGTATTAGAGAATTACATGCATCTAACCAAGGAGGGCATTCAGGAATCACTGCAACTTACCATAGAATTAAAAGATCTTTTTTTTTGGCCTAAGATGGAGCAAGATGTTCATCACTTCATTCAAGCATGTGAAGTTTGCCAAATGAATAAACCCGAGCACAACCACCCTCTTGGCCTACTTCAACCTCTTCCCATACCTAAAGAAACCTGGTCTAGTGTAGGCTTAGACTTTATCACTGGATTACCAAGATCTGAGGGCAAAGAAGTAATTTTCGTAGTAGTGGATAGGCTGACAAAGTATGCTCATTTCATTGCTTTAGCACACCCCTACACAGCAACTATTGTAGCTCAAGCATTCTTCAATCATGTCTATAAGCATCATGGATTGCCTCATGACATCATTTCAGATCGTGACCCCATTTTCACAAGCCGGTTTTGGAGGGAATTGATGTCTAAACTAGGGGAAGAATTAAAGATGAGTACTTCATACCATCCTCAAACCGATGGGCAAACAGAGCATGTTAATCAATGTCTAGAAACCTACCTGAGGCGTATGACATTCAAAAAACAGAAGAACTGGAAAAAGTACCTCACCTTAGCTCAATGGTGGTATAATACCTCGTATCACAGTGTAATAAAAATGACGCCTTTTGAAGTGTTGTATGGATATGCTCCACCGCAATTGGCACTTGGTAGTACACCTCGTAGCCAAGTAGATGTTGTAGATGTTGTTTTAAGAGATAGACAACTAACAATGCAACAGTTAAAGGCGAATCTAGTCAAAGCTCAAAACCGGATGAAACAGCATGCAAACTCAAAGAGGAGCGAGAGAAAATTCAATCTAGGTGATTGGGTGTATTTAAAGCTGCAACCATATAGGCAGATCACGGTGGCAGGATTTAGAAACCAGAAATTGAGCCCTATGTTTTATGGCCTTTATGAGGTAATACAGAAGGTCGGGACCATGACATATTATCTCAACTTACCTGATGGATCAGCAATACACTTGGTTTTCCATGTCTCACAGCTCAAATCTCACATAGGAGACTCTCAGGCCATCTCTCCTAACTTACCTATCTTAGGGCCAAGTGGCAATTTACATCCAAATCCAATTGCTATACTGGCAAGACAAATGGTGAAGAAGCGCAATGTAGCTGAGCCACAAGTTTTGATTCAATGGTCCCACCAATCGACTGACGATGCCACATGGGAAGACTACAAGGAAATCGCACATAGGTTCCCTGAATTTATTCTCGAGGCCAAGAAATCTTTGAAGAGAGGGGGAGTGTCAGAATCCGGCAAGGAATTGAGGCTAATCCAATTCGATGGGGACTCAGTTAAGACAAAGGAAGAAGAAGGAAGAACTCAGGGCAGCAGAGTCAGGAGTTCGGGCAGGAAATTAAACAGAAATGAAACACTGCTAACGGGGCCCAGTTCTAAGCATTTGACCATGAACCCTGAAGAGATATATGACTGTTCAGAGGGTCCCAACAGGTCAGCCATTCCAGCAGAGCTGTACACGAAGTTAAAGCGGCAAGATGAGTTTGGGACATTTAATTGACGGATTGGATTAATTCCAAAGACAGCTGCATCGCCTTTAAATAGAGAATTAAGCTATGGATTGAATTTATGAAATCAGCTATCAATTATTTGCAATTTCACCTTTTCTCTTCTTTGTTATTCTCGTATTTCTTACTGAGAGCTAATAAAATTCGCCCCTTTCTTCTATTCAATTCGTGTTTTTCTATCTTAATTCAAATCATTTGTTCTTGTTCGAGTTGAGGGTCATTACAGATAGGCAGAACATTACTTTAAGTTTCAGCTAGACTCGTCTTCTCTTCTTTGATGATGGAAGATAGAATGGTCAAGCTACATCTAGCACTCGAATTTAGTCGCAACTCTATCAATCAAGCTCACCGCCTCTCTGTTCTACCATGGATCATGTTGCTCGGGTAGTATTTATCTTTTTTTTTTTTTGTTAATTTCTGTCAATTAGGTATTACATTTTTATTTTTTTGTTTTGGGTTATAATGATAATGGTTTTAGGTGATGAGACGTTCCTCTTTCTCTCTTCCTCTCTTCTATCTTTCATTCCATGCCTCCTCTCTATGTCTCTCTTCCTCTCTTTTTTTCTCCTCTTTTTCCCTCTGTTCTCTTTGTTTTCTTTTAAATAACTCAGGCACAAACTTCATATGAGCACAAAGGCTCGTCTGGAGACCCATTCCTAGCTTTGATTACAACAACACTGTTTTGTGCTAACGACAAGAAATTATGCAGACTCGCAACCTACTATATGAGCATAAGCATAGAAAATTCTGCAGACTCACTGTGAATAGTAACTTTTGGTCCTGTTTTTTTCTTATTTTTCTTATTTACTTTTGTAAGAGGGTTTCAATTGTAACAGTGTAAGTACTAGTACAAATATTGTATGCATTAGTACAAAACAATGTGTAATTAATTTTGTCATGATTAATGAAATATCACGGGCTTTCGACCAAAAAAAAAGTGTAAAGCGTCCGATTTTTTAGCTATGTATATTATTGATCCGATTCGGTTTCTCTCACCTCATTTTTTAATAAGATGACTTTTATTTTTATATTATGTTTCTTTCTTCTCATATAAAATATTGATGCGCTTTAAGGTATAATATAACGCTTAAAACAATATATTTTGTGTTAGTTTGTTGAATTACTGTATGTTATTCATGTTCTTTTTACCATTGTACATGTATTAACTATTTCAAAAATAATATTTATTACATTTAAATTTCACGAATGCAAAATAAATTTATATACAATTTCTTTAAATATCAATGTTTTCATAACATAGGTTTTTTCAGGAGATCGAAACAGCTTAATTGAAATAAAATGTTTAGCCTAACATTAACATTAGTAGTTCAGTAATGATGAGACAGAGGGTGTGTTTGGATCACTCAAGAATAGGTTATTCTTGAGAATAAGTTATTCTATGTTTGATTGTGTTAGAATAGTTAGAATAAATAACTAAATTTATTTGTCTTATTAGAATAAGTTATTCTTACGTAAAGTTGAAACAAGCTATTATAATAAGACAAACACCAATTTTGTTATTCTAGCTATTCTAAAATTGCAACCATAATAATAATTAAAAAAAAACGCACCTTCATTTTTGGGGAATTCCACATTTACCTAGGTCGCAGATTGGTCCTGCAACACTATTTTAAGAGGACCGCATAGCCAATCTGCGGCCCAATAATGTATTTTTTTTTTTTGTAACAACACTATAATTTTGTTTGTTTGTTTTACTAGTTTTGTTTGTATATAAGTTTTGAGTTTAATGTTGATGTTATGATATGAAAATAAATTAAAGGAAGCTATAGTATGATATGATAAATTTGTTTTGACGAGTACAATAAAAATACTAAATATAAAGAAACAATGTTCTTACGAATACAATTGAAATATCCAATAAAACAAAAACATAAATTTAGCTCCTAAAAAAACATAAATAAACATGGATTGCCTCTAAACCTACAAATTGATAAAACAATAGCAATTGTTAAATCTCATTGTCTCAATAATTTTTGTAAAAGTCAGAATTGAATAAAACTAACTATCTTGTGCATCTCTTCTAGCTCTGTTTTGACTTTCTTGTGTATCTTGGTTGGCTTGGTGTCTTATTTTTCTCTTATGTAGTAAATCTAACCACACCGGAATCCCGCTGTGTCATCTTCTTCCCAAAGTAACAAGCCTATGTTATGGAACAAGGATAGAGCCCTCGTGTTTATGCCATTCCGACTGAAACAAGGACCTCATGTTCAGGCCCTTGTGTTTTGGAACAAGGACAAGGTCATCGTGTGAAATGAAATTTCTACATCTAAATTGCTTTTATAGGCAATTATGGGCTCCAAATTGGCTCTACGACTCATTAGGTGGGGTCGCATATTGGCTCTGCAATCCCTCAAAAAATGGGGCCGCAGAGCCAATATGTGGCCTGAGTAATGGTGGAATTCTCTCAAAACAGAGGTGTTTTGTTTTGTTTTTTTTTATTATGGTATTTAAAAAAATTTTGAATTATTGAAAAATGTTGAAGTGTTGAATATAATATAATATTAGTTTAAATATTAGATTATTATTAAATAACTATAATATCATATTAGTCTAAATTAATATTAAATAAAATATTATATTAAATATAATATAATATTAGTTTAAATATTAGATGTAATATATTACTTCAAATATTAGATTAGTATTAAAAAAATATAATATCAAATTAAAATAGATTAGTATTAAAATATTAGATTAATATATAATTTAAATAATATTTTTATTAATTCGAATAGTTTAAAGCTAATATTATTTTCCAACTATTAGAATTAGCATTGTTTTTAACTATTAACCTAAAAATCATTATTTTTATATTAATTTTTGCACGATTCAAACATACCACAGCTGTCAATTCCATTAACGAATGGCTTTTATGAGACTCAATCAATTATTAGACCGACTAGAAGACGAAATTTTTAAATATATCATATATATTCTGAAAAATAATAAATCAAAACACCATTTTTTTTCTAAAACTTTTAAAAATGTTATGGTCGCATCTAGACAAAGCAGGCACCTATTCTGGGCCACTTCTAGGGGATGCGGTCACCCTGGCCCTATAAATAGGAGTCGCTGGTGCCGGTTTTCCTCACAATTTCAGAAATTTTTCAATCCCTTCGAATCGGGTAAGTTTCTTCTTCTTTCTAATTTCAATTTTTAGTTTAGGAGTAGGATTAGAGTTTAGTATTTAGGGTTTAGGATTTATGATTTATGATTTAGGGATTAGAATTTGTGATTTAGATATTGACCAAAATAAATATCGAATTGAACCAAATTTAGTTATTAGTTATTTATCAAAATAAATATCAAACTGTACCAAAATTAGTTATTGACCAAAATAAATATCGAATCCTAATAAAATAAGTTATATCTCAAAATAATTAGTTTATTTTTTTCAAAAGTACTTATTTTTACCAGACTAAGTAAATTAGGTCCAAATTTTATGTATAGAAGTAGGAGTAGGGTTAGGATTTAGGGTTTATAATATATGATTTAGATTTGTAACCAAGACACATCGTATTGACGAAAATAAATATTGAATTGTATCAAACTTAGTTATTGACCAAAATAAATATCGATATGTACTAAAATTAGTTATTGACCAAAATAATTAGTTTATTTTACCAAAAGTAATTATTTTTACTAGACCATGTAAATTAGGTCCAAATTTGAAGTAGCTGTCAAAATTAAGACCAAAATATAATTGCAAATTCTAATAAAACCAGAATATTAAATACAGCATGGTATCTATGAGAGACATATCTTCTTTCAGTAGAGGTGCAGCTCCTATACCCACTCTATTTGAGATGTTACAGTGCGTTTAGTGAAAAATTAAAAATTTCGGGATTAGAAGGAATGAAAAATCCTGCCTGGTTCCACTAAAAAAAAAATCATGCCTGCTGTACTACTACTGCACCGCTAGAGGAACCCTAGCTATGAGCATTTATTCATAAAAATAGTGTCGTGTTATTTAGTTTCAAATAACACCAATGTCATATTAATCTAACTCTACATTATTACTAGAACCTGCCAAGATATTATGATATTATTTCCACATATCTTCTGACCGATCAAACTCGCATCTTTCAAATTTTGTTTCCGGGTTGGGAAAGGAACCGGGGATGTCTAATGGACATCAGATTAATTCGGTTTGATATTTGATTGGAACAGTTTAGTTTGCATAAAAATTAGTGCGAACTTGATTTGAACAAATTTTAAAACCATCTGCTTGAATCTTAACATTGATCGAATAGTTGTGATTAGACATCAGACTTAATTCGATCTGATAGCCGACAGACCGTCCTTCATTTTTAGAAAGAGACATCAAAAGTGTACGCGACTTGTATCCGTTAAACTAAAAGATCACCGGGAAGTGAAAACTATTAATTATTTTAATACATTTGGAAAACAAAGTTTCAAACAAGCTATATTTGAAAAAAAAAAAAACTTTAATATATGAAAATCGAACGGTTTTCGGAAATCGCATTAACATTATAAATATAAAAGCAATTTTTTTTTTTTTTTTTTAACCTGGCCGAAGCTAACGTGTGAATTTCATTAAGAACAAACAGTAGCTAATTACAACACCTGGAACGCATACCACAACGCTACGTTTCTGTACCCTCATCCACTGAGACATAGTGCCAGTTCTTATTAATTATTACACCAAACATATGAGGCTTCCAACCAACGCAATTATAGCAAAGTTGTTTTTGAAAGACCAATTTTTAGTCTATAGCCGTAAAGAATAAATATTTTACGTGTGAAAGTTCGTGGGTTCGAAATTCATATCAAAATTATTTATGAATATTAAATAGAAGTCTGAAAGTTAAATCTCTATCTTTCTACTGACAAAAGCAATACAAAATTTATTAATTTGTAATTTCTATAATAAAAATTACACATTCTTATTATCAGTTATTTTATAATCTTCGTCCAATTAATTAAGATTCTGAATAATCTAGTATTCCTGCGCGTATTAATGTAATCTCGTTAATTGGGTTATTTTCGGCAATTTGTAAAGTATACTATGCAAAAAGGTTGGTTTTAGCAAACAGAAAATAACATAAAGAATGAGAACTCTATTTGAGTTAGATAAGAAAAAAAATTGAAAAACACAAGATACATTATTAATAGTTGTTAACTGTAGTTAACACTTGGTAAAGTACAAGGCAACAGCCGACAATGGCAAAGTTGGATAGAGTATTAATTTCAACTACTTGGAATCAATCATAGCCAAATTCAGTACAGGAGGCTGTAGCAAACACATCCTCTGATCACACTCCATTGGTATACACAACAGACACAAGGTTCAAAAGAACAATGTTCTTTCGTTTTGAAAATTCTTGGTTGAGATCTCAACATTTTAAAAACTTTGTGGGAGAAAAATGGAACTTAATGGAGGCAGCTACAACCACAGATGACCTACACAGGAAATTAAAATGCATGCAGAAAGAAATAAGAACTTGGACACAACAACAAATGGGAAATATGAAAATGCAAATTATAGTATGCAGGGAATTCATGAATTGGATAGGAAAGGTAGAAGAAACAAGATCAATCACAATATTAGTAAAATGGTTGTACATCACAGTCAAAAAGAGATATGAAGAATTATCGATAATGGAGGAAGATAACTGGAGACAGAGGGCTAAACATACATGGGAGATTCAAGGAGATAGAAATGCCAGGTACTTTCACACTTTAGCAACTTCAAAAAAGTGGAATAATGCAATTGAAATGGTTGAGCATGAAGGACAAACATTCAGATCTCAGACTGGTAAAACAGGGGCATTTTGGAACTTTTATGTAAAACTAATGGAGTCTCCTTCTGAACCTATGTCTGAAATAGCATGGGAACATCTGTACAATCCTCTAAACAATTCGCAAGAATTAGAACAACAGGTGACAATTGAGGAAATCACAAGAGTTATAAATGAATGGCCATCCAACAAAAGTCCTGGACCAGATGGATTTACAAAAGAATTTTATAAAGAATTTAAGGATGTTATGATACAAGATTTGCATACAGTGATTACAAGAGTTTTGGAGGAATTTAAGGATTTTATATATTTCTCAATAAAATAGATAGCAGTATAGCACCATCCCCATATTAACCATAACACCATGGCATTTTATGGATTTGGAAACACTTAATAAAATAAAAAATTTAAATCACAATTGAGTTAAGACATATTTTGTTATACATAGAATTATTATTTTATAAAATAATTTTTGTATTATATTTCGACATTAAGTGAAAAGAAATCCTGATTTCTTTTATTTGTAACATCTTAAAGGTATAATTCTAAACAATAACATCATTTTAAGAAAACCTAAAAAATAGCACGAACTCCATGAACAAGAATGTCCAAAGTTGAAAGTTGTTCACAAAAGACACCACCAACAAATGCGCCCCATCAGACCACGCTATGTATTCATTCTATCTTTATTTTCTTTCGTTTTTTATGAAATTGTGCGGGATGAGATTTTATGGATTCAAAAATCCACTAATTAACTAATGAGAACTCATATTCACGAGTATGTCTGAGAATGGCTATGAGAATGTGCTAAAATAAATGTTTAGTTGTATTGCAGGAAGTTGTGAAAAAAATTCTAATTTGAAAAAAATATTCACCGAAAATTATATATATATATATTTTTTATAGTAAAAATAAAAGTGACAGTGAATATATAATTTATAATTAAATAATATACTGAAATCAAACAAAATTCACTAGTCGTGAAAAGAAAAAATTTGATAAGATTTAACGGGTAATAACGAGTGAACAAAAAAAGAGATGAGAGACCAAACAATGGATGTGGGAAAAGAAATTGAGTTTAAGTGAATGAAATTTTTTTCTATCATTTTGTGAAGAGTTCAAAAGGAATATAGAAGAAATTGAGTTTAAGTGAATGAAATTTTTTCTATCATTTTGTGAAGAGTTCAAAAGGAATATATAATTTTTTTTTCTATTTTCATGAATTAACAAAGTATGTTACAGGTAGAGGTGCTACTTTTACCTGATTACTCGAATCTGATTCAAAACTGAACTGGATCTAACCCGGAACCGACTTGATACCCGGTTAATTTGGATAGGGTATAGTTTAAAAAATATAACCGGTTAAATTATGGATACGGTTACAAAATTAATAATTTAATATCTGATCCGAATCTGAATCGGAACCGATATTGTAATGGATAGGATATGGGTTTGATTTAGTTATCTAACCAAGAACCGAACTCGACCCGATACCCGGTATAAATACCAGATAAAACATATATTAATAACTATAAAAATACAATTTTGTATATAATCAAATCAACAAATGTTACATTAATAATTATATTTTGCATATTAAATTTTTAAATAAAATTTATTGCCCTTAATATATCATTCAATATTTGTCTTGTATATCCTCTGCATAATAATAGAAATTTATCACTCTTATTGATATGTCATTTGCAATAAATCTCGTTAAAATTAAATATCTGCCATATATCATTCTTTGATCTCTTTTTTCTATCAATATTTTACTTTATAAAATATCAGTCATTTTCAATATTTTACATTCTAAAAATTATATTTCTTTCTCAATATTTTGATTTTCAAAAGTTATCTCTCCCTAGCCTCATGAATTCAAAAGCTATTAACAAAAAACTATAAGTTTTTAATACTTTTCGTTTACACCATGAGTACTGCAAACAATCAATAATCAAATTCTGAAAATACTATCCAATAATTCAAGAAATTATAATTATATTTAAATATAAATTATTTCTCAAATGTTTGAAAGTTGTGACATATACCCGTTCTGTTTCAGTGGGAATTTGTAGAAGTAGTTAGCAAATAGCAATGCTTGGGAGTTGTTCCCACCATACCGGGATTCCAATAGCCCGCATTTGGGAATTTGTCATGACAATGGTGAGATCATTTGGACCGTTCAGCCTTTTCAAGATTTCCATATCATTTTGATAGGTCCAAATCCCCCTATTGAAAATTCGCAGCAGTTCTGTCTCTGTGCTGAAATGAATAAGGTACATATTCTTTGGCTACAATCGTGAAGGATGTTTGGGGACTTGCTTTCCATGCTCTGACCATCAGTTTTGAGAACTGACTCATCGTGGGTGAGAGGTTGAATACGATGCGTAACAGGGCGCATTTAGATCAGTCTTTGGTCTCAAACGTTGTCTGCAAAAGAAACAATGCGGGCTATTGGAATCCCGGCAAGGCTAATCAGTAATCACCATTGTCATGACAGCCATGGCTAGAAGTAAGGTCACAATCCATATCACGAGGAAACATATTTATTACACCAGCATGGGGGCTTAGACAGGGTTGCCCCCTATCACCGTACTTGTTCGTTCTCTCAATGAAATTCCTTACCAAGCACATCAAAATGGCAGTACAATCAAGAAATCTAAAGGGACTCAAGTTGGCCGCAACAGCACCTATACTCACCAGTCTAATATACGCAAATGATCTCATGTTAATGGGAAAGATAACACAAACATAGATAATGGAGTTTAAAAGGATTATGAGTGACTTTGCAAAGGTATCAGGTCTGGCACTGAATCCATCGAAGTCAAAGATATGGTTCAGTGTAGCTGTGGGGAGGAATGCAGACAATGGAGAAAATAAATTTGCTACGATTCCAACAAAAATTGTAGGACCCTCGTTTCTCAAATTTAACCATCAATATTTTAGAATGCACGAATCCTAAAAATAATTAATTTTTATACACAAATATCTAAATAAATGAGTAGTTGAATTTGAAAAGGCAAGTTCCTACAATTCGTTAGAATCGTAGCAGATTTATTTCCGACAATAGAGGATGGGGAACTAGGAGCTCAACAGGCCGAAGACAATGAAAAATACATTGGAATCATAACCTCACAGAATGACCATCAGCTCAACCTTTCACCTCATGCACGGTAAAATTAAGCTGTCAACTTTCATCAACTAATTATATCCAACAAAACCCATACACGTGCTTTCCTAGGGGAAGGGGACGGACCACTTTTTAGTAGGACTGCTAATGAGTCGAGCCGGCTTGCGAATCAATGAGTTGAGCGACTCAATATTTCATAATGAATCGGATTCGAAACTAAAAAAGTTCAAACTCAACTCGGCTCACTTTTGAAAGAAAAAAACTTGGCTCAGCTCGACTTATATAAACACTTGGCTCAACTCGGCTCGACTCGCGAGTCGGCTCATATTACATGTTAAAAAAATGATCATTTAATTATTTTAAAGAAATGATTGAAGTGGGATGGAGATATTCTTATGACTTTAAATTACATGTTGAAAAACTTTGATTATTTTTTAAAAAAATGATCCAAAGAAATTTGAAAAAAAATATAATTTTTTTAAAATAATTTCAAAATACCGGTTCATATTACATGTTGAAAACTTTGAAATTTGAAAAAGAAAAATTTTAAAATTTGAAATCTAAAAAAATTTGAATTCTAAAAAATTTGAAATCTGAGAAATTTGAAATCTAAAAAAACTTGAAATCTGAAAATTTTGAAATTTGAAAAAATTTGAAATCTGAAAAAATTTGAAATCTGAAAAAATTTGAAATCTGAAAAAATTTGATATCTGAAAAATTTGAAATCTGAAAAAATTTGATATCTGAAAAATTTGAAATCTGAAAAAATTGGAAATATGAAAATTTGAAATCTGAAAAAATTTGAAATATGAAAAAATTTGAAATCTGAAAAAATTTGAAATCTGAAAAAAATTTGAAATTCGAAAAATTTGAAATCTGAAAAAATTTGATATTTGAAAAAATTTGAAATCTGAAAATTTGGAAATATGAAAAAAATTTGAAATCTAAAAAAATTTGAAATTTGAAATATGAAAATTTGAAATATGAAATATTTTGAAATCTGAAAAATTTGAAATCTGAAAAAATTTGAAATCCGAAAAATTTGAATTCTGAAAAATTTGAAATATGAAAATTTTTGAAATCTGAAAAATTTTGAAATCTGAAAAATTTTGAAATCTGAAAAAACTTTGAAATCTGAAAATTTTGAAATATGAAAAAATTTGAAGATAACTCTCATGGCAAATGAAGATATACATACATTACAAATTTGAAAAAATTTGTCTTTACATGTAAATTAATTAAAACATTAGTATGAAGGTAGGCCTCATAGCAAATGAAGATATACATGTATTAAAAATATGAGTCAGCTCGTGAGCTGGCTCGCGAGTTCGTGAGCTAAGTTGAGCTTTTTCTTTTATGAGCTGAGTCTAGTCGAGTTTTTTCTTTTATGAGCCGAGTTGAACCGAACTTTTTTTTTTTAAAATGAGCCGAGTTAAAAGCCGAATCATTGGGCTACAATTGATGAGCCGAGTCGAGTTTGAGCCGAATCTTAATCATTAGCAGCCCTACTTTTTAGCAGTGTTCGAAATTTTCTCAAATGATATTTATTTTTTCAAATTATTTTCTAAATGCTACAGAAAAAATTTTGGATTAAAAAGTTGATGCAGAGAAGACGATGGACTGCTGAAGACACCCCCAAACCACATTTGTCCGCATTTAACTCACCGTAGCATCAATCAAAAAAAAAAAAAAAAATCACCGTAGCCACGTGAAAAAGCAAGTCAAACAAACCCCTACTCTCTCTCCCTCTCTCTCTCTCTATTTAACTGATCTAATCTCCGCCTCTCCCGCTCCCTCGACAGACACTCACTGGCGCCTCGGTACTTTCCCCTCCCCTCCCCTCCCCTCCCCTCCCCTCCATCCTTTTCCCCCTCCCTTTGTACCCCATCCCACCCCGTCCTCCCCAAAAGCAAAGAGCCACAATGGCAGGAGGGGAGGAGATAATCAGTGGCGTGGGGTCACGATCAAGCAGCAGGCAGCTGAGCTGGAGGGCCAGCAGCTTCCGTGACCCCTCTGACGTGTTCCACCGGTCATTGAATGCTGATGACGAGGAGAACCTGAAGTGGGCCGCGCTGGAGAAGCTTCCGACTTACGACCGCGTGCGCCGCGCCATCATCCGCCACGTGGTTGATAACGACGGGGAAGGCAAGAAGTTTGTCTCGAACGAGGTCGACATCTCGAAGCTCGGGTTCCACGACAGGAAGGCGCTCCTTGAGCATATTTTTCGGGTGGTGGAGGAGGACAACGAGCGGTTTCTGAACCGGCTTCGCGATCGCATTGACCGGTGAGTGCTGCAGGGAATTATATATTTATATATGTATGGTTTTCATTTGTGCGAGCGCGCTTCCTTGCTATAAGTTTTTTTTTCTTTTCATTAAAACTTGCTATAAGTTGGTTGGGCAGTTAATGTATGTATGGAACTATGGAAGGATGCTCTCTTGTCGTGTGGTGGAATATATTAGATTTTTGGCACTTCCCCCTGCTGCTGCTGATATATTGGACGGTTGTCATATTGTTCAATTTGGGTCCTTGCGACTAAAATTTATTTAATTTCAATCAGACTGAATAGTGTTGCCCATCACGATCCTCTTAGGCATGGCCATTGATACCAACTCTGTTTTTTGTCAAATAAAAATCAGCCAAATAAAGAATTCTAGTTCTAAGAGTTATTTTACTTTGATTTTTATGTTAAAAAGATTGTAAGTTTAAATTGGGAAATCATGTGAGTGAGTTGTAGACGTGTACAAGTAGGTGTTCCTTTTCCGAATATTTTTATGTCATACATTCCTCATCTGCATTATCTGGTTTATTAGAACTCAGGTAGGGGACTGTGACCTATAAGGGTTAAAGGGTATAAGCCCGCTCAACACAGATAAATCTACCACACAAAAAACTATGTAAATGTTTTCTACTGAATTTTTTGAGACAAATCGTAGCTACTTTCTCAAATAACAAAACGAACTTGAGAAAGATACCGGACCAAAGCCACAACATATGACTCCTTATGTCCTCTACCTTAAATGATTAATTCCAAAATAAAGAAGAAAATTGTAGGTGAAGAAGGAACAACATTTACTCAAAGCAGGGAAACTGACAAATACTTTCATCTACATATTCTAAGTCCTCGAGTATATAATTTATTTAATTTGTGATTATTGATTCCAAAGCTAAATTATTTATTGCACCTCAACAGTGGTGAAATTTCCCTGTTTATATCATGAACAAAAGTCAAGCCATTTTTTTTTTCTCTTTTGTTACAATTTTTTTGTATTATTTATCTATATCTACTTCTTTATTTATTTATTGGTATAACCAGGGTTGGTCTTGAACTTCCTAAGCTAGAAGTACGTTATGAAAATTTGACCATAAAGGCCAAAGTGCATGCTGGAGGTCGGGCAATCCCTACTCTGTGGACTACAGCTATCAATTCAATAGAGGTAGCAAATTTTGTGATGATTGCCTCTGAAGCCTTCACTAAGCTCTACTGAAGTCAAACTATAATGTACTAGGAATATTTAAAAAAGTTTTTCTCAATGGTTCCCGGTTAACATCAGTACAAATCTTGTGCCACGAGCTGTAGAGCAGACCAAACTGATACCAAGAATCAAGGAAATTAATATTTTTTCTCGAAATAGGTAGACATATTTTTAAACTAAAGTAGCCAGCTAGCAATATTAGCTTTTGTCCTTTTGTGAATTTATGAATCAATTTGCCAATTGGCATTAAACTTCTCAAAAACTTGATTTTTCATTATATTTTCATGAATGTCATATCTACAAGTATTGCTTTTTTTTTTTTTTTATGTTCAACATTGTACATCTTAATAATTCCACATGATATTGGTCGTTCATCCCTACTGTAATTCATCGTGAAACAAAATGTATAGTTTGAACTTGTCTGGGAGACTGGGATGCATTTTAACTGTTTGGCATTGTCAGCAATTTCTAAATTTTAAAATCTCATCCACTTTTTGGCACTGGGAAGGTCATAATTCTGAACTAACCAACCATGGGCAGGTCCTTGTACCAACTTTCTATTCTGATTTTGCATTACTTGTGCTGAATGCATGGCAGGGAATTTTTGGTAGCTTTGCACCTTCAAAGAAGAAGACCATAACAATACTAGAAGATGTAAGTGGACTATTAAAGCCATCAAGGTGGGTTAAACGTTAAGCTTCAGGGTTTGGTTATTGCTTTGGATATTAATTCTACAAAGAAAGACTTTATCTTTTGTAAACATTTTTTTTTAGGATGACACTTCTTCTAGGACCTCCAGCATCAGGAAAAACAACTCTCATGCTAGCTCTTGCAGGAAAACTTGACAAGAAGCTCAAAGTGCGCATCTTGACCTAGCTCTCCAATTTGATTATTTGCATTTTACTTTTCAGAATCCACTGCAAATTAAAGATGAAAACTTGGCAGTTCTCATGCTCAATTATATATGTATAAGTGGCTCCTATATTGCTAGCCATAGGATTGTCTCTGTTTCTGTTTAGAAATTTTGCGAGCATCAATATATTCCTAGTTTAGCAGTAAGCACCCTTATGGGAACACAAATATGGCCATAAAGGCATCTGAAGAAACAACAGTCATAGATATCTTATACTGAACTGAATGGGATTGCACCAACCAATACATGTCCGATGTACCCAATTACAACTAACCCCTGACTCACACTTTTATGGGTTTATTAACTTCCAAATATGATTCTATAAATGATTAATTTTCATATTAGCAGACATCTGGTAGAATCACTTACTGTGGACATGAGCTCTCAGAGTTTGTTCCCCAGAGGACAAGTGCATACATAAGCCAGCATGATCTTCACTATGGTGAAATGACAGTAAGAGAAACGATCGATTTTTCAGCTCGGTGTCTTGGTACTGGAACAAGGTTTGAGTTGCTGTCTGAATTGTCTAGACGGGAGAGGGATGCTGGAATTAAGCCCAACCCAGAAATCGATGCCTTTATGAAGGCGATGGCAGTTGAAGGAAAGAAAAACAACATTGCAACTGATTACATCCTCAAGGTCCTTTTTTTTTACTTTCAAAAAATTGTCCTGATATTAACAGCTGTATCTTTCACTTCATTGCTTATATACAGATTGATAGTATAATACTGATGGTAAGTTGGTAACAAGTTTGTTAGTCATCAATATATGTTAAGTTGGTATCAAATTAGTTTTAGCATATTTTATAGTGTTTTGTAATTGCAAACACCATGAAGTATGCTAGGGTTTCTTGAAAAACAAATAATAATGAACTGAATATGCAAAGAAAATAGCAACTTATTATTTATTTACTTATTAATTGATGAAACAGATCCTTGCTCTTGATATCTGCGCAGACATCATTGTTGGTGATGAGATGAGGCGAGGAATCTCTGGTGGGCAAAGAAAGCGTGTTACCATCGGTAGGTTCTATTACTTTTAGTTATTGTCATATCATAATGAAGGATGCACATGATTACTGAAAATCATAAATAGTCTCACAGAATTCAACTTGGTGTTACTTCTCTGTGTAGTTCAAATAATCTCACAGCAGCTTCTTTCATATACTGCAGCGGAGATGTTGGCAGGACCTGCAAGAGCACTTTTCATGGATGAAATATCAACTGGGCTTGACAGTGCCACAACATTCCAAATAGTGAAGTTCATACAGCAAACGGTTCACATATTCAATGGAACCGTGATGGTCTCACTTCTCCAGCCGGCTCCAGAGACCTACAATCTCTTTGATGACATTATCCTTCTGTCAGAGGGGCAGATTGTGTACCATGGCCCACGGGAAAACATCCTTGAATATTTCCAGTTGGTCGGCTTCAGATGCCCAGAAAGGAAAGCAGTTGCCGACTTCCTCCAAGAGGTAACTTCAAAAAAAGATCAGGAGCAGTACTGGATGGGTGACTGCAAGTCCTACCGCTATATTTCCTCCCAGGATTTCTCACGCCATTTCAAGTCATTTCACATTGGTGAGCGCCTTTCTGAGGAAATTAAAATCCCATATGACAAGTCAAAGATGCATCCTGCAGCTTTGACAACTGAGAAGTACGGGATGTCAAACAAAGAGCTCTTTAAGGCGACTCTGTCAAGGGAGTGGCTTCTGATGAAGCGCAACTCATTTGTGTACCTGTTTAGGATTTTTCAGATCACCATCCTTGCATTTGTTGCTATTAGCGTGTTTTTCAGGACAACGATGCACTATGGTAAGATAACTGACTCGACAAAGTTTTTTGGCGCCTTGTTCTTCAGCCTGACAAATGTAATGTTCAATGGATTTGCCGAGCTGTCAATAACAGTGACAAAGCTGCCAGTGTTTTACAAGCAGAGGGATTACTTTTTCTTCCCAGCCTGGGCTTTTGTGTTGTCAAATTGGATCCTCTCGATTCCTGTCTCTTTCGTAGAGTCCGGAATTTGGATGATTCTCACGTATTATCCAGTTGGTTATGCACCAGCAGCTAGCCGGTTAGTTTCTATTTCCGTTTTTTTTTTTTTTTGAGTAAAGGTTGGTGGTCAAGCCACCCAACTATTTAATACCTTTGTTATTACAACAACGGATTTCCTCCATCCGGATTTCTAACCCATAACCTCTCATATAGAGACCACGTGTCCAGGACCGGTCCTGAAGATTTTGAGGCCTGGGGTGAAAGAAAAGTTTGAGGCCTGAATATACATAATTTTTTTATTAATATGTCAATAGATCAAAATAGGGGGGACATGAAACCAATACCTCTTAAAATAAAACATATACAATTGAGTAAATGACTAACATAGTCACGTCATACTTCATACTTCTTAGTTCTTGCTTCTTGCTTTTTGGTTCTTGCTTCTTGATAAACCAATTCTCAAATCTTATTTGTATGTTGTACCTGCACAAAAAACACGTAATAAACCACATGTCATCTAAAATTACCCCTCGCATTTTTAGAAGCAAAATCATCAATTATATGTTCAGCATCAATAGTTTTCAACATATTTTTTTCAATACTTAATTTTGTTAATCCATTCAACCTATCTTGAGTCATAGTTGTCTGTAAATAAGATTTTATCAACTTTAATTTTGAAAAGCTCATTTCTGCAGATGCCACAGTAATAGGTACAGTTAACAAAACTCTATAAGCAATCAAAATATTTGGAAACATGGCCATCTTTTTTACAAACTTCATAACTTTAATGGAGTTCCATGCATTTCCATATTAACACGCTTCATCGGGTAACATTATCTGTAATATTTGTAATTCTGAAAATAGACGGTGTGCATCAATATCAAAGTTCTCACCATGTGTCAAAGCATTTTCAAGTTTCAAACAATGATTTTTCATTTCTTCGTCTTCTAATGAAATTAATCGTGATGCATCAAACAAGAAACCAAATACAGATTCAAAAAGTTCAATTTGTTCAAATCTAATTTTCAATTGAGAAATTGCCATATCAACTAAAACAAGAAAATAGTCTGTTCTAAAATTTTCTTGAGCAGATTGTTGCTTTCTATCTGTATTAGGATTTTCATCAAAATATTTCTTTTTTATAATCCTACGTTTTACCTAAAACACCGGTTCAATTTCCATTTCATCAGCAATATCTTTAGCATTAATCATAGCAGAAGTAAATCCATTTTCTCTATATTTTTCAAAAAAAGAAACTAACCCTTTCAAACTTTCGATGGCTACATCAAGATGCATATCTTTAAATTGTAAGTTTTTGCTCACTAAGTTTATTTTGAACAATATTTCATGCCAAATAACCAAACTCAAAATAAATTCAATGTTTGACAATTTATTTGATACTAATTTATCAGCATTCCAACTTATCTTTGGATCATCAGAAACTTCAGTTAATTTTGTTAAAGCCTTTTTTTATTTTGGGAGCTTGATTTTTTATTGCTTTTACACTTTCTATATGACTTTCCCATCTTGTTACACACAAAGACTTCAAAGTTAAATCATTCACATATTGAAGTAAAACGTTCCATCATTTTGTTGAATTAGCAAACACATTATACAAAGTCTGACATGCTCCAAAAAAGATTTTGCTTTCACATATCAGAAAATACTAAATTAAGATAATGACAACCACGTGGCATATAAAAAGCTCTAGGATTTATGTCAAGCAATCTTTTTTGGACACCTTGATGTTTTCTTCTCATATTAGAACCATTATCATACCCTTGTTCCCTTACATCATTAATATCTAAATCAAGAGAATTAAGAGCAACTTGTAATTCACTAAAAAGACCCAACCCAAATGTGTTTTTTACATTTAAAAACTCTAAAAAATACTCTTCTATTTTTATTGGGCAGCTTACAACATCAACACATCTAATTATCAAAGTCATTTGTTCTATGTGACTAGCATCAGGAGTGTAATCAAGAATCACAGAAAAATATTTAGCTTCCTTAATTTTATTTATTATTGCATTCTTGACACTTGATGCCAACATGGCAATTAATTCATTTTGTATTTTGTGACTAAGGTAATGATGATGAATCTCTTTATCTTGAATAAGTCGAAAATGATGTTTTATTGTTTGATCAAACTCAGCAATAGATTCCAGAAAGCCTAAAAATTTTTCATTAGAATCCTCATTAATTTTTTCATTTGTTCCACGAAATGCCAAATTATTCATTGCAAGACACTTAACAAGAGAAACTATTCTAATCATAACTTGTTTCCAATGTTCTGTATCTTTCTTGATTTATTCTTGTAATTCTTTATCAATAGTTTGATTTGTTCTTAATCTAACTCTTAGTTCAACTCAAACTCTAAGATTAGTAAAATGTTCACTACTATCTTCATGTAGTTTAATTTTTTCACTTAGATATTTCCAATCATCAACACCTGTAGTTGCTATTTGACTTTTAGAACAAACATGTCTTACAACTTTATAACAAAAACAAAACACTTTATTTAAATATTTTGAGTAAACCAACAATTTCCTATCAATAACTTCTCCATTTCTTAATTTTTGATCAAAATAATATGTAGAGAACTCCATATTGTAATTATCCTTCGAAAAAATAATATTATAATCTCTAATAGGAATATTCTCAACAAGCAAATTTCTCAGTTTTGAATCTAAACCATCTCACACACTAGGATCATATATATTTATAGATAACACTCAAACATGTGATTTATTTCTTCATTATTTTCACTAGTCTCATTTTCAAACACATTTGTTATTTATTCATTTACTTCATTTTTATTTTCATTTTAAAACACATTTTTTGTTCCTTCACACACCTCACTTTCAACTTGGTTTTCCAAGGACTCGTCTTGTGGTTTAATTTTCTTTCAAAGTTTATTTCTCTCTTTTTTGTTTCTTTTTTCGCTACCCGATGCATGTTTTTTAGGAAACATTGTTTTAAATTAAAAAATAAAATAAAATAATAGAAGGATAACACCTAGGTAAGGAGGCAGAGTCAATGCCGCTGCATAGCTTGGAAGAGTTAGTATATAGATTGAGAAAATAAAATAAAAAAATTATCGTTTCATTAACAGATGATAAATATATGTAATTCATTAACAAATGTAAATTCCAAATGATGCTTAGAAGAGTTAGTGCCTTACTTCAGTATTTAGATTTCTTCTTTTTTGTCATTTCACACAAAGAACAGTTGAGTTAATTAGATTATATTTTTTTTCTCATTTCACAGAGGAGGCGGGGCTAAAGTTAGGTTTCACTTTATTTTTTTTCTCGTTTTGCGGAGGCAGGGAGATAGAACAAATTAGTAAAGAGGCAACAATTTGGCACCAGATGTCCGTAGGTGTGAACTTGGGAGACAAGACATAATTTTTTTTTTAACCCTATACATACTTCTTTTTTCTTTGGGCCCCTTGGTTTTGGGGCCCGGGCGATGGCCCGGACTAGGGCCGGTTCTACACGTGTCTTTGCCACTAGATCAAAGGCTGGTTCTTCTATTTCGGTTTTTTTGGTTCAGTTGAAATTTGTTAGATGATTTAAATTTTGACTTCTAGGCTTCTGACCAAAGATTTTTTATATTTATAAAATCTCAAATTAAGCAAAACAGGAAATCAAAAGGAAAACCAAAAATATAAAGGAATTCACAAGAACAAGGGAGAGGAGTCACAAACCACAATTCGGGTCAAGTCTTCTTGTCTTGACTTTTGCCTGACACGCTATATTTACAGAAAGAGAAGGGAAAAGATTAATTAAAATAACAAAAAACTAAAAGATGGACTAAGAAACAAATAAGTAAATAAATAACAAGAACAAACAAACAATGTTTTTATGCAATTCATGTAGACTTTACATTTTCAATCATCACCAGGAGTGTTTAAAAGTATGTTTTCTGCAGGTTCTTTCGTCAGTTGTTGGTGTTCCTGTTAATAAATCAATTGGCTGGGGGCCTTTTTCGCTTAATTGCTTCAATTGGTAAAACAAGGGTCGTGGCTAGTAGCATAGGGATGTGCACATTGCTTATTGTGTTCGTGCTTGGTGGATACATCATGTCTAAAGGTGAAATTATTTTTTTAATCACAACAAGTCCGCTGTAGCATCTTTGCAAATAATATTTTATTGTTAAGGCCTTCACATTCTTAAATAATTATTTTGGTGTGTGGAAGTATTTGAGTTACTCTATTTTTTGGCAGATGATATTAAACCTTGGTGGATATGGGGCTTCTGGAGTTCTCCACTCATGTATGGCGTGAATGCTGTATTTATAAATGAATTCCTTGATCCCAGATGGGGCGCGGTATTTTTCTTGTCAGAATTTTTTTTTCTCATTGAAATCATCAGAAAAATATAAATTAATAGTTTAACAATGAACCAAATGACAGCTTTACGTATGTTTTCTGCATTTGTGCATTTCTGGAGCTTAACACTGGAAATCACCTTCAATTTTCATTAATTGATTGGTCGAATTGCATGCAGCTCAGCCCAAACTGAACTGATAAAAGAAGCATGTGGCTATTGTGGGAAAATGTATCTGAGTCTGACATTCACTCTTTTTTAATACCACTACAGCCAAACCCAGACAAAAATATTGATGCACCAACAGTAGGAACAGCAATTCTAAAATCTAGAGCTCTCTTCACAAACTGGTATTGGTATTGGATAGCTGTTGGGGCACTTGCAGGGTTTACAGTTGTCTTCAATTTGCTCTTTATGCTGACAATGACATACTTAAACCGTAAGTAATAACAACTTATGTTTATTAGTTTTTTTCTACCTATCTGCAATCTCTGTACCATTAAAGCAGAATATTAGTGTCATTTCAACTTATATAACACCAACTCTAAAACTTATCAAATCAATTTCAAATGATGAATCCAAACCGTTCAAACCGATCTACTTTATTAGTTGTGTGTTTACATGTAAAATTTACAACTTTTTGAATTTATTTAGTATTAAGTCAAGCGGTCAAATGTGAGTTTTTAAGTTAATTTTAATACATTCATTTTTCAATATTTTTATCTCTTGATTTGATACTAAAATAACTCGAAAATATAAAAAATTTGTATGTAAACGCATTACTCATAATGTAAATCGGTTTGAACGGTTTAAATTAGTTGTTCGAAGTCGATTTGATAGATTTTAGAGTTGGTGTTATATAGACTAAAATGACACTGATGTTATATTAGCCAAACTCATTAAAGCACTAGACTAAGAGCTGCATTACATATTTTGTCATTTAAATATTTTTTTTATATGTATAATACATGCACAGTCATGTCTGCTAAACTACTATATTGTATTCCTTTTTCTTTCTAGCTGCCAGCAATGTGCAAAATATTATACTTGACGATGCATCATCAAAAACTAAGAAGGGTCCAAAATCAGGCAATGAGCATTCACCAGGTGCCATGTCAATCACCTTTTTCATATTTACATTGTGTAGTGAGCACAGATTTGGCTACAGTCCTTATTTGCAAAAGGAAACAATTATAACTAGGTGCATGTGAAATAGCATTGAACTTAAATGCTTAGAGTGCTCAGTTAAGCATCTGTTGGCCTGCTCTTTTAGTAACTAAACACAAAAACATATATATATATATATATATATGACTAGGGTTAAAGTGCACCATTGGTTTGTATCCCAACCATACCCCATGTCTATATCTCCCTTTACAAAGTTCAAACAGTCGATCCGAACCGTTCATCTTGTTCTACATATTAAAATGTACTTAGAGACCAAATTTTATATTTTTTGGAATTTTTTTACTATTTTTTAGTTAGGTACAAAATCACTGTTTTTGGATGGTCCAGATGTAGTGACTTTGTACCTATCTAAAAAAATAGTAAAAAAATTTCAAAAAATATAAAATTTGGTCTCTAAGCACATATTAATATGTAGAACAAGATGAATGGTTCGGATCGACTGTTTGAACTTTATAAACGAAGATATAGAAATGGGGTATGGTTGGGGCACAAAATCAATAGTGCATTTTAACCCTACTCTCTATATATATATAGATGAGCTATAGTGAGCCATGAAGTAAAACACGTTTGTACTCCATACCGTATTTTTATTTTGAAAGTCCAAACAACCAATCTAAACCATTAGATGTGATCTACACATTGAAATGTGCTTAGAGACCAAATTTTACATTTTTTTTGGAATTTTTTTATTATTTATTAAGTAATATTGAAAATTGTTGTTTTGCTGTGAACAGTAAAAACAGTAAAAATTTATGGACCATCGGATCAGCGATTTTCAAAATTGCTTAATAAATAGTAAAAAAATTCCAAAAAATGTAAAATTTGGTCTCCAAGCACATTTCAATATGAAGATCATGTTGAGCGATTCGGATCGGTTGTTTGGATTTTCAAAATAAAAATATAATGTCATGGAGCATCAACTCATTTTACTCCATGACTCACCGTAGCTCATCTATATATATATATAGAGAGAGAGAGAGAGAGAATGACTAATATGCTTTTGGTAGCACTTCGGCCGAAGTTTTACCTGTCCAAATTTCAAAATTCAAAAAATCAATCTAAACTATTAGATGTGATCTCTATATTGAAATGTGCATGGAGACCAAATTTTATATTTTTTTTGAATTTTTTTACTATTTATTAAGCCACTTTGAAAATTGCTAATCTAACGGTGGCTTAACAAAACAATAAAATCAGAAGCTACTGTTGGATCATCAATTTTCAAAGTGGCTTAATAATTAGTAAAAAAATTCAGAAAAATATAAAATTTGGTCTCCAAACACATTTCAATATAGAAATCACATCTAACGGTTCATATCGACTTTTTGGATTTTGAAATTTAAAATTTGGATCAGTAACACTTTGGTCGAAGTGTTACCAAAAACATATTAGTCACACTATATATATATAGAGAGAGAGAGAGAGTATGGCTAAATTGTTATCGATAGTACTTCGACCTAAGTGCTTACGGGGTCATATTTTAGTATTTGATGTTCAAATAACTTCCAAACCATTAGATGTTCAATCTATATTAAAATTTGCTTGGAGACCAAATTTTATATTTTTTGGAATTTTTTTACTATTTATTAAGATGGTTTGAAAATCGTTGTTTTTATTAAAATTCTGCACCATTAAAAAACAGCGATTTCAAACCATCTTAATATATAGTAAAAAAATTTCAAAAAATGTAAAATTTGGTCTCCAAGCACATTTTAATATAGATTGAACATCTAACGGTTTGGATTTGTTGTTTGAACATCAAATACAAAAATATGACCCCGTAAGCACTTAGATCGAAATGATATCGATAGCAATTTAGCACTACATTTTTATTTTGAAAATCTGAACCGCTCAACATGATCTCCATATTGAAATGTGCTTGAAGACCAAATTTTATATTTTTTGAAATTTTTACTGTTTTTTACTAGTTCACAACAAAACAGTAATTTTCAAAATTGCTTAATAGATAGTAAAAAATTTTCAAAAAATATAAAATTTAGTCTCCAAGCACATTTCAATATAGAGATCATATCTAACGGTTCAGATCGATTGTTTGGACTTTCAATATGAAAATACGGCGTGGAGTACAAACGTTGTTTGCTCCAATGGCTCACTATAGTCAACCTCGATATATATAATAAAAAAATTCTAAAAAAATAGTAAAAAATTTTCAAAAATATAAAATTTGAACTTTGAAAATAGAGATATGAACGGAAAGTAAAACACAATTTTTATTTCTCAAAGCATGATAGCACATCTGTGTGTGTGCACACACACATACAGAGAGAGAAACAGATGGGCTAACTTGCTTTGAGAATTAAAGATGGTGTTTTACTTTGCCTATTAAAATGATGTCCTGTTGAGATTTATGTTGAGATATATGTTTATTGCATTTATATAGAAACTATAGGTCCTTTTGGTAAGAAAGAAATTATAGAGATTGTAGGGTTATGGATATCAGATGTAACGTCTATATAAAACCAACTTAAACAAGGAATAAAATAACAATTTATTTTAACCATTTTTCTATATGGTATCAAAGCAACACCATAACCCTAGCAGCCACTACAGTGTCATTGCGACAGTAACTCTGTGCTACAGTGCTGCCACTACATTAGCTCTGCTACAGTAATTCCAACCAGCCGTCGCTCTCTCTCTCGATTGATCGATTTAGCCGGCGTAGGGGGCCTAAACTCCATGATTCTCGAGAAGCGGGTTTGGATAGGATTCTTTATTGAGTTTGAGCTCGAATCTTGATGCAATAGATGAAGATCGGGTCATGAAGAAGAAAAAGAGTGGGCGATTATGATCTAGATCTGTCTTGAGGGTGCAATGTCAGAGGGATTCGGACTAAGATTGATACGTGAGGCGTAGATCTGAGTTGGATCAATATCAAAGGAGGAGACTAGAAATGCGTTCGCAAAGGCTTGCGCAAAGCTGACCCCTGATGAGGTCGCTGTCATGGTGCGAGTGTTGGTTGTGTGCCAAGCTCCTATTGAGAGCAAGCCGAAGGTGCAAAAGGTTAAGCTACCACCTATTGACATGAGACTCAAAGGGCCAGCTATGTATCTGGGTTGGTCGCGTCAGGTAAGGTACAATTTGGAAGGGAAGGATCTGGAGGGTTACTTGACTGGAGAATAGAAAGAGCTAGGTAAGACTGCACCTGGGAGAGCTAAGTGGATGTCTATTCACATGTAGGTGTATATCTGGCTTCTGAGCTCATTGAGTTCGTCTATTGCGTCCACAATGGATGGCATAGCAAAGGTGCAAGATGTCTGGGAGAAGCTGAGGAGGACCTACGACGGTGTAGGGAACAACCTATGGGTGTACCAGATCAAGAAGGAGATCACTGTTATGGTACAGGGGGAGAAGACTGTGCAGGAGTATGCCATAGAGCTAAATTGCTTATGGTTAGATCTGGGCCATTTCAGGGTCCGGCGACGATGTTGGACTGACCCCGTTTGTCATGAGATTGACATGGAGGAGAGGGTTATTGTATTCCTCGAGGGTCTGGCACCAACATTTGAGCAGAGAGCTGCTATGCTACTGGCTCGGACAAGGTTTCCTCTCTTGAGGAGGCGTTCTCAACCATAATACAGAAGGAGAGCCGAATTAGGCTACAGGCTGGGGCAACAGGACTTCCAGGGCCAAAGTCAGCACTGGCAGCCAACTCAAGTAACATAGGGTACAAGGATGAGACCCGACAGTGCTACAACTGTGGTGAGGTAGTTCATCTGAAGCAAACTTGTCTTAAACCACCAAAAGAGTGAAATGCAGGTGGAAAGGGGCAGGCTGGAGGTCATGGTCGTGGCAGAGGTGGTATGAGAGGTGGAAGAGGAGGCAACTAGGCACATCTAATGATTGCAGAAGAGGAGGAAGAAGCTGTTGGGGATCTTACAGAGGAGGATCAGGTACTCGTGGAGGCTTATTCTCAAGCACTCAGGACGAGGTGAAAACAAGCATGTTATGGGAAGTGTGAGAGATGATGCATCCACCTCATCTTCATTCAGGGGTAACCTTGCTTCTCTTGCTCACTCAACCACAAGTAGTTTTGTGATACACTTGCTCTAGCCTCTATACCTACTAGATCACCGGATTGGATAGTCGACTCTAGTGCATCTCACCATATGACTGGTGCTGCTGGAGAGTTTTCTTCCTATACTCGCCTAGCAATCCCAGAGAGCATTCAAACTATCGATGGTACGGCTCAGCCCGTAGTCGGCAAGGGTACCATGAAATATACCAAGACTTTGACTTTGTTTAAAGTCTTGCATGCTCCTTTTCGTATGAATCTCTTATCTATAAGTGTCATTATATCACAACTAAAATGTGTTGTTTTGTTTGATACTCCTAAGGTGATCTTCGAGCAGGCTGTTTGGGACTGGCACTTTGCATAGTGTGTTGTGGTACATGGATAGGGAAGGTATGGACTCGACCTTCTCATCCATCGTAGAGAAAGCTGGAGGAGTTGAGAGGAGTGGGGAGGACTTACTGCTGCTCTATCATAGGCATTTAGGTCATCCTTTATTTCCTATTTTGCGTAGGTTGTATCAGCTTTTGTTTGAAAATGCCAATAAAAAAAACTAGTGTGTAGTGCATGTGAGTTAGGCAAGCATACCAGGAGCTCTTATGCTATCTCTGGTAGTAGTTCTTGTGTTTTTTATTTGATTCACTCTAATGTATGGGAACCTTGTCCCACAACTACTGTGAATGGATTTAGATATTTTGTTTCTTTCATTGATTGTTTTTCTCGTATAACTTGAATTTATTTAATGAAAAAATAAGAGTGATGTGCTTGCTTGCTTCAAAGATTTTTACAAAAGAGTTCAAACTCAATATAGTGCAGTTGTGAAGGTATTGAGGTCTAACATTTAGACAGAGTACACCAACAGAGCGTTTGAAGAGTACTTGTCACCTCAGGGGATACAACATCAAACCACATATCCGTACACACGAGCAAAATGAGGTAGCAGAACGAAAAAACAAGCATCTACTTGAGATAACTCGGAGTATGATGATTTCGATGAAAGTTCCAAAGTACTTGTGGGGGCAAGCAATTCTCATAGCAGTCTACTTGATCAATAGGATGCCCTCGCAGGTGTTGGATTGGAAGTCCCCGATGGAGATGGTGAAAGGTAAGACTGGAGATATTCTTCCTCTCAAAACCTTTGGCTATGTGTGCTTCATGCAGAACATACCAAATGTGAGAAAACTGAATCCAATGGTTGTGAAGTGTATCTTTGTTGAGTACTCGGGTACTCAGGTATATGTGTTGGTGCCCTATGGAGAGGAGACTATTTGTGAGTATAAATGTTACATTCTGAGAGCTCGAACCATACTACTTAGAGGCGACATCACCTTTTGGAGACTTGCTCGATACAGGAGGTATGAGGCGAGAGGAGGAGAGTAGTAGTGATGGTGAGAGGTGGATGGTGTTAGTTGCCCAATTATTGAGTATTCAGCTGTGGTTGAGCCAAAAATAGGGATTTGGCTGTAGTTGAGCTGAAAAATGAGGATTTGACTAGAGTCGAGCCAGAAGTTGAGAGGATTGAGCCCGAAGGTGATAAAACTTAGGCTCAAGGAGAGTCAAGAAATGGTGAAGTGTATGTGAGGAGAAATAAGCATAATAAGGGAACCATACCTACAGTGCCACCTATCCTAAGTTTCTTGTCCTTGTCTACTCCGACTCTTGAGACACCTACACCATCCACCTTAGACCCAGAATACACAAATGATATAATTTCTCTCTCTACTCATTCCACTCCCCTATCGGTAAGGAGGATTGTCCGCATGAATGCGGGAGTTCCTCCTAACCAGTATAGTTTCTCATATGATATTGCTCAGTTTGTCTCTTATTCACACATATCACCGGTACATGGAGTATTTATTGCATCATTAGACACTGTCTATATCCCTAAGTGTTGGCAAGTTGCTAAAGGAGATATGAAATGGAAAACAGCCATGCAAGAAGAGCTCGGGGCCATCGAGAAAAACAGAACCTTGGAGCTACTACCACCAGGCAAGAAAGTTGTTGGATGCAAATGGGTTTTTCACAGTGAAGCAGAATCCAGAGGGTCTAGTTGAGCGCTACAAGGCTAGGTTGGTAGCGAAGGGGTACAATCAGACCTATGGCATTGACTCTGATGAGACCTTTGCACTCGTAGCAAAGATGATCACAGTGAGGATACTGGTTTCCATGGCAGTGAATGAGGGATGACAGTTACACCAACTCGACGTGAAGAATGACTTTCTTCATGGTGATTTGTTGGAGGTGTATATGGAGGTTCTACTAGGGTTTGGCACAAACCAGACAGTGGGTAAGGTGTGCAGGCTTAAGAAGTCACTTTATGAGTTGAAGCAGTCTCCCCAGGCTTGGTTTGATAGATTTAGGAAGGCTATGGTAGGCATGAGCTATCAGCAGATCAATGCCAACCACACGATGTTTTTTCGATAACATAGTAGTCACATTATTATGCTGGTTATGTATGTTGATGATATGATCATTACCAGGATGATAAGGAAAAAATTGCACAGTTGAAGGCAAAATTGGGAAAGGAATTCGAGATAAAAGATTTAGGACAGCTTAGGTACTTTCTTGGAATTGAGATGGCTCGTGAAGCAGAGGAGATGTTGGGGTGCAGGCATGTTGGGGTGTTGGGGTAGGCATGGGCCATCCCAAAGAAAGTATGTCCTAGACTTGCTCACAGAAACAGGCATATTGGGGTGCAGGCTTACGGTTTCTCCAATTGATGTGAAAGCCAAGATGAGTGCAGAGGCAGGAGAACAAGTTGATCGTGAGAAGTACCAGAGGCTGATAGGCCGACTGATCTATCTAGGTCACACTCATCCCGACATATCATTTGCAGTAAGTGTGGTGAGCCACTACATATATGACCGTATGAAGGGCCATATGGACGCAGTGTATCACATTTTGAAGTACCTAAAGAGTGCACCAGGGAAGGGCTTAATTTTCAGGCAGAATAAGCACATGAACATTAAGGGCTATTGTGACTCTGATTGAGCTAGTTGCCTCGATGATAGGAAGTCCACATCTGGCTATTGCATGTTTGTAGGAGGCAACTTAGTCTCTTGGAAGAGCAAGAAGCAGCCGGTTGTTGCAAAATTGACGGCAGAAGCTGAGTATAGGGCTATGGCATTAGGAGTTGTTGAGATGTTGTGGCTGAAGAAGTTATTAGAAGAGCTCAAGGTGAATCACCAAACTCAAATGAAGTTGTGGTGCGATAGCAAGCCAGCGATCAGTATTGTCAACAATCCTGTGCAACATGACAGAACCAAGCATGTGGAAATCGATAGGTTCTTCATAAAGAGAAGCTAGAAAGTGGGTTATTAGAGCTGAGTCATGTAGCTACTGGAGATCAAGTAGCTTACTGTCTCACCAAAGGACTTAGCTCAATAGATATAGTCAGGTTATGTGACAAAATGGGCTTGATAGATATCTTTTGCCCATCTTGAGAGGGGAGTGTTAAAATTTATGTTGAGATGTATGTTTATTGCATTATATAGGAACTACAGATTCCTTTTGGTCAAAAAGGAATTATAGGGATTGTAGGATTGTAGATGTAAGATGTAATGCCTATATATGCCAAACCTAAACAAGAAATAAAATAACAATTTTTTTTTTAAACCATTTTTCTATTTATTCATATTCAAATAATCGGTTCAAACCTTCCAACATAATCTTTATATTAAAATGCGTTTGGAGACCAAATTTTACATATTTTGAAAAAAATTTACTATAGAATTTTTGAAAATCACAACTTTTCATTATATAAAAAATAAAATAAAAAATGCAGAAAAGCTATGACATTTAAAAAATTAAAAAAAAATAGTAAAAAACTTTCAAAAATTATAAAATTTGGTCTCCAAATGCATTTTAATATGAAGATAGATCACGCTAAAAGGTTCAAATCGACTATTTAAACTTCGAAAATGAAGATATGAGCATGAAGTAAAACAACCTCTTTAATTCCCAAAGCAAGTTAGTCCATCTATATATATATATATATTTATATATAAAGGCGAGTTTAGCAGGTGGTTGCAAAAATTTGATCCTAATTCACAAAAAAATTCACAGGTTATGCAATTAACTCAGGAAACAAAGGAATGGTTCTTCCCTTCCAGCCTCTTTCACTTGCTTTTAGTCACTTAAACTACCATGTTGATATGCCTCAGGTAAGTTTATTTTTCATGGAACAAAAGAAATAACGATATTTGAAAAGTTTCAGTTATACATGCAGATTGCGTATAAATAATAGTAATGTCTCACAAGCGAAACGTGAAAATGATTCAACTAAGTACCTATTCCAAATAATGATGGTAGTTTAAGTTATCCACACGGATTGCGTATAAATAATAGCAATGACTCATAAATGAACCAAAAAAAGTTTCAAGAAAAGCTATAATGGGAACGTGAAAATGATTCAAATAAGTGCCTACTCCAAATGGTACTGGATCTGGCTAGTAGGATACAAGTTAGCTTAAGACAATTGTATGTTTCTCATCTACGAGAAGGCCAAACTATGCTCAATTAAGTGTACACCTAAATACGAACCAAACAAAGGAGAACAGCAACAATCATTTCAAAAATTGATAATTTCTAATGGTGTTGTTTCTTTAGGAAATGAAGAATCAAGGGTTTGAGGATGATTGGCTCCAACTACTGTCTGATGTTAGTGGAGCATTTAGACCAGGTATCCTGACAGCATTGGTCGGTGTAAGTGGAGCCGGAAAGACTACACTAATGGATGTTCTTGCTGGAAGAAAAACAGGAGGTTATATTGAAGGAGAGATCAGCATTTCAGGGTACCCAAAAAAGCAAGAGACATTTGCACGCATTAGTGGTTACTGTGAGCAGAATGATATTCATTCACCCAATTTAACTGTCTATGAATCTTTAGTTTACTCAGCTTGGCTGCGTCTTTCACCGGAGATTAATGGCAGAACTCGAATGGTAGTTTCTATTCTTTTCTCTGTTTACTTGGATTTAGGGTTTCAATTACTAATTTGAAGAAAAATATATCAAGACATCATTTTGTTTTTCACCCTTATGTGGAGATAAAAGACGAGAGGTAAATGGTGTTTTGTCTTTTATTTTTCTTTCACTTGGAATTAATTTTGACTTTATCAGTTATTTTTTTCTCGTTTCTTAAATCAAGCTTAAATTGGCCAAGTGTGCAAGAAATAATTCAAGCTTCCTTTTTATCTCCCTTTTCTTATATCTCATTTGAAGACATGAATTATGATTCAGTAACCCCATTTCGGCTCTAACTTTTGAAGTAGCAATCAGATAAACAACCCTAACAAAAGAAATATCTGTTTAATATTGCAGATAGGAGAAAAAAAAAAAGTTGCAGCTTCTTGAAACTTTTTTCTTAATTAGAGTGTTCTATTATTTGCAATAGATGTTCGTGGAAGAAATTATGGAGTTAGTTGAGCTAAATGTGTTGAGAGACTGTCTAGTGGGCTTACCAGGCATTGACGGTCTATCAACTGAACGGAGAAAAAGGTTAACCATTGCAGTTGAACTGGTTGCAAATCCTTCAATTGTTTTCATGGATGAACCGACATCTGGTCTCGATGCACGTGCTGCGGCTATTGTCATGCGGACTGTGCGAAACACTGTAAATACTGGACGTACTGTCGTGTGCACAATCCACCAACCGAGCATAGATATATTTGAATCTTTTGATGAGGTCAGTTGTTTCATTTGTTTCTTTTTTTTTCAGAATATATTGCAGTGTTCTTTAACAGTAGTTCTGCTATTTTTCCATATAGCTTCTATTGATGAAGCTTGGAGGACAGGTTATTTATGCTGGAGAGCTCGGTCGCTACTCCCAGAAACTCATTGAGTATTTTGAGGTCTGTCAATATCTTTTTGTGGTCAGTTTTATCATGTAACTACTTATTTTTCTAAAGGGATCGTATGGTGTTCATATGTAACATGACCAACTAAAATAAAGAACAGTACAGCGCATAGTAAAGAGGTATTATCAGTTCAGAAAAGGCATGGAAGGAACAGCACAAAGTAAATGACAAGCGGCTTGGGTGAATCTTGGGTGACACTGGGAGGTGATAATATTTAGCCTGACATTCCTTTTCTATTTGACATTCATCTAAATTTAGAAAAATGTAGGCAATCCCTGGGATCCCAAAAATAAAACCAGACCAGAATCCTGCAACTTGGATGCTGGAGGTTACCACCCCTGCTGTTGAAGCAGAACTTGGTGTGAACTTTGCTGAAGTTTATGCTCATTCTGCACTGTATCAGTGAGTTGATAATTTTTTTCCGTAGACAATATAGAAATCAGATAGTATAAAATAATTATTACATCAGAACACATGATCATTGGCTGACAACTCATCAGATATAATTATTTTCTGCTTAAATTAACCACACCATGGACTGCAATTAAATCTCATACCATGGCAATATATTCTAATACCACTGCTAAAATTATGTACTTCCAATACAGGAAAATCCAAGATCTAATAAAAGAACTAAGCATCCCTGTGCCCAGCACAAAGGATCTTTCATTTCCAACAAAATACTCTCAGAACTTCGCAACACAATGCATTGCCAACTTTTGGAAGCAGTATTGGTCATTTTGGAGAAACCCCGGATATAACACAACCCGCATACTCATGACAATTTTGGTTGGTCTTCTATTTGGTACCATGTTTTGGAACAAAGGAGGAAAAACGTAAGAATTGGTTTTCATACTTCCTTTATTTTGGCATTTATATACCTAACCCACCTTTTTTATAACACAACCAAGTAGAAGCATAGGAGCTTTGAAATTTCACCACATCTTGTCAGTTTTACTGCCACTGGAGTTGTCCGTTCCTCTACCGGACTAGTAGGGTATGGACGTCGTTCCATTTCTTCAATTTTCTGATGAAAATTTCACCCTGATTCATCTAGAGTTTATAGAAGCTTTACTTCGGCCAAACAAAACAAAAGGAAATGACAAAGTGATCCCTTAATCGATTAAACTTAATTTCATTGTGTATTTTTTTTCTATTTTGATCTGAACAGGAGCGTAGCACAAGATTTACAGAACTTAGTAGGAGCAATTTATGTGGCGATTTTCTTCCTTGGCGCGAGTAATGCCACAGCAGTGCAGCCTGTAGTGAACATCGAGAGGACAGTGTTCTACCGAGAAAAAGCAGCTGGAATGTACTCTCCTTTGTCCTATGCCATTGCTCAAGTAATGATATTACCCTTTTTCTTCTCCTTTTCTGTTTAGCAAACAAAAGGATAGTACTACACCGCATCCACTATAATATTTTAGAATGCTGCTTAGATTCACCAAAAGTATCAAACATCAGGTACTAAAAAAAAATACCATCTTTACTTTGCTTTGTTCCAGTCATATCTGGCACCTTGTGCCATGTACACATGACTCAAGTGGCGACAGTTTTTTTTTATTTTTCTTTAATTATTAATCCATACTATTCCTGTCAAATAGCATGAGCAGAAATTTAGGGGTGTCAACAGGTACAATAAGGGTCGGGTGGAAGTATTTTCATACCCATACCTGTTACAAATTGTCCTTGCCCATACCCTACCCTTACCTGCTACAAATTATCTTACCCGTATCTTACATTTACCCGTTATAGTTATCGGATAACGAAATGGTAGCAGATAAATAACGGGTAATATTAATATAATAATAATTTCATTATGAGAAGGGTTCAAATGCCTCCATCATGTCTCCATTTTTAAAAACTTTAATAACTAACAATTTGAAACTTAAAAGTCAAATATGATCTACATCATTTTATTAATGCACATGTGAAATATTATGACATTTCAACTTTGTTTTGGTTGTTATCAAGAGATTGTAAAAAAATATGCTAATGTGGATAATTTTTAGACGTTGATTTTTCAACTTATTAATTCACATAAAACAAAATTGAAATGTAATAATATTTTATGAGCATATAGGGAAAATAACATAGATCTAACAATTTTATTTTGACATTTATAATTTAAATTTTAAGTTATTTAAGTTTTTAAAAATAGAGGCATTTGAACCCTCATCTTTTATTATTTATTAAATAAAATATTAAAACATATACATTCATTTCACACATGACACATGTATAGTACTTTATTGAAAAAAAAATTCTAATCATGCTAAGCACAAGTAAACCAATTAAAGTACTCTTTTCAATGCTTATTAATATATATTATGTATATATAATTTTTTTTATAATTACCCGATCGGATTAGGATACGAAATAGGCTTTACCCGTACCCTTACCCGAAAAAAATATTACTCGTATCCATCTTATCAGATACGGTACGGGTGGGGTAAACGGATAAAAGGGCGCCATTGACACCCCTAGCAGAATTGCAGTCTTAACCATTTATAATTATATTCATCAATTGATTGAATGTGCACTCAAAACTCAAGAGCCATACATTAATTCCTCTTCCCTCTCTGATTGCAGTTAGGCATTGAGATTGTATACAACCTGGTACAGGGGACAATATACACACTGCTTCTTTTCTCAATGATTGGTTTCAAGTGGGAAGTCTCCAGGTTCATCTACTTTCTCTTCTTCATTGCAATGTCCTTCAACATATTCGCTCTATATGGAATGATGACCGTATCCTTCACCCCAAATCATCACATTGCTACCATTGTCTCGTCCTTTTTCTATGTTTTCTGGAATGCATTCACTGGCTACATCATCCCCAGACCGGTAAGTGGTCACAACTCAGGTTTAATCTTACCTTAAAAGTGTTTGGTGTTTAAGGATTCACCAAATTAAACAGGAATTCAGCTTCAAGGCCCATGTCAATACAGAAACTATTCATGCAAGAGCATATGCACTCTGTTGGAATTAGGCAATGATCGTTTGGTACTCTGATGGACCCAAAGCGAATAAAATCTAAGTCATACTTTTCAAACCCCCGTTGGATTTATTCTAGAATGAAGCTCCAAGTTATCATGTCTGTATTCTAATCCCATTGCACATTACCAAGGTTATCGGCTATGCTGAATTTATAGGTCCATCTGTTTCATTAACGAAATAACTATCTTTTGCAGAGCATTCCTGTATGGTGGAGGTGGTACTACTGGGCTGATCCTGTTTCATGGTCCATTTATGGTGTAATAGCATCACAGCTAGGCGACAAGGAGAACATGGTTGAGATTCCTGGAGCACATAGTTTAACAGTCAAAGAGTACTTGAGTGAGAACCTAGGTTACCGGCACGACTTCCTGGGATACGTAGTCCTTGCTCACTTTGCTTTCATGATTGTGTTTCTGTTTGTGTTTGCTTATTCCATAAAATCCTTTAACTTCCAGAAGAGGTAGATATGATTTTCAATACTTTTGGCTATCAAATGGAAGTTCATAAATCTTTGCCTGTGTCTTAAGGTGTATCGATTTATTGTGTACAGTGATCACTTGTATAATTTTGTAATTCTTCATTCATGCTATTATACTAGTTCAACAGAATAAATTTCTTTATAAAGCCGGGTGCCATCTCTCCTTATATTCCCAAAGTTCCACGCTAAAGAGGCCGTGTGGATCGTAAACTGGTAAGGGACTAGCATAGTTTGGTGCCATGACTTCATATCTGGAACGGAGGCAAATTGAATGGGCATTAAGCCAATACTGGGCCGTGAATCTAGTTTCCATGTGAATCGGGCTAACATTGATCTATTTTGTGAGCTGCGCGTTGAATTCGACGCATTACATCAACAGCATTCAGACATAGATGCTTAAGAGGTTCCAGCGCGTGAATCTCTGTTTTTTGGGGTACATTTCAGTGTTCTAGGAACGTCAAATATGTTCTGTTTGCTTGGAAGGTTTTAACGGCCATGTTTCGTTCAGATCCCAATAAAATGAAAGAAACGTACGCACTCACTTCACTATGTTGACGTGTTAACAGCGAGCAATAAATTCAAAACGATCTACAAAATAAAATGCTCCTAGAAACGAGTACAGGCATCTAACTTTCTATTCGCCAAATAAAAGAACGTCATGTTACATAAACTAACGAGATGAGTAGCTACAACTACCCCCTAGCAGATTACAGCGGTGTCAATTCACAATGAGTAGACAAATTAGCATAAATAAGTTTTACCCTCTTTCTTCTAGAGCTCTACATTTACTGTCCTGTCGGCTTATTTTTCCATGCCCAGTCTTGTGCAGCCTGAATCCCCTGGTAGTAATATAAAATACTTCAGATTAGAATATTTTCTGCAAAATGCCAATTTCACCAAATCTCTGCAGTATATGAACACATGATATCAAAATTTAAGTTATAGGAGGAAAAAGTCAACATTCAACCAAACTTATCAAGCAACAGCTGACCAAATTGTTCCTACTTCTCAGTATGAACTTGTTCAAGCTTAATAGTTTGTAAATACAGCACTTGGAGCCCAACGACACAATCTGCCTTGCTCGTGCTAGCTTAACTCTTGACTTACATGGAAAAGGAATCATCGGAGTTTGGAGCACAATTGTCAGAATCGAGAATTAACAAACAGTAGATCCTCATGGCAAACATCTCAAAAACCATCGGTTTACTTACAGATACAACAAATATTGGTATTTTGTGAATAAACCCAAAAAAGTTTAAAGGCAATGTCGCGGCCTTCTTGTTAATATATGAAGCCTCAGACAGCTTTGTATCAGGGCTCGGAAAGGCTGTCATAGATACGTGATCAAAACCCCACCAAAAAAAGACTTGGTCTATCCCAACCAGCATGTTGAAGTTTTTTATGTATTCAAGGCCCTATAACATACCAGGCTTTGCTGAATTCGACAATGCTTAAGGCTCTACATAGTATGTGAATAAGTTACATGCGTTATGTCTACCTGCTGAATTCTGTTAGGGTCAACTGCAGGTCCAGCTGCTTGAAACTGGGCGAAGTTCATATCCTGTTGAGGAAGAGAACAATCATTGCAAGTGTGATTATGAAATGCATTTGATTAAATGTAGCAATACCAAAATCCATTGTCTTTTTAAAAATTACCTGTAAGCCTTGCTGGCCAGCTTGAAACTGAAAATAGAGACCAAGAAACAAGTTAGATAAAGATGAGAATACTTGTACATCAACCAGAAATGCTTTAAAATGGCAATTTCCTGTGAAGTCCCGTGTACTACAAGAAAATTTTCATATACCCTGCTATCTTTTTTTATATATATATCCCCGCTAAAGCAGACAATCCCATGCTCAAAAACTGCCTTTTTCTCACGCACTCATGGTAAGGAACCAATAAAGAAGAGTAGTAGGTCAAGCAGCTTCCAAATCTAACATTGGACAGACATAATACTAATTTCTCTTGCTCTATGGTTACATGATATTTCCCTGCTATTTAAGATTTGCAAAGGTGGCAGAAAATTCACAAGGGGAATGGCACTTGGTGAACCAAAAGTTGTTCCATAACACTTGAGTACCATTCTCAAAAATTAAATGGTCCGAACCCTACTTGCCATTGCCTCAGGAAGAATTCATAAAAACACCTAATTGGTAACAACAACTTGGGATTAAGATAGAAGACCTGAAGAGGAGGCTGCATGAGCTGCTGCTGCTTCATTTGCATTTGTGGTGGCCCCTGCTGCACTTGGGGCTGAGAAGGCGGCTGGAGCTGCTGCATTGCCAGTTTTTGCTGCTGTTGCTGTAGCAAGATCAGTTTCTGCTGCTCATACAGCACAAATTCCTCTGGCTTCTCCCACTTACAAAATAAAAACATTGATCGTCAGTTTATTGTATATTGTGTGCTAGTACCGATAAGGTCTATTTTAGTTTGGGCTATTTCAGAAAACCATAATCAAATACAAGCAAATAAAAACTGAAAGAACCCTAAAAGAAAAGGCATTAAGCTATGATAGATTTCGTGAGAAATTATGGCAGAATATAAACAAGATCAAACATGCAAAACAAGATATAAAATCCGTAATCCTTGGTTTACCTTGCTTTCTTTTGTGATGTTGTTATAATAGTACTTAAACCCTTCAGGAGAAGTGTGCTCTGTCCAGTTGCAGGTCAATGGGAGTGAAGGTACAGTTGCTGGTAGCGGTGGTCCAGACATGACTGAAGCTTGGGAGCCAGCTGGAGTACTTGTTCCAGTCATTGCCTAAACGGTGAAAAAAAAACAGATTAAATTAAAATGCACAACAAAAATATTGGAACTGCTATTAAAGGGCAAAGTCTATTAAGTACTATCACAGTCACAAAAGGCACTTTTCTTAGCAATCTTACAGCCAAATTAGCAATCAACTAAAACTCCAGTTATAATAGGAGAGTTGGCTTCCTCATTCCATGGTGTGAATTCACAATTTTCTCTCACCGAGCAATGAATAGAGATTTCCAATGTTACATAGGTTCCATTTGCAATAATTTGCAAACAAATGACATATAAAGTTTTTGCTAGAGTACATAAAGTTTTCCACAACAAACAAAGAGAATATGTTGTTTCTTGGAGAAAGAAATTGTGATCATAAGTAGAGTAAAACTTCCAATACCTGTTGTTTACCTCCCTGGGTGGCCTGCTGCTGCATCATCTGCAGCTGCTGCTGGAGTTGCATGATGGCCTGTTGAGAGGACTGGAAGCTTGACTGCAGTGCCTGCTGCTGCTGCTGCAGCATTAACTGTGGCACTTGCTGCTGGTGCTGCAGTTGAGGAAACTGCTGTTGCATTCCCAGGGGAGGTTGCAGAGGTGCCCCAGAGGGGGGAGCATTCTGTTGCATAAATGGTTGATTAGGCATCTGATTTCCTAGCCCAGGTATTTGAAGGGATGATGCACTTTGGCCAAATGAGTTAAGGCCACCCGACTGTGGGACCTGATGTGGGCCTGACATCTGCTGGATCGGTGGCTGGGAAAGGGGCCCCTGCATTTGTTGAGGATTAGGTTGCGGCATAGTTGGGAAGTTTTGTTGAGCTGACACAAGGGGCTTCTGCATGGGAGACATTTGAGGGACTGCCATGCCAGGGCGAATCTGTGGCATTGATAAGTTGCCACCCTGTAAATATGCATGAAAAACAGAAATAAATACAAATGTTGTAAATAACTGGACTAGAGGACTGCAGGCTGCCTGGTAGAAATAGAATACACATACTGGTTGGTTCACAATTTTCTGATACTCTGAGCTGATCATATGACTTGTGTCTCTTTCTGTGATTCTCTCTTTTTGGCATTACTTGATTAATAAATATTCCTTTCTCTGTTAAATCTCTCGCATTGTCTAAGCCACAAAGTCACACAAATATAAAATCAGCTCAGGTATCTCATGCTTTACAAATACAAGATGGACTACTTTATCCAATATTTTTCCATACCGATTGTGCAGATGATGGAGCAGCTGAGTGATTTGGTAGAGATCCATTGCTCGGAAACATCGGCGGTGTAAACATATTTGCCTATCAACACGCAGAAGTATTAAAATGTTGAAGGAAAAAAAGGCTGGCTTAAAATTTGAAACCCAAGTCCAATAAAACATGACAACATAAACTTAACATAACTGTTATCAAATAGCTTCTCGTAAATTTCTACAATGTTCGAAGCTGATGATGCAAGGCTTAAGAATTCATTATAAAAAAGGAGACTTTATTAAAACTAAGATGTATTTATAGTTTACTACAGTGCCAATACATGCGTGCTATTTTTTATGAAAAAGAAAATTGTTGCATACAGAATCAGTAGATGAGGTCACAGGACCGCCTCTTCCAGCTGCATGATTGTCTGGTCCATAATTATTAAACTGGCTGCCTCCCAGAGCCTGTGGGCTTGGTGGACGCCATGGCTCATGAGGCCCTCGTCGGTCCCTTGGTTCATCAAGATTGGCTGTAGGCCTGATGAGAGATAAGTTGATTAGTTCACAATGAATAAAAAGCAATGTAATATCTTACGCAAGAAATAAGAGATGGGAATCAAAACAAGGTAAGAGTCAACCTAATAACTAAAGCTGTGTCAGAACGAGGACTGAAGCCAGGACCACCAAAAGCAGGTCCACCCCTGTTGGAAAAAATGGACTTTAAGAAATCAATGCTTAAATTGAAGAATGCAAATTTGGAGCTTAATTTTACATCATGTATTCTAGTATGCTACAGTTGCTGTAGAAATTAACATGCTGATACAAATCAGTAGTGTTAGACTTGTTACTTGGTTCTTTCTTTGGTTTACGTGTCTAAGAGGTATGGTGAACCATAGCTCGTATCAATTGAACTGAACTATTTATCCAAGACTAATGCAACCAATTACCTTGATTCTCCTGGCCTTGGTCTCTTTGGATCAGCAAATCGTACAATTAGAGGCTGATCGCAGCCCTGGAATAATAACACAAGAAAAATTGTTAACTACTATTATAAATACAATGCTAGGACACAGTGAATCAACACAAGTTTCTTACCCGCATAACAAAGTTCCCATTTAGGTCATTCATTGCTGCTGTAGCTTGGTCCCGTGAAGCAAACTTCACAAATCCACAACCTATTAGTTTAACCATTGCAATACACAATAAAGAAAAATTAAACAAAGGACTAATGCAAAAAAAGGTTATTTATAGGTGTAAAAGGGCAAACCTCTACTCTGCTTCATCGCATCCCTCATGATGTAAACATCTTCCACATGACCATAAGGTGCAAATATCTAATAATAATATTACATGTCCTGTTAGTAACTAAACAAGGTTAAAACAAGAATAGTGAACATCTGATGTACAGTTCCTTTACCCCCCCCCCCTCCCAAAACCCAATTCTCTCTCCCCTTTCATTTTTCTGTTCCTTCCTTTTTGGTTTCTCTTGTACTTGTAACTTCTCCTTTAATTAGTGCAACTTCTAGTAGGTTCTTTGCCTACTAGTTCTAAAAGATAAACAAACATACAGACAAATAATACTACATAACAGAACAAAGGATTATCTTATATCAGATCTTCTGAAGGCAAGGTAAGTTAAACCTACAAATATCATAAATGAACTTACTTCATGAATCTCCTGCGGAGTTGCTTGTTTATTCATCGAAGCTACAAACAGCTTATTTTCAGCAGCCCCTTGAAATTGACCTTCAAATACATAATAAACTGAGTAATTGGGGAAGAAGTGCTTATTTTCAACAACAGAAAAAAAAAAAAACTATCATGAGGCAAAATAGAAAAATTAATACCATGTCGTTCCCTCTCACCATCAGCATATCTAACTTGAACAGGACCGTGTTCCTGGCAAAAAAAAGAAAGAAAAAACATATAGCTACCTTGAGTAAAATAATACGCATGTAAAGACAGTACAAAGAATATGTTCAAACAAGATAGATATGTAAGCCAAGCACTTACTCCAGGCAATGTATACTGATTGTGAAGTGCTCTGATGGCTCTCTCAGCTTCCTCATGAGTGGTGTATTTGACAAAACAACATCCTGAAAAGCCATTGTCATACTATACATCACAAAAACTAACTAATTTCCTCTGCACTGATGCCATATTCGGAGGTACAAGCATCATGAACAAGTAAAACTAAATGCATATACAAACTTAACACAATACTCAATATTGAAAATGTATGTCATAGAAAAAAACCAGGGATGCTAAATTAGAAGAACAAAATACTAAAGAACCATGACAACACCCAGACATGCAAATTATACATGTGCAAATGCTCTCACCCAGATAATGCCAAAACAAAACCAGAATAGTTTCCTGTAGCATAAGCGAGAATGGACATCAAATAATTATCAAAAATGTGTGAGCTTGAACTAAAACTTCCAAAAAGAAATTTACTTATGCCGGCCTGGTAACCCAACTAAGATCATCAAAAGCTTATATGAACATCCTAATTCCAACCAATAATCCACATTTAACAAAAAAGCAGACACTCAGCAAATAAAAGTTGCAGTTATGCCCATTCCAGGATATATCACCACAGATAAATCACATTCTCAGCACAAAATGTAAACATCAGTTAAGAAACCCAGAATATAACAAGATAGATGCCCACAATACATAGGTTTCAGTAACAGATCATTGAAGCACCATATGCACATGAAAATTTTGATATATTGGTCATAACATAACAAGTCGGTTCCAAAACCTGCACTTCTATTTAAATTATTGCAGCACGCTAGTATGTTGTTCGAAGAGGAAAGAAAGTGACAGTCCACATATGATTCAGCTCCATGCCAAACCATAACAAAAGGAAATAATATGTGAAACAACAACTGCATGCATTGATAGAGAATAAGAGAAAGACATTTGAAAGCAAGGATTTCATTCATACAATGACTGGACAAGCAATCAAAAGCTACCATCACAACAAACGGTGCAACAAAAAAGCATTCATACTGGCAGTCGTTGTGCGTCCTAAAACTATTGCAGTCTAACCCATGAAAGTCGCATGATTATCGTGTCGGATATACAGACATTCAAAAAACAATAGAGCCAACATAACCACAAAACTGTGCATCATATTCCCGTGATAATCACTAATTGCACATTCACATCAAGAAATGGATAAACAACATCAGATGAATCACAATCACATGAATCAAATCACCCTAGTTTATCATCTAAGGTGTTTCATAATTTGAGGTAACGACCAGACAAGCAAAGTTAAATTGAAGCATAGCAACCAAAAAAAGCATGCATGAGCACATCATTTAGCATTTTTATTACAAGGTCTATAGGACAAGATGTTTAAATTTTAAGTTTTAAACTATACAAATTAGTGGTTTGAGTGAAAATCTATTAAATTTCTCACAATCCTGTCTTGTGTGCTCAAGCACAGAAAGATCAGAAAGGAAGTGTAGGGAACCAAAATCAAGTCCTCCTCTTACCTCTTTAGGAGACCTGTAAGGAGAAGAAAGACGGAAAGGAGTGATGATATTATTGAAATAAAATGAATCTAAGCATACCTCTTTGTTCGCCGGTCTTTTTATCTTTGATGAATGCAACTTCAATCACATTACCATGTTCTTCAAATAACGGGCGAATCTGTAATGCCAAAATAAATACAAATTCTAGTGTCAAAATCGCACACATTGGTGCTGGGTCAAATACAACAATCGAGTGTTGACGTAATACTCACATCTTCTTCGGTGGCTGTAGGTGGGACAGATCCAATAAAAAGTTTGACATAGCTGATCCTTCCTTCACGATCTGTGTATATTTAAATAAATAATGAAGAGCTTACCAAAAATTTCCCGGGGAATACTCAGTGCATGAGAAATTTAAGATGCAAAAGCAGTTTTTTCCTCGGGCAGCAGATAAGGTGTTTCTTGGTTTTGGCTATGAAATCCGCCTTACATAGCTATTTCAAAAGAAAACGAAAAAGACATCTGAAATACATGGTTCTGAAGCTTTATTAGCTCTACCTTCTCTAAAGGACACAAACATATTAACACCAAATGTAAGGTCTCTTCAGGAATTGTAATCTGTACATCAGAAATATGAAATATAGGGTTTATAGAAATTTTTCCCCAAATCTACGTTAATAGGGTTTACAAAAACCACTCGTCTTTTGAGGGAGAATAAGGTAAGAACCAAAACCAGGGTTCACGAGTTACCTGGACTATCACCTCTGGAGGAAGAGAACCCGCCACGTCTGGGCACCGGCATGGGGCCACCACTCATTGGGGGGCCATTGAAGCCTCCACCTGGACCACCACCACCACCAGAACCGCCCCTAAATCCTCCTTCATAATCATTTCCTCCGCGGTACGGATGGTACCGTCCTCCGCCGCCGGAGAACCCCTCGCCTCCGCCGCGGGAGTGGCGATGGTTACCGCCCTGTGTGGGGCTCCCCGACGACCACCGCGACTGCGTCCGGTTCCTGTCGCCGGAGCGCTCACCCCGGTTTCTGTCCATAGGCTTTCTAGGGTTTCTTGTTGTTAGCTCTCAAAGTTCACAGAGAGACGGGAGAAAAGAAAGAGGATTCCGAAGTAGACAAAAAGAGATGACGTCAAATTGAGAGGTAAGAGACAGACGAGAGAGGATGCAGAGTGCAGGAAGGAGGCGAAGCTAGGGGTTTGAGGCAGGAGAGGATTCTACAAGGTCGTTTTAGAGATTTTAGAATTTTGCGGGGGACACCTTTGGCAAAATAGGAAATTCAGATGCATGTGTTGTGAAGTGCCACGAAAGCGATGCCGAGCTTGGATAAATAATACGCGAGAACTATTTTGCAAATAAGTTGTCCTGTTTCGGCTTAATGGGCTTTACGACCGTTGGGAATTGGGACGGGAGCCCAGTAGAACTGCATAGGAGCCCGATTTCGATCGAGTTAGTTCTCGACTAGGTTTACCATCGAGAATGGGCATGAACAATTTTTTAAATTAGGGGCAATTCCATGTAAATTCCTCAAAAAAATTTCGAAATTACTTATTTTCCTTCTAAAATTCATAAGATCATATTTATCCATAAAAATTTCAAAAACTCACACATTTATTCAATTTATTGACTTTTGTATTAAAATTCATTTTAAATTTATAAAATACCCATTTGATCATTTATAAAAAAAAATGGTAAATTATATAAAAGAAATCTTCAGTCTTCTAATTAATTGGTTGTGATAGCAAATAGTTCATTTTTTACCTCTGACTCATACAGAAGTATATACCTAAATGCCATTGTATATGCATCACAAGTTGCGAAATAAACCATGTCTTGGAAGATCAATTATTTTCCATACACAAACTGTGTATTTTTATTTGATAGAGGATAAAATTGGTACTTTATAAATTTAAACGAGTTTTAATGCAAAAGTTAATTTATTGGGTAAATTTGTGTGTTTTTAAATTTAGATGGATAAATATGATATTATGGCTTTTAGAGGGAAAATGTGCAATTTTAAATTATTCGAGGGATATTCGAGTGACTTTTATCACCTCTTATGTAGCATTTTTTTTTATTTTTTGGCATCAACTCTGATTTGCCGGACCAGTCTATTTATTAGATATTTTTACCTTTAAATTTTATTTTTGCATTAGTTTAAATCACAAGTAATGCATTGACTATTGACCATGTTAGAGCATCTACATCCCTGAAACTCTTGAAGTTTCTAATCTGATGTGGCAGTTTCTAAATCAGTTTTAGGGATGCATATGGGTTTCTTATTTAACAACTTTGCTCCAAAGTTTCTTAATAAGAAACCATTTATAAACTCTGACGTGGCCAAATAATTGGTTGAAATTCTTTTCTCTTCTAATTTATTTGCTGATGTGGCAATTAAGAAACTCTAATTTTGAGTTTCAGAGATGTGAGGGTTTAGAAACTTTCAGAGATAAAATTTCTAAAAATTAGTTAACAGTTATTTAGAAACTCCAAGAGTTTCAGGGATGTAGATGCTCTTAGCTTAATTAAAATTAACTCGATCGAATTGAAACATAATAACATCTATAAACTAATTATAATGTAATCAGTTTTCTTCACAGTATTACTATGACGCCGATTTTTTTATATATATCCAAAAATTAAATCAAATTACAAAAAATAACCAAAGCACCGTTGAATTTCGATTTTTACCCAATCTGGTTATCCACTAACCGGATTTGGGATAAATGTCCGGTTATCCAATAACCGAACTCAACAAATATAACCGGTTATTCACTAACCGGAAAGTTTTTTTTTTTGAAACCGGTTAATGACTAACCGGAAAGTTTTAGTTTTTTTTTTTAAAACAGAAATTTTGAATTTTTTTTATTTTTTGTATTAAAATATTAGAAATGTTGAATATATTTCTTTGAAAATAGATGGAATACAATATAATTTGATTTATTAGAAAGACTGCAACAAATAACCCGGATCGTTATTTTTCAGGCCGGATTTTTCATGGCTGTAAGAAAAATTAATATATTTCTTTATGTGTTATTGGAAAAAAAATAAAAATGCTTAAATTCTGAGTTATTGATCCCGGTTCAAAAGTCACTTCTAGGTAATCTAAAAAATATTGTGATCCATCTAGTACATTTAATTAATAAAAAGTTGTTTCTATTTTTGAAAAAAAATAAAAACTTTAATTTATTTAATAATTATTTTTCAAAAAGAATTCTCAAAATAGAAACAACTTTTTATTAACTAAATTTACTAAATGTATCACAATATTTTCTAGATTACATAGAAGTGACTTTTGAACCGGGATCAATAACTCAGAATCTAAGCACTTTTATTTTTTTTTCTAATAACACATAAAGAAATATATTAATTTTTCTTACAGCCGTGAAAAATCCGGCCTGAAAAATACTGATCCGGGTTATTTGTTGCAGTCTTTCTAATAAATCAAATTATATTGTATTTCATCTATTTTCAAAGAAATATATTCAACATTTTTAATATTTTAATACAAAAAATAAAAAAAATTCGAAATTTCTGTTTAAAAAAAAAAAAACTTTCCGGTTAGTCATTAACCGGTTTCAAAAAAAAAAATAACATAACTTTCTGGTTAGTGAATAACTGGTTATATTTGTTGAGTTCAGTTATTGGATAACCGGATATTTATCCCAAATCCGGTTATTAGATAATCGGATTGGGTAGTTTTCGAATTTCAACACTGCTTTGGTTATTTTTTGTAATTTGATTTAATTTTTGGATATAAATAAAAAAATCGGACTATGACGTGATAATAACAATAAACTAAATATTTTAGCATTTACATACTATAATATATTTTGTATTCAAATTAAGATTTATTTTGTTTATCCTGCTATTTCACTCAACATGGGTCAAAGATCAAAGTTCTTAATGTTTTTACTCCTTAATCCTCAAACCGTAGACAGAACTAAAAAAAAATTGTTAGTGGAGGTTGAAATATAAAATGCATAGTATGAGACCGATGAGATTTAAACTCAAGTCTCCGCGACTACAAAGTAAAATTCTAACTACTAAATCACCAGTAAATTATTACCATCTTACGAGGGGGAGAGGCAATAATATAAAAACTTAAAAATTTTAACTCAGCTAAATTTCAATATATATAAGAGGAGGGATCAAGTTACAACATTTTTTGAGTTACAACAAGTTACAACAAGCATTTTTTACATTTTGAAAGTCCAAATCGTCGATCCAAACCGTTAGATGTGATCTCTACAATAAAATGTGCTTGGAGACCAAATTTTACATTTTTTTGAATTTTTTTACTATTTATTAAGATGGGTACAAAATTCAATGGTATAAATTTGACTAGTTTTTGTACCCATCTTAATAAATAGTAAAAAAATTCCAAAAAATATAAAATTTGGTCTCCAAGCACATTTTATTGTAGATATCACATCTAACGGTTTGGATCGATGATTTGGATTTTCAAAATGTAAAAAATGCTTGTTGTAACTTGTTGTAACTCAAAAAATGTTGTAACTTGATCCCTCCTCTATATATAATTACAATTTTAAAATCATGGTGGTAGCTGAGCACTTCTTTAATTAATTAATTGTAGATCTAACTCTATCTTGATTCTCGTCGATAAGCGAGCTCATATCACATGCTCTTTTAGTTAGTGCATTGGAGCATCTTTATAGGAATAACGTGTCACGGCTACAAATAAATTAAATTGAATCAAACTTAACTCAGTTTGAGTTTGAATTAATTTCGAACCGAATTGGTTTGAAATTGATTCAGGATTTTGAACTGAAAAGAAGAGTTAAAGTTTGATTAGGTACGATTCGAACTAGTTCCGAACTGAACTAGTTTAAAATTAAAGCAAGGTTTAGAACTAAAAATAAGAGTTTCGAACTGATTCAGATGATGGATCAAAATCAAAGCTAATAATATTTATAACCCTAATTATCTATTCTACAATCGATTCACAAACACATGAATCTATCATTCTTACTTGTTTAATCTAGTTTATGGTAAACAAAGCAAATGTATGCGGTGCTGTCACCAATCGCATGCAAGTGTGTAGACCTGTCAATTATGGTTTCTAACTCCAATCAGAATTGGATGCGGTTTGATAAAAATCGTGTGCGCCCTGTACTGGTATCAAATGTAATTTGAGAGTTGTTAATCATATTCTAGTACTAATCACAGGTATGCTATAGCACCCTAAATGAGAATGACTGGTAAGGAGATGGTACCCTAGCCTCACCCTAATTAATCGCATAAAGATCAATGATAAGTCTCAATTACCAAGACTATAGGGGTTTAAGTTCACAGTTACGTCCTCATTTAAACCTTCCGTGATTGAAATAATCAAGATTACCCCACTATCAGTTTGTAGAATGCGACGTTCGTCTACAGGTCTATATTCCAATAGGTCTCTAACTGAGGTTGGATTACAAGGGATCAACAGGTATGTCTATTTTCCTTATTGGATTTAAGATAATTGTACCATATTCCTACCGGTCAACCCTATTTACGCCTACCATGGAGTGTACATATCCATGGTGTCGAGGTTAAATGCATCAAGTTATGTAGTAATACAAAGAATAAAGTGCATAAATAATTCAGATCAAGCGCAAATGATAAGTTTAAATAAATCTCTAGATTAAACTAATAAGAATTCAATATTACATGCCTTCATCCGAGAAAAGGTTGCTTAGTTGCTCATGACGGGTTCAACAACAAAAGATACAATAGATATGAATAAAAGCAACAAAAGAGAGAGATAGAAATAGTACACCTAGATGATCTCTTCTCTCATGCCTGCTGTCTTCAATTCACATGCCTTCTCCCTCTTGTAGTAGAGATTATGCTTATTCTACTTATCTATCATATTCAAAATTGCATAAGCTCTCCCTTAGAGAACCCTAGATATATCTATCATATATATAATATATATTGAGTTCTTTGGTCCGTCCATACAAAGAGAAGGGTTCTTATTCATCCATTACGTGTTAGTGGGCTTAGCAAAGCTTGGTTGGCAAGTGTAGCGCTGTAGCTACTGATCTGCCAGTTATCTGTGCGGTTATCTGAGTAGCATGCGGTTGAGATAAATCAGTCGCACGGCCTAGCGACTGTGTAATTGCTCTCTGTTGTTGGCACATCTTGTTGTTTCTAGCAATAACTTTTTTCATCTATTTGACTAACTTGCAAAATATACAATTATTGAATTTTACGATTTCTTTTATTTTAGAGTTATGCAGGTTCAAGTCAATTGGAATTGCAATGTAGATTGCTTGAACTGAAGAAATCATGAAGACATTTATCAAGAATTTAAATTGTATAATTATAAACTTGGTAAAGTGCTTCTGATGTTGTTTTAATAGGATACAAACATTTATAATGTTTGTAAAACGTTATAATAATTATACCTTAATAAAACACTATGAAATAAATTGATCAAAGTCAAAAGAACCCTAAACCCTAAACCATAACATTTTAAAAGGTTGGCTCAACGTTTTACAAAAGTTACCAACGTTTTAAAAAGTTATAACGTTTGTGAAAATCGTTGGTAACGTTTTACAAAAGTTTACAGAAAAAATAAAACTCTAAATTTTAAATTTTGAACTAAACGTTGTAACATTTTAAGCCAAAAACCTCTTTCTTGAGCTATCTCTATATATAAGGCCTTGGGCTTCTTCCCCAAGCCAGCTCAGCTGCCCTAAACTTCAAAAAGTCAGATCTCTATGAGCTTGAGTTTCTCCATTGTTGTGAGAACTTAAAACTTCAATATCTCTCAAACAACCTCAAATCCATTTCACTAATATTGAGTTAGATTAGGTTAAAGTGAGTTTTTGAGTGTTTCTCTTGTGAACATTGATTTAGAGACTTCATTTTCTTCTTGAATTGTCCTTGTGACTTTCCTTGGTTGTAAGGGCTCACCGACTTTCATCTCTAGTTAGCTGTGTGACTTTCCTTGATTGTAAGGGCTCATCGATTCACAAGTTGTACCTTTCTCGTTGGGTAATAGAAAGGCACACCTAGAAGAGGTTGCGATGCCTCAGAGACATAGGCATTTGTTTTGCCGAACTCCGTTATCACTTACGTGTCAAATTTCTCTACACTCATTTATTTACCTTTAATTGCAATTATTTTTTAATTTTTAGCAATTAGCGGTGCATTTAGTGTAATAAAGTGATATCAAAGCAAGTTACTCAAATTAAAATTTACTTAATTCGAGTTAGATCAACTTGACAAATAGCACCCTGTAGATGTGTGAGAGAACCAGTAATTTTTGGTAATACAACCAAAAACTTTAGTCATTAGAAGAAAATCATGATTAACTATTTGAGTATTATTGAGGTATAAAATATTGTTCAAAAAAGATATACACCCAAATTCAATACCAACACTACTGACGATATTGAAGTTGAAACAATTGAATCCAAAATACTCAAGAAATAAAATGATCTTGCAACCAATGGTGTATATAACTTAGTGAATGAATCGGTTGCCTTGATATTTGGTAATACCTCAAGTGCCAAAGAAATGTGGGATGCCTTTGTAAACCAGTATTAGAGAAATTTCCAAATTAAACGGACCAAGATAACCGGTTTGGAAGTCAAATTTGAAACATTTAAGGTAGAGGATGGTCAAAGTGTTGAAGATATATATAATAGACTTATGTATATCCAAGATGAATTTATCAAATTGGGAGAACCGCTTTCTAATGATAAAATTGTAGGAAAGCTATTAAGAGTCATGCTTAGGAGGCATAGGTGGAAAGGCTTGGTGAGTGCCCTAGAAGCAATTCAAGGAACACACGAATCATTTACACCGGATGATCTCTATGCACACTTTTGGAGTTTTGAAGAAAAACTTCGACAATCCAGAGAGCTAAAGCAAAATTCAAAATCAAAATTTGTAGCCTTTCCGACACAAAACTGTAACCTTCCTAGCTCCTCAAATATCAATCTATCAAATGACACATTTCTCAACAAGAATGACCATGAATCATCCAAAGATGTCATTCTCCTATCCAAAATGTTCCAAGGCATGCTTGATTTCGAAAAAAAGTACAACAAGGAACTTGAAGAGAAAAACAAACGAGTAATATGCTTTGCATGTCATAGAAATTGACACACCATCCAAACATGCTTAGAACTATTTCCACACACGAAGAATATGGATGGTGAAGGGAAACAATATCGAATACCAAGACAAAAGTATGATGGGTACAAACGAAGGAAAAAGACGAAGGCAATGCAAACCTTATTTTCTAAAACCATTGATGTCCTAATAGACTGTGCCACAACTAATAACAAGAAGATGGACTTGAATAATTCAAGTAAAGCATCCACAAGCTCTGCCAATGAGGTAACTCTAGAATTTGAAAATGATAATTTTGATTTAAAAACTGATGATACAAGTAGCTCTTTTGATAAGGGTCAAACAATATAGGGATGAAATTAAATTGAGGTCCCTTCTTGATAATCAAAAGAATAAACTTTAAGAAGTAAAATATAATTATCTTGGTACTTGCTTTGATTATTCGAAAACAATCAATTACATTTTGTAATTATTGTTATAAAATTGGTCATACCTCTTTAGAGTATAGATTTAGGAGCTCAAATGTTGTTTGGGTTGATAAAGTTAAACTATCTTAATTTCATAGATAATCTCCCCAAAATTATTCAAATTGTCAAAAACAAATGGGGAGATTAAACAAGGTATATGTTAGTCATTAATCCAAAAATAATTAATATATGTTATTGTAGATGTGTTTGATTGCAACTTATAAAGAAAATACTTTGATCATTGATAGTTGTTGCACACAAATATTATGGATAATCCAAACTCTGCATAATTATAAAATACGCTTCCGCAACATACCAATTATATGTGATAACACTAGTGCTATAATAATTTTCACAAATTCTTGTTTTGCTATGGTATTAGTAATGTATGAATTATTGCATACTTTTGTGATATGTATGAATTGTTACATGCTTTATTCGCATTTATTGACAATCCTTGATTAAAATTGCAATTGTTAATGGATTTGTCCATTTTCTTATGGAATCACACATGAATTCCTCAATTTTTCTTGTGTTATTCATATATTACAAAATTGAGGGGGAGTGCATATTTTGAGTGGGAGCACTTGATTATTGTGTTACTTTTCTCCCCTTTATCGATTTCTAAAAGGAGAAGAAATTACAAGACATGCAAAATTGGCAATTGGGAAAACCAAATTGAAAAACAATTCAATTTATGCACTTACTCGCATTGTATGTTTTGCAAACCATCAAAATAGGGAGATTGTTGTTTCTAGCAATAATTTTTTTTTATTTATTTGACTAATTTGCAAAACATACAATTATTGAATTTTACAATTTCTTCTATTCTAGAGTTATGCAGATATAAGTCAATTGAAATTGCAATGTATATTGCTTGAACTAAAGAAATCATGAAGACATTTATCAAGAATTTAAATTGTATATTATAAATTTGATGAAGTGCTTTTGATGTTATTTTAACATGATACAAACATTATTAACCTTTGTAAAATGTTATAATGATTATACCTTAAAAAAATAGTGTGAAACAACTTAATCAAGAATAAAAAACACTTCCATAACATTTTAAAAAGTTGGCTCAACATTTTAAAAAGTTATAACGTTTGTGAAAAAGTTGGTAACGTTTTAAATAAATTAAAACTTCAGAAATTCATATTTTTGATCAAGTTTTCACATAATGAAATCATTGGTAACGTTTGACAAAAGTTGGTAACGTTTTACAAAAGTTCACAGAAAAATAAAATCCTAAATTTCAAATTTTGAACTAAATGTTGTAACGTTTTATAAAATATTGTAATGTTTTAAGTCAAAAAGCTCTTTCTGGAGCTGTTTCTATAAATAGGGCTTTGGGTTTCTTCCCCAAACCAACTCAGCAACCTCAAACTTCAAAAAGCTAGATCTTTGTGAGCTTGAGTTTCTTCATTGTTGTAAGAGCTTAAAATTTTAATATCCCTCAAACAATTTCAAATTCACTTCACTAATCTTGAGTTAGATTATGTTAGAGTGAGATTTTGAGTGTTTCTCTTGCGAACATTAATTTAGAGACTTCGTTCTCTTTTTGAGTTGTCCGTGTGACTTCTCTTGGTTGTAAGGGCTTCCTAACTCTCATATCTAGTTGGCAGTGTGACTTCCCTTGGTTGTAAGGGCTCATCGGTTCATAAGTTATAAACCTTTCTCGTTGGGTAATAGAAAGGCACACCTAGAAGAGATTGCGATGCCCCAGAGACGTAAGTCTTTGTTTTGCCGAACTCCTTTGTCACCCACGTGTCAAATTTCTCTAAACTCATCTATTTACTTTTAATTGCAATTATTTTTTAATTTTTAGCAATTAGCAATGCATTCAGTATAACACATCTCTGTGCGGTTGGTTGTTTCCACTCGCATGCAGATGATGGTATCTGCATGCCTGTGACTTAGTGTCCAAAATGTTCATGGTTTTAGATTTGCAAAATCCTCACAGATCGTCAGAAATATTGGTTAGATTGAATGGAGAGAAAAAAAACCATCTCTAAAAATGTGTAAAAGATGGATGAGTGTATCCAGTTTTTATATTTGCACTTGCACGACGATGATGAATACTTTCTCGATAAGGATGAATACTTGTGCAACGGATAACTCGAAAGTATGTCATCATGGATCTCATTTTAAAGATAAAATTATGTAGAAAACATTCGTGATTTTAGATTTGCAAACTTTTTCACCGATCATCAGAAATATTGATTATATTAAACGTAGAAAAAAAATCCCACCTCTAAAAACGTGTCCAGTTTTTTTTTTAAATACTTGATATATTAGGTGTGAATACTTTATGTGTTATAGATTAATACTTGATGCATTATAGATGAATACTTGCGTGGGCCAGTTATAAAATATTTCAAATATTATGTGGTCCCAAAATAGTAAGTGGTCCCCCTAGGTAGTTAGTAATTATTGAAGTAGTTAATGTCTGGGGATGAAATGGGGGATTGTTACAGGGGGATAGCTAGATGCTCCCTAAAATTATAGGGTAATTATAATCTCCCCCACCTATCCATCCCCCATTTCATCTCCCAACTAACTTTCTATTTTAACTATAACTATAACTACTATTTCTAACAATATTTATTTCTTTCCTCATTCTCTTTTTCTCTTCCACCTCCATTTTTTCACTTTCACCTCCATCTTCTTCTCTCACCTCCTTCTCCCACCTCCTCCTTCGCCTCCGTTTTTTCCATCGATAAGCTCCCCTCCCTCTCCCACCTCGAAATGATAAATACAATAAACTCCTTCTCTCTTGCACTTTTGCCTTGGTTTTTTCCCTCTGTGCCTGTTGCTCCCGCTCCAGCGAACGTTCTGTTGGAGATCATCTGTTACTTCATCCCAATTAAGCACGTCTCTACCAGGAATGAATACTTCAACGTGTATGAATGAATACTTCAATGTGTAGGAATGAATACTAGAGAACGTCTCTACCGGGTCAAATTCGTCATTGTCGATCGTATCAAAATAATTTTGTATATGTATATGCAATTAATCACTTTCATGTTTATGTTCTCATTCCTCATGAAGTAGCGAGTTTTGCAAAGAACAAAACTTTATTAATGGTGAATTAGGCCACTGCGTATTAAATAAATAACATATAAATAAATTTTGAAAAAAAAGAGATATATGAATGAATACTTGATGTCTTAGAGATGAATACTTAATATCTTAGGCAACAGACAACTCGACAGTATGTCATCATGGATCTCATTTGCAAGATAAAAATATGTAGAAAACATTCATGATTTTAGATTTGCAAAATTCTTCACAGATCGTCAGAAATATTGGTTAGATTGAACGGAGAAAAAAAATCCACCTCTAAAAATGTGTAAAATATGGATGAGTGATGTTCCAATTTTTATATTTGCACTTACACGATGAGGATTAATACTTTCTCGATAAGAGATGAATACTTGTGCAACAGACAACTCGAAAGTATGTCATCATGATCTCATTTGAAAGATAAAATTGTGTAGAAAGCGTTCGTGGTTTTAGATTTGCAAAATTCCTCATAGATCATCATAAATATTGGTTAGATCGAACGAAGAAAAAAAATCACCTCTAAAAACGTGTAAAAGATGGATAAGTGATGTGTCCAGTTTTTATATTTGCACTTGCATGACGAGGATGAATACTTTCTCGATAAGGATTAATACTTGTACAACGGACAACTCAAAAGTATATCATTATGGATCTCATTTTAAAGATAAAATTATGTCAAAAACATTCGTGGTTTTAGATTTGCAATATTCCTCACCGATTGTCAGAAATATTGGTTAGATTGAACGAAGAAGAAAAAATCTCACCTCTAAAAACGTGTCCAGTTTTTTTTTAAAATATTTGATATATTAGGCATTAATACTTTATGTGTTATAGATTAATACTTGATGCATTATAGATGAATACTTGTGCACGCCAGCTATAAAATCTTTCAAATATTATGTGGTCCCAAAATAGTAAGTGGTCCCCCTAGGTAGTTAGTAGTTATTGAAATAGTTAATATATGGGGGATGAAATGGGAGATTGTTATAGGGGGATAACTAGATGCTCCCAAAATTATAACAAAGGTGACTAAAATTTAAAATACGCAACATATGGTATTAGAGATTTGAACTCGAGCCCTCATATCTCCATTTTTATATCATGCACGTAGTTGTCCTGATTCGCCAACGGCTGAGATTGAAAGATGAACTTTCAAATTAAATATCAATCCTTCAATCACATAATATATCTTCTTTTGATTAAATATATCTATTTTATGTGTAAAAGTCTAAATTTAGTTAAAAACAAACTCGCCACATAAATTGCTACATGATTTGTCACTATTAAAATTGAATAAATCCTTAGCGATTCGTTTCCTTATTTCTCTTTACAGCTATTGCCAATTTCTGCAATTGAATTATTTCCTTATTTATATGTTTCCTCCATTTTATTTCTCCTCTTCCTCCATACTTTCGACAATGAAAATGGAAACTATCATATCTTTTTGGATTTTGTTTAGGGCTACTGTATATTTGTGAATAGATAAATAATAGATCTTGTGCTGATAAAAACAATCATATATTTTCGATCTAAATATATATGTAGAGAAAATACTTATTTTAATTATTTAATTATATCTTTCTCAATTTTATTTATTTACATATTATTTATCCTCTAAATTATTTAATAACCTATCTAGCTTGTGGAGAAAATTAGATATTAAATTGCAATGATACTTAAAAAAATATTTCATATTATATTTGATCTTTTTTTTTCATTTGTTATTATTTATTATTTGGATATCTAATTTTTCTCATTTGTGTTTTTTATTTCCATTTAAATATTTTTTTCCTTAATTTTGTGTGAATGTCAAACAAAAAGTCTCTTTATATTCTATTCATTCTTATAATATATTTTTGTTGCAATGCATGGACACGATACTAGTTCCATATAATAGAGTTTTAACCACTAGACTACAAATAAACATTTGATATTTTGTGAGGAGTTAAACTATATAAAAAGTTATAAAAAAATAAATTCAATTAAATTTCAATAGATATAATTAAAAATTTGAAATAATAGCACGAACTTTTAGATCCGTTCATAAGTCTGGCGGCATTTCATTAACAAAAAAAACTAAAAAATTTCTTCCGAAAGCCAAAAATAAAAATTTAACAATGGTGTTGAACTTTTAGATCCGTTCATAAGTCTGGCGCCATTTCATTAACAAAAAAAACTAAAAAATTTCTTCCGAAAGCCAAAAATAAAAATTTAACAATGGTGTTGAATTTTTATGAATTGACATAATTATTAGTTAAATTAGACAATCTGTACTTTATCTAAGAGGCTTTAGTCATCTAATTTAGTCGCATTCCTAATTTTATTTTTTTATATCTCAGATCTTGAATTGTTAATAATCCATATCTACAAAATAAATAATAAATACGCGCATTTGTAAAAATATTAGTAATTAAAACAAACTCTGTCACGTTGAATTCAAAATTCAGAATGGAAGTCCAATACATATATATGGGACTAAGGTTCTAAATAGCATTTATCGCGTCATAGCGGAAAGCCTACAAAAAAAGCTATAGCGAATAGCGTTGCTATAACGAAAACTATGTCACATAGTTTTTTTTTTTTTTTTTATAAAAATTATATCATATATTTATACTAAATATCAACATTATCTAAGTCTCATAGAATAATAAATAACATCAAATTGATTAAAAAATTATAATATTCATATTGAAACAATACAAAATCCAAATTGTGACTCAAAATATCCATAGTAATACTAATATCATAAACTATCGATATTTTTATATTCAAAATATATTCAACATCATGACATAATTTATCTTCTTTCTATTTAAAATTTAAAATAACCTAGACATCATGGCATAATTAACTATCTTAATCTATTCAAAATATTCAAACTACCATATAGTACGTATCATTTTGTAACTTCAAGAAATATCTTAATATATTCAATCTGAACCATTATTTAAAACCCATATAAATTGAAAAAAAAAATCATGTTGCATAGTGCGCTGTAGTTTCTTTATTTGATTTCGTTTGATGAATCTCTCATTTAATAATTAATAGCTTAATATAAAGCTTAGTATGTCAATTGCAAAAAAAAAAATCACGGTTAAAATCCAATATGAGCATTTATTTAAAGTCCATATAAATTGAAATAAAAAAAATACTCATGTTGCATAGCGGGCACTATAGGCTATAGCGGATTACTATTACCGCTATAGCATCTGTAACTTAAATAGCATGTTTTGATGCCATAATTTAGCGTTCAGATCCAAAAACACTATAGCGCGCTATTTAAAACGGACAAAACAATAGCATACCGATAAGCGTGTGCATACAATTTATCAATTCCTAAAGGATTTGGATTCAGAGTACCCAGGAAAACGGGTGCCATCCGCCACCCATGTCTGCGATACCCGACCCGCTACCCACTGCGTTTTATATATATCGGTGTGCTAAGCATTTTCCTTCGCACTGTTCCTTTCCATCCATCCCTCCAAAATCCAAACACTTCTCAAAAAATGAGAGACCCAGAAACCCAGCGAAAGACAGCGAGAGACGCATCCCCGAATCAAAGAGAGGATATTCCCTCGACCTACCCTTCAGTGACACAAGGTATAAGGAATCAAGAGCGAGAAGTAGATGAAGAAGACAAGGAGGTGATTTCAGAGTCATATCTGATGCCTCCTTCCTACTCGCTTCCACACCTCTCCGACGGTGGCTGCGGCGGCGCTGTCAGAGAAGGTGTGGATCAACCTTTGGAGCCACCTCTCAATTTCGCGATGGTAGAACATGGCGTGTTTCGATCGGGATTTCCAGAAGCCAGCAACTTTCCCTTTCTCCAATCGCTTGGCCTCCGCTCTGTACTGTAAGTGGAAGATCTAAATTTTAGGATAAGTCAGCGAGTATTTCGAGTAGAGTTTTTTTTAGAAATTTTGTTTCTGATTTTGATATTATACATTTATTCTTTCTTCACCAGGTGTCTTTGCCCAGAGCCATACCCTGAGGAAAATTTGGAGTTTCTGAGGACTAATGGGATCAAGCTTTTCCAGTTAGGGATCGATGGCTCCAAGGTAAAAAAAAATACTGATAATTTTTTTATTATTCCAGTAATAATGTGTATTCCCCCATACGAGTCTACCATATGGATATTTCTTGAATTCCGTGCTTAGCTTAACTTGCCGTTGCCGGGCTGTTTGGTGAACTGCTTATCTCTGCTTGTTTAATTATGATGTGGATTTGTTTCTACTGGATTCGGTTGATCTCTGGTGTCTTTTTCTCCCAAAAGTCTTTTCCACCGCCACCACCACTTTTTCCTTGATCCAACTTGATCTAGTGGATAACATGACAAATCACCAAATACTCAGGCCTAAATTCTCTAGGTGTCAGAACAAGGAACAAGTTCAAATAAAAAAAAAATGACTAGTTGTTTGAAAGTGATTCTTCAAATCTCAAAAAATTCCCTGAAATATATAAATGTGAAACCGTCATTGTCAGATTCTTTTATGACTGCTTCAAGTCTTCAACCGAAGGTTGCTTCTCATACTATAGTCTTCTTAATTTGTACATAATCTATAATAACCATCATTTGCTGTGTTGCGTGTTGGCAAGTAGAAAATTCTTAATTTAAACCTAATTTTCTGGCTACCAAGCAGTATGTGATGTGAAAAAAATTGCAGCTTCGTTTTGGTCCTACGCTTATATTGGAATTTTTGTTTATTTAACTTTAGAAGTCAGGATTAGTAGCAAATAAATAATATTTTAGAAATAATGTATTTAAACCTCTGATCTTAGAACTATAAAGCCTCCCCAGTGGTTTTCACAAATACTGATGGATCCCTGTTTCCTTTTTTCTTTTCAATTTTATCAGACTATTTTTCTTGTTTATTTAATAGTTTCATTCATGCATTTGTTCTGTGCAGTTCTGGACTTCTAGGACAGACCCGTACTGAATTGCATGCCAAATAAATTGATCTTATTTAACTCTTCCATAAGCCAGTTACTAAGTTACTGATCGATTACCTAATTTTACTTCTTTATAGGAGCCATTTGTTAACATTCCAGAGGATACTATCAGAGAAGCTCTCAAAGTTGTTCTTGGTATGCATATAGAATTTAATACCTCCATTTTGTTTGTTTACTTATCAATTATGTTGTTGTTCCACTTCTATGATATACATTTTCTTTCATTGCAGATACTAGGAACCATCCGGTGCTCATTCATTGCAAGAGGGGAAAGGTAATATATTTTTTTTAATTACCTTCAGCTCCTTATTTATGCGCTTAATTATTTAGCTAGGGGCACCAAAACTATTTGAGGCTTTGCAATGGAGTCCTTACTCATTACGATTAGAAATTGCAATGGCTGGTGGTCTGTTCCTTTTTGCCTGAGAGATATTATTATTGTCAAATTGTTTGTGAGCTTAAATAACAGCATTGGTCATTTGCTCTGTTTGATTAATTGAGGTATTTGGGTTTCAATTCTGTTTGCAAAAAGAATCAGGCTGTGTTGCCTGCTGCAATCTGGCTTGCTTGCAAAATAAAAGTCTTGGCGCTCTTGTAAAATTATCTTATTGCATATTACTAGAAAGAAAAATCAAAACTGGAAGCATCTTGCATGCCCATCCAAAGGTTTAAATGTCAATATAGTACAACTTTGAATCTTTGGAACCAACGGGTGGCATACAAAGAATAGTTCAGCGTCTTAATTATGTGACATTTTTACAGTATGTCAAATGTTTATCTGTGCAATTTTACTAAAGGTGTAATCTTTTTCTTTTGGTTTCTTTTATACAGCATCGAACCGGCTGTGTGGTGGGTTGTCTAAGAAAATTGCAGAAATGGTGCCTAACTTCGATTTTTGATGAGTACCAACGTTTTGCTGCTGCTAAGGCCAGGATATCTGACCAGAGGTTTATTGAGCGCTTTGATGTCTCCTCCTTGAAACACTTAAATACTTCATTTACCTGCCTGGAGAAGTAAAAGCTCTTCAAGGCTTAAGTTTTATTCCAAGCCTGCTTGCATTTTCTTCTTTGCCTGTGAATGTTAGAGTTCTGATAAGGAGAGGAGATAAAGTCCATAATATAGATCGACAGTTGTAGATGTGAGTTCATTTGTTCATTTGTTTGTTTTTTCTTATCGGCACGTCATATAGTAGTACACAAAGTTGGGATACATATAATAAGAAAGTGGCCTTCTAGTAGTTTTAAGGACTCCAAACATATTAACCGACAGCAAAATAATGAATAAATTCCTTAATTTTTTTGGGGACCATTTCATGTATATCTTTCAAGAACCTCGAAATTAAGTATTTCTTCTGAAATTACTAACATTATATTTATCCTTTTGAATTTAAAATTTCACAATTTATCTAAAATATTGTCTTTTCTACTTAAATCCTCTATAAAATTTTAAAGATTCCATTTACTCTTATTAAAAAAATTATACGTAGTATGTGTAAAAGAAATACTTGATCTACTAATTGATTAGTTTGTATGACAAATAATTAATTTCTCTAGCTTATAATTAGAGAAAAAAATATGTGACATGTCGTGATGTGACGTGATCATTTTTTTTTTCAGGTGACGCGATTAAAATAATAGTGAATGATCATGTCACGTGTGGTCACACCGTAATCAAACGTGACGTGACGTAAAAATATCAAAAAATATGAAAAATTATAAAAATTATAAATAAGTAAATAACGTTGTAAAGTGTTTTTTTAGAAAAGGCAGTTGGATATCTGACATTATTAAAAAAATTCAAATTATAAACATTAATTAGACTAAACTAAATAACAAAAAAAATCAGTACTACATGAGTATCAATATCACTTAACCTATACTAAAAAAGAAACTCAGATACTCTATGAGTACCAAAAAAAATTTGAAAATTAACTAGAAAAGTTGAATACTCTATGCGTATCAAAAAAACAGAATACTCTGTGTTTTACATCGTGACGCGGCGTGGTATGATGTGACTTGTCTGATTCACGTGACGTGTAATTGTTTTTTTGAATGCAGGCATGTTACGCGACAAGTGAGTCAGTCACGTGATTGACACATGTGACGTGACGTGACTAATCACAGTGTGACAAATTTCCTTCTCTATTTATAATGTATACACAACAACATTTAGATATATATTTGTGTGTGCATCTCAATTAGAGTAAATGAACCATTTGCAAATGTTGCATATTTTTTATTGTTATAATAAAAAATAAAACATAAACTTTATAAATTTAAAATGATTTTTTATAAATAAAAAAGACAATACGTAACAGAAAATGTGTATTTTAGAGATTTTCGAAGGATATATATAAAATTTCTCTTAATTTTGTTATCATATAATTTATTCATTCTTTGATGGCATAATGTCTTAGATTGTGCTTCAAAAAAGAAGAGGGGGGAGGAAGAGGATAGAGTGGAAAAAATAGCACGGTGGAGTCGGTTCTATTACGGAATGACACAGTACAGTTTTGGCACGGAACAACATGGTACACGTGTCAATTACATACTGTGACTTGCGTATTCCGTGTGATGATCATTTTTTGAAACTTTGACATTGCACGACACGTCACGTGAAAGATTTAGTCACAGCACAGCATGTGATTACGCGAGTCACGTGTAATTAGGATCATTGAATATTGATCAAATGATAAATCTTGAATAAACTAACTTAAGTTATGATCAAATGATTACTCAAATCACGTGAGGTACACTTGGTTATAACACGTTTGGATACGACGTGACTATTAGCGTGCTGTGACAACTCCTTGACATTTTAATCACGGCACATCATGGCGCATGAAAAATTAACTTAGACATGTTACGAGACAAAAGTCATGATGTGATAATCACGACACAATAAGTTTTTTCCAATCTAGAAAAGAAAAAAGGGTAATAAGAAGAACTATATTTTAAATCAGGATTGGGTAAAGATAGGAAGAAAATGGAGTTTAATTTTCTCTCCGCCCTGCTCTTTCTTTAACTCTCCTTCAATATTTTAGTTACTAAAACAAATAAACTTATTTGGCCAATTCAATCATCCCTCCCCTATCCTTACTTTTCGTTTGTTTGTTTGTGAATTTTAGTCTATATAATTAAAGAGGAGGGTGCAAATGCACCCAAATTTTTGTGCACCTAAATGTATTCTATTTTTCAAATTTTTTTTCTCCATTTTCAAAATCCGAATAGTCAATCCGAACCGTTAAATGCGATCTATATATTAAGATGTGCTTGAAGACTAAATTTTACATTTTTTGGAATTTTTTTACTATTTATTAAGCACTTTGAAAATTGCTGATTTTACATTTTTTGGACCATTGGATCAGTAATTTTTCAAAGTGACTTAATAAATAGTAAAAAATTTCAAAAAATGTAAAATTTGGTCTCTAAGCACATCTTAATATATATATATAGCATCTAACGGTTCGGATTGACTATTTGGACTTTAAAAACGGAGAAAAAAAATATGATGCATTTGGGTGCATTTGAACCCTCCTCATAATTAAATTACAGTATTAGAGGCTGCATACATTTTTGCTATGCTCTCTCTTCTCCTTAGATTACAGAGAGACATGAAGAGAGGAAATGACAAATTACTGTGTGGAGATGAGAGTCTGTAAAATTAGGACTGATAAGACAAACTTATCTATATCGGAGAGGGAGCAAAGAGAAATGGAAGGAAACGAGTACTGTTCAGAGAAGAGAGTCACGTAGATTTTAGCGAATACCTTCAAATCAAATTGTAAGTTTTATTGTTCAAAGAATTCGCTTTCCCAGCTCCGTCTCCTTCTTTCTCTTTAATAAATTATTTCTTTCTTATTTTTGTGGAGCACATCCTTAATCTCCAATTACTCAAAGTATGTATTATTGCAAAACGGGCGATTGTCTTTTTTTTTAGTGTAACCAGGCAGACGCTGCCAGGAGTTACATTGTAAAAATAAAAACGTTCTTTACATACGCACTGGCTTGTTCCAGCTCAGAGGACCTCAATCGTAACCCTCTTACACAGTATCAGTTTATGCATCTTTGCATTACTAACCTTTAACCCTTCAAACCATGCGTATCTAAATGAAATTAACACAAAAGTACATAATTCAATTCCTTTCTGGTTGAATTAGTTGCGTATCTAAATGGGCGATTGTCGTTCACTTTATTTGACACATATATGTTTTGCCTCCGGATGAAATTTTTCGGTCCGATTGTTCTGTACAGATTGAATCTGATAACACTGTTGAAGTTGTATATTTCATTGCGATTTAAAATGAATGGATGGTCTAGATGCTTAAAACCATCGGATCTGTTCCAATCGGATAGAAGCATAGAACTGAAATACCTCCAGGCAGATTCTGGTCGCTCCCCACCCCCTACTTTTATTTCCCCATTATTTTCTCGTACCATTTCTTTTAATGCATTTGTAACTTTTTTAGTTACTAACCTCTCATGGGTATGTTTGGATGCATCGAGAATAGTGAGAATAGTGAGAATAACGCTGTACTGATTCATTCAAACATACTCAAGAACAGCGAGAATAGCGCTGTTTCACTATTCTTATAAAAATATGAAATAGCAAATGAACTCTCTCAAAGCCTCAATTCCTACAGTAGTTATTCTAAATGTTCAATTCAAACAACTTCCGAATAGTTTTGAGTTAGCACTATTCTTAAATAGTAACTGTTTTCGTTATTCTTAATATACTATTCTCAACAGTAGCTATTCTCGCTATTCTCTAGTACATCCAAACGCACCCTTAGTTCACAGGTATCATCTAAAAACACATCGTTTTGTACCTGTACAGCGGGTTCACAAACAATATCGTCAAATTAAAAACGAGGTTGGAACTTGGATGACCTTTTCAAAGAAAAGGTTTGCAGTTTTATGTATTTTTTTATTATTATTTCTCGGCTTTATATCATCAATAAAAAAAAAATTGTAACCTCTCTTTGGAGCAGAATGTACGAGGGACTAGAGCTGCCAAACCCAAGTTTAGCTCATAGCTCGGTGGCTCGCTTATGTTCAGTTCAAATAATGTTTGAACTCGATTTCTGGCTAGCTTGAGTTCAAAATAAATTAGAATTGCTCATTTGAGCTTGATTCGAAATAATTCGGTATGCAATTATATTGTTGGCATTGATGGATGTAGCGATTAAAGTTTTATGTATTTTTATTTATAAAATCAATAAAATTATTAGTAATTAAATAATTTTCGTTCAGAATTTTTTTTTATGTTTTAATTTTAAAATAATATGAAATTAAGTACCAAAACATGTAATAATTGAGCTCAGACAAAGCTCAAATTCAGTTTCGAGATCAAATTAGTCTAAACTCGATAACTAGATTGAATTTCAACTCGAACTTCATTTGCTTCGATTAAGAATCGAATAAAGCTGGAAACCAATATATACATTAATTAGTGATACAGTGCTCGGTATACTTGTTTGGCTTCAAAGCGGATAGGATTAGGAGGGGAATTTTAGATCATGAAGGGATTTGTTGTGCCTTCTTATCGACAATTTTGGCTAGCTAGGCGTTATTGTATTTTCACTTTTTTGGACCATTATGGCATTTGTAAATAACTTTTTTTTTTATTAATCAAAACCCTTGTTGGCGACACTTTGCCACCAATCCTAAAAAATAATCAAATCATGCTAGAGCCAAGACCATCTCCCTCAAACATGACTTATTTAGAGAATGACTTGTTATATAAGAAGTGCATTTTCGATTAGGTTAGAATTGGATGGAAGAAGTAAAATTGAGTAGAATATGGAATATGACCGGACCGGAGGTGTGTGAAATATAACATAATGATGACGAGAGTAGAAAAAAGTAAAATAGAGAAAAAGTTTCACAAATCACAACTAAACCCCCTCCCTTTTTTCTCTATTTTACAATAGAGTGAAATATAGCACAGTGATGTGGTAACGATTACTGCATCTCATATCGTGGTTTGTGTTTACAATCAACTCGAAACCCATCAATGAAAAAGATACACTGTCCGAACTGCAAACTAGAAAAATTCATTAATAGATGTAGACTTAAATACTACCGTACCGGAAACATTCAGGCAGACACATCCACTTCCTAATTCAATGTACGCATTTACAAGCCAGCCGCCGCTGGTCCATGTAATCACCAACCGTTCTGTGTACTATCGTAAGCACTAGCACGTTATTTCCTCCGGACAGTGACAGTTCCTCTCCAGTCTAAATCTTCCATCTATGATCGTTTTGACTCCCAGTATTAGCTGCAGTAGTTAAGGGAGATATGAACAACCATCCATCATATCTAATCCTGTTTAGTACAAAACTGGAGAACAAAACAAAACCTTGTCCGACCCGAAGTATGCCCCGGTCTGTGTCAGAAACCGTAGTCCCACTCGTAGTCTCTTTTTTACCCCAGAGCGTTTCTTTCATCGTAAGCGATCCTCTCCGTCCATTACCACTGATCCCTCACATCCATCCTTTATCACTTTTCCCCCTTTTGTCCTCCCTCTCTCCTTCCCTCCATGTGCTCCCTCCACCCTTTCCTGCCCGCCAACCCACTCTCCACTCAATGACTCCCCAATCTTCCTCAGGCGAAACCCTAGACGTAATTCTCGTACACCTCCTCCCTCTTCTCCTCGCCGCCGCCACCTCCGTCAAGGCCCTCGTCAGCCGCTGGCGCCTCCTCCATTCTAAGCTCGTCCTTCTCCAAACCAGCCTCTCCGAAGCTTCTCTCGCACGAAACTCTCTCTCCAACCCTCTTTTCATAGACCTTGTCTTTTCCCTTCACTCCACTCTTCAGAAACTTCACACTCTCTCCTCTCGCTGCCTAGACCCTTCCCTCCCCTCTGGCCGCCTATTGTTACAAAGCGATCTTGACATTGCTACCTCTTCCCTCACTCTCCACCTCCAAGACCTCTCCTTACTTCTCAAATCCGGCCTACTTTCCCACCAGCAAGACTCACCTCACGCCATTGTGCTGCCTGTCCCAAGCCCCACCGCCTCCAAAGCTGACATTGCGCTCTTCATCCGTGACGCTTTTGCGCGCCTCCAGATCGGCAACCTTGACATCAAATTGAAGGCGCTAGACTCCCTCCTTGATATTCTCCAGTCCGATCCGGCCAAACTTTCTCCAGTTGTCACTGCAGAAGGGGACGTCACAGTGCTTCTTCGCTTCCTTGACCTTTCCACCCATTCCCACTTAATTGACCGTGCTGCCTCGGTGGTTTCCCTCCTTACCACTTCCTCAGCCTCCTCCTGCCATGCAGTTTTCAATGAAGGTGGCCTCGGGCCTCTCCTACGCCTTATTGAGTCCGGTTCTGTCACTGCACGTCACCGTGCTGCTGCTGCTGTCGAGGCCATCACTGTCGATCCATCACGTGCATGGGCGATCTCTGCTTATGGTGGCATAACTGTGCTCATAAATGCATGTCGGTCTGGATCCGGATCTCCCAGCTCCCTCCAATCCCTCGTTGTTTCTTCCTTGAAAAATGTAGCTTCTTTAGAAGATGTTCGCATTGCCATTTTTGAGGAAGGAGGTATTCCTGTTCTTATTCGTCTTTTAACATCTGATAGCATGGATGCTCAGAAATGTTCTGCTCTCTGCCTCTGGTCCCTTGCTTCGGCTGGAGGTGATGAAATGTGTGTTGCCATTATTCATGAATCTGGATTGTCACGTCTGCTCCAGTTGCTCTATTCGGCCTCTGATCAAGAGCTCCAAGAGAATGCCTTGCGTGCAATCCATGCCCTCTCGGTCCTCCCTTCTGCAGCCAAGTCCCTCTCCTCATCTCCTCTGTTCTTTTCACGCCTGACAGAGTTCATCTCCCGTGGTGGTATTAATAACTTCTCTTGCCAACAAATAGCGACTTCGCTAGTTGCGGTTCTCTCTCCTAGTGATGACATTAAAAAGTCAATGGTTCCTTGCATGTCGCCTCTTGTGAAGATGCTGGAGGTTTCCAAGCCGGTGGTTATGCAAGAAACAGCTTCACAGGCTCTCGTCTCGCTTCTAGATGTCAAGTCAAATCGTAAGGAACTTGTTAAGGATGAGAAAAGTTTAACCAGACTTGTTAAGATGCTTGACCCATGCAATGATCAAATATCAAAACGGCCTGTGGTGGCCGTGGTGCTTGCTCTAACTAGCATTGGAGGCAATGGGGCTAGAAAGAGACTGATGGAGACTGGAGCTAGCCAGTTTTTACAACAGCTGGCAGAGTCAGAGGTGGCCGGTGCTAAGAAGGCTTTGCAGAGACTTTCTGGTAGCCGGCTTAAAAACTTGTTCTTGCTTGGGCGGAACTGATCTCAATTTCTACCCAAGGGTAAAAATTTCTGTATCATGTCTAAAAGGTTTGCTTTTAATTTCATAAATGAAGAATATAAGGTAACCTTTTAAAAATTTGTGTTTGTAGATTACATCAAGTTTGATGGTAATTATTATGCCAGGAGAAAAATTGTCTGTAAACAAAGGATAATTTAGATTCAAGTGGCAAGAAGCAACAAAAGGAGAGTCTCTACTACCAGTACAGGATAAAGGCGGTATGAGTTAGGTACCGTGACAAAAGTGAAGCATGGATGCGGAGTTTTAGGAAGTATCCTTGTATAATGTTAATTTTTTTTTTTCTGTCTTATTTCAGAGTGTTTGTTTGGGCTTGCTTGGGAAGCAAATATTTGATTCAGTGTTTTGGATCGTTGTTCAGTTTATTAATTATTATTTGTATTAAAAAGAAAACAGTCTATGTCCCCATGCACATGTAGTTGCGGGGCGTAGTCATGGCGGAGCTCATGTGAGCCTTGTCCACTATTTTGCTTGTGAGGTCGCTATTTATGTTTGGTCAAAAGATTGAATTGTATTTACTTGCTGATTTTGACAGATTGTAAGTCTGTGACTTGCTTTTTCATGGTCTCGGTAACTCTAATTTATCCTCCCGATCAACGGCTGCCAAAATAGGCATAGCCTGGTAGCCAAATTGTGAGTATAATTCTTTTTTGTTGATCCAAGTGCCTTTTACTGTGCTGGCGCTTCAGCAGTGTAGGCTGTTAAAAAGGGTTTTTTTTTTTTTTCTGAGGATATAAATTGACCTCACTAAATACAGTCTTGATATAAACTTCTCGTCCGGTATACCAGTATATCTTTTTTTAGCATATTTTATGGTAGCGTTAGCTTTCTCATCAAAGAATTTCAAACAAAAAGGCAGCTCTGATTCTGTCTTACCTGGGTAATTAAAATTAGCATGCGATCCCATAATGCTTCATTGAAGGAAGTCTGATTTGATGCTTGTTAGTTTCGGTGGCTCAATCACTCATTTGTCAGCGACTGCACAGTAAACTGTGAAAGTTACTGAGGTTAAGTTTTTCTTATGCTAATAATTTATACCAACTTTGCTCGTAGTCCTGCCAGTGATAATTATTTCTCTGGGCCAGGTAGGACTGTATTTCATCATAAGCTGGGAAAATTGATCTGCTACATTCATGTCAGTGGCATTTGGTGTGTTATTCGTCTGATATTATAAATAATTTTACTAGTGCTGAAATGCTCTATTATGAAGCGGTCCTCTCCAGATGTATCTGATCGATGTCTGCCTATATATACCGATCCCCACGTATTTTATTTCTGATTTTCTGTAGTCAAGAATCAAATCAGATTTGGTCCGTTGATCTAAAAGTTAACGGCTTGGATATGTTTGAGACTTCTTAGTTTTGTCTAACTGACGAAAACAATAGCATTTTCTTTTTTTATTGATAAAGGTTGATTAGTTTTATTAAAGTTGTCATAGCTAATGTGATTATTCATGTGACCGGTGGTTGGCGCCCAACATTTGCAACTGTCAAAATCGTCTTTACGAGCCCTTTTTATCTACAGGTGGCTCGCAACTGGGATTTTGGGAACCAAGGGACCCATCTATGGATTTCAGAATCTAGCTTGGTTAAATAGAAACAATAACTTTGGGCCTAAGCGGGGTCGACGAGGCACGAGACAACTATGGAATTAGACCCATGCTTGTTTCGAGCTTCTGTCTTCTCTCTTGCTTTCGGCCGAATCCGGCTCAGAAAAACGGGTTCAGGTCTCTCTCAACTGGTTAATTAACTTCGTTTCTTAAATAGCACGCGTGTCAAATTTTAATTGACTTAAAAAGATATTCAGTCTGCCATGAGAGAATCTAATTCTGTTTAACAATAGAACTTCAATAATTTTATGCTACATGGCTAATTAAATTTCAAATAGACTCAAATACTATACACATTTTATCTTAATAATGAAGTACTCATCTGCGATCTTATTTTAGAATTTGAATAATATTTTTAATATAAAATAGATATATACCAATATATCATAAAAGAAATATTATTAGGGAGGATGGGGCATTTGTATCCTCTGTGTACTGTAGAGACACTGTTCTGTCGAATGAGATGATCTGGACCTTTCTTTTAACTTTGCACGAATCTCAAAGCACAGATAATACTGCCCCCTCTGCTATCTCGATTAGGTATCTTTTTTGAGTTAATCTAAAGTCGTAAAATAGTGAACCCTACCATGCGATACTGCAGAGGATACACACCTGGGGAAGAGTCCGGATTTCCTAAAGTAATTCAATCTTTGGATTTTGGATCGAGACCGTTCAATTCGAATCTGTCGATCGAGATTGCTTTGGAATTTGAATTCATGTCTAAAAATATGTGCAAATCTGACAGTCCTGATTTAAAACTCAAAGATTGAGTTACCTCACTAGATCTGAATTCCCCGGGGAATGGGGTTGTGTGTTTCTGTGTTCTCGCTCGGAGTGGGACTGCATTTATAGCCAGAGCCAGAGGCCCAGCACCAAAAGAGCCATACCGTATGGAAACAAATCTATCCGGATTCAATAAAATTCCAAGTAACATCAAGCAGTCCGGATTCAATAAATGTAATCTACTTGTTTGTCGTGATTACTTAATTGCCTCAACAAAAAAAGATAAAACGAGTCCCTCATAAATATATTTCAAAGTATATTTATATATACAAAATTTTGTAAAAAAGGCTTGAATTCCCCAAGTAATTATGGAGTAAAACTTAACTGCACAAATAATCGGTAAACTATGCATAATACATTTGTACTAATATTAACATACTTTTTTTTATAAAATAATTAAAAATTTATGTACTCCACCGAATTTTTGCCAACACTACTAGATTTTGATTGATAAATTAGGTGTCCGAAATTTTTGGAATTAAGAAGGAAGGAACTCTTTGAAAGAAACTAGTCGATTACCAATGAAATACAGTTGTCTTCCAACAAGTTGAAGAAGATGCTTCCGAAAGAATTAAATTCTTTCAAGTTTTTTTGAAAAAATGTATGTCATTCATTTATGTTGTTTTTCTAATTAATCATTAGTCTTTTGTTATAAATTATCTTCTTTATGAAATAAAAAAATATGATAATTATCATAGTTCATACTTCATAGACCAGTGTTAAAATTCTTGCAGACGGTTTAAATTTACATTACTATTTAAATTTATTGAATTTTAAATATGTTTGCAACATTATTATTTAAATTTATTAAATTTTCAATATGTTCACACAAATCTCAATGCATATCAGGATGATCTAAAGTTGTCCTTTGGTTAAAACTCAATTCCTTATTATATTGGACAGCGGAGTAAATCAGATGAGATTGGACGACATAATAGTGCCATCCAAATACTAACAGAAGCATACTTACGGCCATCTCTTCTACAGATGCCAGCACCAGGAGCTTTGCAATATTTGGTAGAACTACGGTGATCTTAAGTTCACAAAAAGTCTGGGTGAACTAAATTTTAAAATTTATTAAATTAACTTCAAAGATGAACTGTTAAAAATTTTCTACTTTATGAGTGAATGTAAAAATGCGTTTATATGTGAAAATTTTTAAGTTTCAAATTAATTTAGTATAAAGTCAAGTGATTAAAATTATAAGATTTATCAAATTTTTAAGTTTCAAATTAATTTAGTATAAAGTCAAGTGATCAAAATTATAAGATTTATAAATTAATTTTAGTGCATTCATTTTTTGAATGCCTTTTGACCACTTAATGCTATATAAAATTAATTTAAAATTTAATTTTTTTTGTATATAGATACATCACTCATAATTTAGAAAGATTTAAACAGTTTGAATTTATCGTTTGAAATCAATTTGATAGATTTTAAAATTGAATTCATAAAAGGATTTGATGCACTCAAGAACACCCTAATTCTGCTCTTTGGTTATCAATCATATTGAAACATACACTTACAAAAAGAATAAGTATAAAATACAGTCACTCTTTATTGCCATACTAGTTTATAAATCCGTGACAAATGTAGCATCATAAAATATATACATTATAATTGGTAGTAGTACCCAATAACGGACATATGCACACATAAAAACAATTACATAGGTCAGAACACAGCTTTAACTTAAAAGAGAGCTACCCTCCTTAATGAGCACAAAAATACTGCCGCCATCACCTCTCGAGATCCGCAATTCCTCGTCAAGGTATGTGGTTAGCAGCCACGACTGTGCGTTATTGTTGTTAATTGGGATCTTCAATGGTGGTTGTCCTGAAATAGTCCTAGCAACAGATGAGGCAGCATCCTGGATTGAGGTGAATATTCCCTTGAAGGGTGAGAGGTCGATGTTTTGTCCCAAGAACTCAAACTTTTCAGGAAGTACAATAGAGTCTGTTAGCTGAGGGGTGCCTACGATACCCTCTTCAAACTTGATCTGAAAAAAAATTGAAACAGACAACTTAGTTTGAAAATTTAAAAAAAGTGAAACAGTAGATTCATGCAGTACTGAGTTGTATATAACTTAAGTTAGCCAATTTCATTTAAGAAAATATTGCAACATAAAACTCAAGAATATCGTTGTTATGGATATAGTTCCAGGACCTATTCCTAAAACCCTCAAATCTGTTTCAAGTTGCAGTACTGAAAGTACCCAATAACTATTAAGCACAACTGTCTACTAGCAGGTAATGTAATGATACGTTGAAACCTATACAGGTTGCTACTTTCGCAATAATCTTTACCATCTTCTTTTTATAATAAAACAATATTGCCTCGCCCTTCTTATAGAAGTTAAAAACTCTGTCAGCACTGTACCAGCATCATACATACCGTCCGTGGCTGGTACTTCTATGTACTGGGTACTTAAAGAGGAAGCAGTACCTGAACTCGCTTAGGGCTTCGAATTTCGAACTTGGCATTGGTTGTGACTGAGGTTGTGGCAAGCGGTCCAGCAAATGATACCGAATTTTGAACTGTGAATGCCTCCGAATCAATAGTTTGTGAAATCTCTTCTACCTTCACCAATTGGGGGAGCCTTCTCGACCCAAATAATGTTAATAGCTGTGAGAATGATGTATACCTGCAAATATTGATTTAAATATTTTTAATAAGAAATCTTGCAGGGACCTAAGAGAAATTTGAATCCCTTTTGTGAGCCTGATTGTGGTGTTTTGATACTTCTATGTCGAGGCATAATAAAGTTAGAGCGTGATTGAAGTTGAAGCAAAAGTTTCAACATGCTAGCTTTGATATAAATTGCACAAAAAGCACTGTACAACAAGTTCTATTGGGCGAATAAACGTTACTGTAAACCAAGAATAACTAAAATCCAGTGTTGAACCATATTTGAGTAAAACTAGAGCGTTCTTGAACTCACCAAGCTCTTGTGAGCTTAACTCCAAAACCTATTAAATTTCAAACGACAAATCCAAACAATTGAAACCGATGTACTTCACGAACGATATGTTTACATGCAAAATTTATAAAATTTTGAATTAATTTAGTATAAAGTCAAGCTATAGATTAAAAAAAAAAAGATTTATATATTAATTTTAATATATTATGTTTCATTATTTTTTGACCATTGAACTTCATAATAAACTAATTCAAAGATTTATAAATTTTGCATGTAAACGCATCACTCGTAAAGTAGATTGATTTCAATGGTTTGAATCATTGTTTGAAATCAATTTGTTAGATTTTGAGTTTAAGCTCACCAAAAAAACTTGATGAGCTTAAGAACACTCTAGTTCTACTCCCCATAATTTGAATGTTTGATAACTGTCCTTCTGATTGAAATATAGGTTACTCTGGATTCTGGAAACAATAAACTCAGGGGCAAACAATAAAACTATCTCTATTCTTGTCACTAGACAACAGGTTTGTTCATTCGGATTTAGCTACTCTCCAATGTTTTGAGTTCCAAACAGAAATCTAAAAGGAAACTGTCCAAATCTACTTGTTTGCCCTCCATGGACAGAGGTCTCTCCGATTCAACAATTCCTCTTAAAGGGGGAAAAAAAATAGAACAAACAAAAATGGAAAGTTATGTGCTTACGCAAGGATCCATTTCCCGTTGAGGAGGGGGAGAGCCTCAGTAGGTGCAGGGGTCGGATTCTTTGCCTCGAGCTGAGTGATCAGCTCCACTATCTCAGCTCTTGTCTCGCTTGATGCATTCAGGCCCCTATCAGTCCCGTACAGCAACTCCTTCAATTTATTCTTCAGCTCATCAGTCTCAGTCACCACTGCCGCCTCCTCTGGCTCCGCCACGGCCACGTCACCGCCGCCTGTAGTTGGTTCCTTCCCCCACTCGTCATCATCTGTCGTCGCGAAGGGGACGAACAGTGGAGTTGAGCGCTTGAATTGGATGGTCAAGGATGGGAAGGACGGAGGTTGAGAGGTGGAGAAGGAAGAGATCAGGGATGACCGATGACGGTGGGCCCCAGAGGTCAGAGGAGAAGTGGGCAGTCTTAGGGAGAGGGAGTTAAGAGAGGCGGATCCGGACATGGTTTCCTTCGACTTGAGTGCTGAATTACTGAAATCAAGGGTTTCTGGTCTGTTAGCAGTGGAAGCCTGGAAATAGAGAACGGCTCGGCTAGGAAATCAATAGTACTGGTTCACCCAATTCCCCAACTTATAAAATAGTAAAACCCCAAAGTACTGACTGAACTTCACGTTTCTAGAATGATTCTAGAAAATTCTAGGGGAAGCGACCCTTTGTACTGGAACTACGGCACTATGGTCCACTATGCTTCCAGCCACTAGTTAGCAGCCACGAGCATTACAAGTGGACTGTAGATTTGTCTTGTTTTATTATTTTATTTTTAAACAAGGATTTGGTGATTTGGTCCTCTGGAGTTTCCTTGGATAGGAGCCTAGCGCTGAGAGCTTCCGTGTACGAACGAATGACTTTGGAGGAATGCTTCATGCTTGATGTGTGAGAGGTGTTGGTTTGTTATGGAGAACACTATACACGAAAGGGACAGGAGATATGATGTGTTGTGTGTGAGCGTTGTTACCTTGTTGGTTTGTATTGCGAACACGATAAACACAAAAGAGGCCGGAGATATTTTGCGTTTTGATCTAGAAACTTCTTTCGAGCATTTTTCTCTTCACGTCTTTGCTCTTTTCCACCCTTCTAATAATTTTCTGAGATATTTCGTAGACTTTATGGTATTAATTGGACTATTTATTTATTTAAGAAAAAAAATATAGAAATTATATTTAGTCCGTGCTCCAAACGGAATAAAAATCTCTTCATTAAAGGAAAGAAACAACAACGAAGGGAAAAATGAGAAGATAGCGGGCTATTCACATCGTGATCTTGCTCTAGAGGAAGATAATCGGAGAGAAAAGGAGAGGAACGTGCTGCTGTAGCGAGGGTAAACTGATGTGCAAGCTACGAAATTCATTACCCCGATTTAGGATGTAGAATTTACTATAGTGAGGAGAATAGTGCTAGAGTTCTTCCTTCCTCTTCCATCTTTTTTCTTTGAGTTTAGTATTTATGGAACACAACCTTAGGAACAAATTCACAATTTATGTCAGAATATGATACTAATCGAATGTAAATAACTAATCGGTTTAAAACTCATTAATTTATCAGTATGCAATAAATAAATGGGTTTCACTGTCAAAAATGTCTTCTTCAATTTCTCCTCCTCTTTTTTATGATTTTTATTCTCTAACATATTTTGTTCAAATCTCAAATTTGTTTTAAACTATATTTTTTTTCTCAGAATACCGATTGGACGAAAGCAAACCAAAAAATAGATTTGAATCAGAGATAGACACTCCATTGGATCAGAAATAGGCACATGAAACAATTAGTACTAATCTTAAAAAAAAATTCAAATCTATGAATAAACACTTGCCAGTCTCTGAATCTTCATAGATCCGGTCCTAATTATTTTATTATGTGATGTAATTATTAGAATCGGAAAATCACGTGTTTCCATTCATTCAATAAATTATTTAATGATTAAATAATTTATGGGATAATTAAAACATCTACGACAATAAAAATTCAAACTTTAAGATTGGACACATTTTCAACATCGTCTTGTTCGGATTAACAAAACAAAATCATATACTAATATTTCAATTAAAAAGAAAATCAAAAGTCAGTGTGTTGTAGTTTTATGAGTGTTGCAAACTTAATTCATGAGTTTTAATACTTAAAAAAAAATAGATACTTCACTTAAACAATAAAGTTCTTTAGCCATACACACAGTCCACTTTTGTCGAACCATTCAATTGATATGAAATGCTGACAACATCCTTAGAGCATCTCCATATTACAACTCAAATGAGTTTTTAAATAATTATAGATCATTTTTTTAAAACTAAATCCTTTAAAATTTGTCAATTTTTATATCACTGAAATTAATTTTAGAGTTTCTATTAAACTACATCAGCAATAAATTAAAAAGGATAAACAATTTGAGCCAATCATTTAACTAGCATGTTTATCTTAATAAGAAACTTTTATGTATAGTTTTTAAATAATAAATTCTTCCACATCTCTGAAATCGTAATAGAAATAGTCACCTCGTATTAGAAACTCTAATAATACCATAAATGAAGATGCTTTTATGACTGTTGCAAAATTCATAAATAAACATGGACATAAATTTTACTATCTAATATTTGAGCAATGAGTAGAACTAGGATGTTCTTAAGTTCACCAAGTTTTTTGGTGAACTCAAGTCTAAAACCCGTCAAATCAGTTTTAAACAATGAATTCGAACCGTTGAAATCCGTCTACTTTACTAATGATGCATCTACATGTAAAAAATTTTAATTTTGAAATTAATTTTATTTAGAGTCAAGTGGTCAAAAAAACGTTCAAAAAATGAATGCATTAAAATTAATTTATTAACCTTTTAATTTTGATCGCTTTACTTCATACTAAATTAATTTGAATGTTTAAAATTTTCACATGTAGATGGATCACTCGTAAGGTAGGCGACTTCAACAGTTTGAATTCATCATTTAAAGCTGTTTTGATGGGTTTTAGACTTTAGTTAATCAAAAGCTTAGTGAACTTAAAAACACCCTAATTCTACTCTCGAGCAACATAAAAAATGATTTTTATAGAGTCAAATATAAGATGATGTACACATGGTATACACTATCAAACAGAAGAAAATAATATTTATCTATTTACAATCAATCAATTCAAAGTTTGTATAACAATTTCATTCTTTCTCCTATAATTGTATAAGAGTGTGTAGATGAATATAATCATTCTTTTTTTTTAAACAAAGTAGAGTTGTTTTTCTTTTTTCTTTTGTTTGCATTGACGGAGTGAGTAATTTTTTTTTTGTAGTTTTGCATTGATAGAGCAGGCGACAATATAAAAAGAAGTTAGGAATGAGTTGCACATAAAAAAGAGAGAGTAAAGATGTTGTTCTCTTGAATCTGTCTCCTATCCGTTCCCTCTAACAATTTTTTTTTTGTTCCCCCACGTGATCAAAATCCACCATTTTCAATCTTCTCTTAGAAAGAAAAAAAATTCAACACAACTCAAAACCCACCTTGTTCTTCTCCTCTACTGCTCGCCACCAGCTACCCACACAATGGTTGTGATGGCGGTCGAGATCCGGTGTTTATCAAAATGGATCCATTGCTGTGTCGATCTCCTTCCACTGCAATGGCCTCCTCGTCTCAATGACTCCATTGCTCTCTTCCACTTCTTCTTTAGACAGAACAAGATCATCCCCACTATTTTATGAATTTTAAATCTTATTATTTGTTTGATTTGATTTGTTTCATTTTGTTTCGTATGAATCTAAGATCACATTTGATAGTTAGAGTTTGAACTTATTTTTTTTTTCTTTGCTTATTGTTTACTTATGCACACAACCTGTTTGATAAAATGTCTAAGAGAAACTTTACTACATTTACACCTCTACTTAATTGCCTCGTTTCCACCTTCATAGTTGTTTACTACATGATTTGTAAACTATCTTTTTTGCTAGTTATTATTATGATGATTGAGGAAACTGTCATTTGCTGGATTAATTAGTTGTGATTGAGAAAAAAAAATTTCATAATATTTGAGAAATTGTTATATGCTTGGTGGAATATGATATTTTATTGTTATATTGTTTAAAATATATTTTTTTAAATTAATATTTATACATAAATTCATAACTATGAATACAAATGTTAATATGGTTACTATTATCTACAAATATAAAAAAAAATTAAAGTCAAATATTGTTTTATAACAATACACACTTTCACACAGAAGTATGAATACTAAGTGTTTTAGGTATCGATAATTCAGATAAAATATGTATGAAAAGAAAAATAACATAAATAAGTACATATGAATATTTTATGTCTTAACTATTAGTAAACCATAGCATTATAGTAACATCAAAATTTGACCAAGTAGATATGAATACTTTTTGTTTTAAAAAATATTATAACATATGCATCGCAGTAGCAACAAAATTTGATCAAGTAGATATGAATAATTGTTGTCTTAACTATTGTTACTTACCGTTTCATATTTTTATGATTTAAATATTGTAAATTTAAAAATTCATACTTCAGTAGTTAGATATGAATACTTCATATGATAGATATCACACATAAGTAATAATACTAATTTTTTTTAGATATCATTATGTATGAAAAAATAATAACATAAACAAGTAAAAGTCACATGAAGTAGATATGAGTACTTCATATCTTAACTATTGTTACTTATCATTTCATATATTAACAATTTGAATATTGTCAATTTAAAAATTCATACTTCAATAGTTAGAAATGAATACTTCATATGATAGATATCACACATTACACATAAGTATGAATACCAAGTTTTTTAGATATCAATAATTCAGATAAAATATGTATGAAAAAAATAATAATATAAACAAGTAAAAGCCATATGAAGTAGATATGAATACTCGGCATTTAAAGCAGAATACTTGACATATTAGTAATAAATAGTTGACAATGTATGAATACTTGAACACCGAGGTATGAATACTTGAACGACGAAGAATTCAAAAGTACTTCATCATGGATCTCATTTAAAAGAGAAAATTACGTATAAGATGTTTGTGGTTTTAGATTCACAAAATTCCTTACAGATTGTTAGAAATATTGACGAGATTAAACGGACAAAAAAAATCCACTTCTAAAAACATGTAAAAGATGGGTGTGTGATTAGAGAGAAAAGAAAGTTGATGTCCATTTTTTTTTTAATATGAATACTTATATATTATATGATAATACTTGTGTGTATAAGTATACATATATGCACATGCCAGTTGTAATTTTTCACAAATGTAAGTGGTCTCTCAAGTAGTTAGTGGTCTCCTCTACTGCACCGTCGAGATCCGGTGAAGAGAGCGCGGTGCACCATCAAGATTCGGCGAGGAGAGCGTGATGCACCGTTGAGATCGACGAGGAGAGCGTGATGCACCGTCGAGATCCGACGAGGAGAGAGTGGTGCACTGTTAAGATTCGGTGGGGAGAGCGTGGTGCACCATTTGAGGGGGTCTATGCTAGCCCAGCGAAGGTTGTCACAGTGGAATATATGAATATTTTATTAGTTAGATATGAATACTTTATTTGTTAGATATGCATACTTCATGTTAGATATGAATACTTTTTGAAAGAGGTGGGATGAGAGAGAAAAATTTGACTTTTGAATGTTGAATTGTATAAATTATTTCGAACATGTATGAATACTTCATTTGTTAGATATGCATTCATGTTGTTAGATATGAATATTTCTTAGAAGAGGTGTTCAAGAAGAAGAGTCTGACTTTGAATTGTATAAATTATTTCAAACATGTATTAATACTTCATTAGTTAGATATGAATATTTCATTTGTTAGATATGTATTCATGTTGTTAGATATGAATATTTCTTAGAAGAGGTGTTCAAGAAGAATGATCTAACTTTGAATTTTGAATTGTATAAATTATTTCAAATATGTATGAATACTTCGTAATCGTCAGTATGAATATTTTATTTGTTTAGATAAATACTTCTTTAGTTAGATATGAATAATATATAGATTCGCTGCAGTGGTCCCCAATCTTGACAAATGTTGCTTTTAAACGGTTGTAGTCCCCAATTCAGGCTGTTACAAGACGTCAACGACCCCCCTGGTCGTTACTGGTCCCCTCCAGCATGTTTACATATGATAAATGGTTCTGATAATAAATATGAATACTATACATTCGTATGTATAAATACTATATGTTTTGACTATTAACTCAGAGTATAAATATCCACATATCAGATGTTGGAGTCAGTTAGTGGTGTCTTGTCAAAAGTTGTTTGTCTTTTAGTGCGGAGGATGTTTAGGAAATTGATATAGAGATACTGTTAATCGTTCCAAAAAAAAATGAAATTGAATGGGCCGTGATTTCAAATTAGGGCATTTTTTTTAAAGATGGAGCATGGCAGTAGCCCACCCCTAAAAATGGTTGAATGCACGCAAGTGCGCTCTTTGTTGAACCAGGTAAACAACAATGGTCAGATCTGATCAGATTGTTTTTCCCCTCCACTCCCTTTTCTCGTGGAGCATAGCCTTATCGTCGACTAAATCCGAGTTACTTTTTTAGTTTTGACTAGCACTTTATATTTTCCTTGCTACACGTTAAACTGTGTATTTTTTACCGCACATGATTCTGTTGAAAAATTGAATAAGATGATGATAAAAGAGAGTGTTTTTTCTAAAAAAAAGTAACTCAAGAGAATAATACAGTCAATGCCGGTTGTCACAACTGGGTCAGCCCAATTAGAATTCTCAGATTGGGCTAGGTATTGCTGGAAATGCTAACAAGAGCCCAAAATACTTCCTCGTCTTGCTCTCTGTACTACGCAGAAGTGTAAAACCCGTGCAAATGATTCTCAAGCGGATAGATCCTTGAACCCGCCATGGACGTGGGAACCGCAAACCTGGACGTGCGTGACCTCCTTTCTACAGCCGGTGATCTCGATCCGTCATCGCCTCTCTCGGCGCCTGACCTTCGCCTCCTCATTGATCGCCTTCAAATCCATTCATCCCGTATCAAGGCACGAGCGCGCGCTTACCTCCTGTCTCATCGCCACGACCTCGCCTCCGCTCTTTCTCGCGCCGCAGACGCGTCGTCCGCCACTTCCTCACTTTCCGATTCCCTCTCTACTGCGCTCCAGCTCCTCACCGACCGCCCTCTGGACCTCGAGATCCGTGCCTTGGCTGATCAGATTGTTGCCACGAGGCGAGAGCTGCGGGAGAGAAAGGAGGCACTTGCCACAGTGACTGAGATCTCGCGGTTTCTTGATCGGATCCGGTTTGTGCGGGAGGGGACCCGATCAGAGAGAGTGGTTGAGGCGGCCAAAACTGTGTGCGAGTTGAAAAGTACATTCATTGTTCATAAGAAAAGGGATGACGAACCTCTGGTTTTTGACATGCTCAGGAATGAGTGGAGAGAGTGCTTTGATGAGGTCAGTTATTTGATTTGTTCTCGCATGTCCATTCTTCTTGTGATATTTTCATTTTATTGTGAATTATTAAATTCTAAGTTGAAACTTTTGAATTGGTGTAGTTACAAGGTGTTCTTGCGAAGAATGTGGAGGATTGTGTTAAGTACAATGAGGAGAAAAAGAAGTTAATAATTAGTTCACGTGGCTGTAAAGTAGAACTCTCTGTTGCTTTACAAGCTCTCGAGGTTAGTTTTATGGTTGTATATATTGTATCAGTGTAGGTGTATGCATTTACCAGGTATAATTTGAGCTGTTTAAGTGATTAAAATGTACATTATAGATTTCATGTCTGTTTATTTGGGTTTCCTAATTGGTTTTCTGCATAGTTAGGCATTATTGATTTGTAGTTCCTTTATAGCGGTTATCTTAGCTCCGTTTTGTTTCATCTGAAAACGCAATATATGTGTTTGATTGACAAGACTGTGCCAGCTGTTTTTCAGACTTTTTTTGCCTGCTAGTTCAAAAGAAATTCAAAATAAAAAACAAAAATTACTGTGCCAGCTGAGCCAGGTACTGAGGCCTTTTTGATAACAGCTGGTATATCTAAATATGCTACCTAAATCTGTTGCTCTTATGCCCATTTCTCCATCATAAATTTCTTAGTGTACTAGTTGTGAAAATGGCTTTCTCGAAAGTGCCGAGCAAAGTTAACTTCCTCTGAAATTTGTTGTAGAATCATTCTCAGGGTCCCTATAAATAGTTTATACCATTTTTAAAAAAGAAACTGATCTTTACAACTCTCGCCGCTCATGGGTGGCAAACCTAAAGCCAAGCATTGTATATCGCATTTTTACAGCCCCCAACGTTGGTGTTTTGGCCTTTTTAGTAAGCTCGGATATAGGACGATTATGCCCAAAAATATCTGATAGTCAATGAAAAGGTTGTAATAGACTTGAGTATTGTGCATGTGGTTCTGAGAGAAGTTCCATTTGCAAGTCATAACTTTTGAGGAAAGGAGTTGTCTTTATTTGGTTACAACAGAGTTGGCCTTTCTTTCACTATTCTGAATTCCAGTGAGCATTAGTATATATTGGTACCAGACTTGAGTTGGTTTTGTTGAAAACTCTGCATATATAATTTAAATTTAAACCCAACATTTTGTTCATATCTGTATGATACATATATGATGCAAATGAAAATTAGTGTTATTTATTTATAGTTTATATTGAATTATTTGAAATTGTCATTTGTCTGAATTTGATGACATTTGAGGCATTATCACATTGCACCTGAAAAATGCAGAATATTTGATATTATTGTATATATATATAAAAGAACACGTAAAATGTGGTTTGTGCCTTCTGAGCCTTTACGATTTCATATAATAAATATTTGAAAGTGACTCGATCCCTTTATATAATTACTCTATTGATGTTTTTGACAGATTCTTGATGTGTTGGACTATGGAATGGCAAAAATTGCTGATTTGACGATCAAGCATGTTATTGCTCCGGTGATAACTAACATCTCAACTTCAGTTACTGAAGTGGTTAGTGAGGATGCTACTGAAAAAGGGGAGTCCATACTGCAAGTTGTTTCATCTGATACTAGGGTAATTATTTTTATACAACCTCCTAGTCATCTGTGCTTGGCTAGGGAACTTGAAGAAATGTGCAAAGAAACAAAAATGGCAACAAGTTTGGTTTAAATTTCAATTGCCAGTTGGGATGCGGGCTCTCGTTTTTGTATTGAGCATCATCAGACTGAAATTATATGAGAAAGGGTCATTTTAAGCTTAAGGGTATCTGTGTTTGATGTTGGCTTGCCTGACCAAATTTTCTATCCATTAAATCTTGTAAAGCAGAAAGAAAGATTCCGCCAATAACAGTTCATTAATTTTCACAAGGCTCTCTCTGTGCAAGGAGATGGTGAGATAGACCAGCTTTTCCCAGGGCAGCTTTAACACCCATAATAACATAGTACATCACCTAAGTAAGATGTATTTATCACAAGCTATGGTAAAAAATAATGCCGTCTGTTGTCAGACCTATTGAAGTATAAGTGTATTGAAAACCTAACAGCAAACTTACAAGATAATTTGTGTTATGTTTAGACTTGAATAAGCTGTAAGATTGTTACCTTGATTCATTTTTTAAAGCTCAAACCCATAATAAGGTTGATATACAAGCAGTGAGTGCCTTTATTTTATAAACTTTTAACGTGTGAGCTACCTTCATTTAAGTTCATGTTTTCTTTTGATGATAAAAAGCTATTCTAACACTTCTTTTGGTAATCTTTTTGTAGCATTACGAGGATGGTTCCGTTTTGTATTCAAGGATCATCAACATCTTGAAATTTATTAACAAATCCATCTGCCTTAATAAAGGTACTTGGATGCAGTGCTTTGCTAAAATGACATGGTCAACAGTAACCGACCTTATCATAACTAATTTCCTTTCAAAGGTTTGTTTAAAGTTCATTACATGTTTAATTGATATAAAAAAGCCACCTCAAGAAAGCATAAGCCAGATTCTTGTTCTTTCAGGCTATTCCTGATGTCCCATCAAAGATGATTGATTTTCAAGATATTATGAGAAATACTGCTGGGTTTGAGGAGGCTCTGAGAAAAATGCATTTCATCTCTGGTGATAATAAAGACCGAAAATTGAGCCAGTATGTAGATAACGTAGAAGTACACTTTGCTTCTAAGAAGAGAAATGAGCTCTTGGTTAAGGCTAGAAATATACTCAAAGACTTTAGCTATGCTGATCCTCCTGTGAGTTTACTGTATTGTTTCTCAGATGCATTAATTATGCTGCAGCAGTTTCTTGTCAAATGTCGAAAGCACTTTTTTTTTTGTAGCTTGTGCTTATTTGTAGATGTCGCAAAGAAGCTGGTTGGGTTTAGTTCTGGTCTTGGGTCTTTCAAGGTGTCCGTCAATTTTGGGTCTGGGGTCCCTACCGTATCTCAATTTTGTTGGATTAATTTTTTGTTATAGTTATTGTATGTTCTTGTGATTCGGGTTTGGGTTAGTTGGATTATGGGTTCCTGTCTGTCATTTTTGGGTATTATGTTAGATTCTGATGAAATTGATTTGAAGTCGAGGTTGAGGCATTTTTTATTTGGGCATGATCAGGTTGCTTATCAGGTTGAATTGGGTTTTGGGTCAGGTCAGTCTGCTTAGTGGTTGCTTGGGTTCAGTTCAGTTTGCGCAGAATTGCTATGTAGTTAATGGGTAGTTGATCTTGGTTCCTTTTGGCTGTGTTTAGGGTCACTGATTTTCACAAATATATAAAGAAGTCGAGTCTTTGTCCAGATTAAGCAGGCTTATTTGTTTTATTTTTATTTTTTTAGGTTAGACTCTTCCAGATGCACTTTAGAACTAGGTCATTGTATGCTTAATTATGAGAATTTCTTGATTAATACAGAATTGTTGTTGCTATCTTCGGTTAGTCTGAATGTTATCTTTTCATCTATTACTGTAAAATTTAATACTACAAAATTGTATGGTAGGAATCTGGTACATCTGATTATGTGGTGGATATACTTTTGCAACAAGACCGGTGTTTTGTGTCCAAATCTGCCTTCCAGCTCATGAACCTGGTGCATGAGGCTCTAAGGGTATGCTGATTTGCAAGAAAGAGTATATCTTTGTTGTAATCTGAAAGTTCTCCTTTTTTAGTTCTCGAGTTCTCAAGATTTAATTTTTAAACTTCAGTGCAGGATGCTTGTTTGTCTTCTGCAAGAGTTTCAAAGGAATATTACAATGCTTCCAGGGATGTTTTACACTTGTACAAGGCTATTGTACCAGCTAAGGTATGCAGCGCAAAGATACATTTCCTTGGACAAATTGAATTTTGGACCCCCCGGCATTAAAATTCTCTGAAAAACATATACAACAGATTTTGATGTTTGTAGTTCTGAACTAATAAGTCTTACTTTGCTACATTTATTTGAGGTTTTGTAGTATTAACCATCTAAAACGATTTTTCTTTGAGATTTGAGACTATATTATGTCTACACTACTGATTATAGGGGCCGAAGTCCTAAGCCCTACATCCTTGGCTTTGTGACTCCAGTTGGGTTTCATTTCTAGCCTACTCCAACTTGTTTGGCAATAAAGGCTTGGCTTGTTGTTGTATTTGAGACTTTGTAGTATTTAAAGTACTAGTTTGCTGCATTATAATGGAAGAAATCTAAATTTATACTGTGTTATGTTATTAGGTATTGAGATGTAGTATTTATAATTTGGACTTTGTGAAACTAGAAAAATAGATTTTCCAAAAAAAATACTGCTATTTGATTTATCTTCTGCTTTATTTCACTTGCACGTTAATCCGTTAAATGACTACCCTGCCCTTTAATGCCACTAAACACTGATTTTTTTTTTTTTTTATAATAAACTACCATAAAATTTACTGCAGAAGGTACTGACAATACGTTCTACTTGTTGGTACTGACAATACATTCTACTTGTTGTACAGTATTACAAAGAAATATTAATAACAGCAATGCAAATTAGCTGCAGTGTTATTTTGTTGGGACATCTAATATAGCGCAACAATTTTTCTCTTTTAATTGTATGCTTGAAGCTAGAGAAGCAGCTAAGTAGCATCACCCAAGTGGCAATCATTGTTCATAACGACTTCTACTATTTGTCCCAGGAAGTTCTTGGACTTGCTTTTCAGGTACATTTTTTATTTATTATTTTTCTAAGTTCTCAATATTTCTTGGCCAATATTTAGCTGAAAAAATCCCGAGATAAGAAACAAGGAGACTAATATTTTTCCAAGAAAATGTTAGTTGTGCTTTAATTTCAAGAATATGAACTGAAGCGAACACAAAGCCCCAAAATGAGGCAGTCAATGTCCTAACTGAACTATAACAACCAAAACTAACTATGAATGAGAGAACTTAGAAAATAATCAACTGATGTTATATTCTTTGGTTCAGTACCGTGCAGATTTTCCAAGTGGCCTCCAAAACCATGCCACATTTGTTGACCTGGCCCCAAATTTGTATGAGATTTCAGAGGACATACTGGAAAGGCAGATTCAACTTGTTCTTTCTTTCTTAAAAGAGGTATTTTCCCTTTTAACTTTTCGTTATCTGCTATCTAGAATTCCTTCCCTTTTTATCAAAACACCTGTAGTCCTGACACACCTAACCCTACTCATGTACAATAGAGATTTAAGTCCAACTAAATGGATGCTGAAATTAGTGGTTGCCTGCTGTTCTTATACAGTTCCGTACCCAAGAGTGTATCCTGGTCTTATATAAACCAGGCCTAATCTATATTTTTCTGTCTAATGCATTAGTAATTGAATTTCTCCTCTTGTGATCACATTTTACATCATTTGCATGACTTAGTTGTGTGCTTGTTTCCCTGGGAGACTGGGACTGTTCTTGAATAGATTGAATGACATTCAGGTTGATGTTATTACAGGCTATAGATTGTGCTGGCGGCTTTCAGAACACACACCTATCACTACAGTACGAATCGGCGAAGTTCAGCATAGAGCAGGTGTCTTGATTATTCTTATTAATTGCAATATAATCTTTAAGCCGATCTGTTTGCATTATGTCTGATGCTCTTTCTCTTTAGATTGTGTTCAACTTAGAGAAGGTGCGTATAATGTGGGAACCATGCATGGCTGCGTCTACCTACAGGAGATGTATGCATACAATATTGGATTTTGTGTTCTCTAAAATCACAGCTGACATGCTTGCACTGGATGATATTGCTGCAGAAGAAACATTTCAGGTCTTTATTTTTTATTTTTTGAATTTTCTTTGTAAAAGAAGTACCGTACTTTTTTCTATATATCTACCGATGAAACCTTGCAAAATCAGCAGATCTTTATCAGAATTATTCATTATTAATATAGCGGAATATTGGGAGCTATATTTCAGCTAACTTGATCATATTTTATGGTTTGTCTCTGTTTCTCTATCTGGAATCAGAATAGTAATAGCTGAATAGGAGGTGTGGTCTATAGTTTTGAATTGGAAGCTTGTGATGATCAACTATTATTACGTGCCATTGCAGTTACAAAGTTTGATTCACTTGGTGCTTGAAAACATGACCTCTTTGTTTGGATCTCTCACCACAGCAGTTGATGAGATGATACCATCTCTAAGGAAGCTGCGCAAATTAGCAGGTGTGTTCTCAGAAGGTCTACTGCCAGTCTGGCATCATCAATGAACTGTAATTGTTGCTAGATATACTGGTGCTATTATTGTATGATTCATGCTTCAATGTACCTTATCTTTTTGACGTTTGTGTGTGTGGAGGAAGGTTGGGACGGTTCTAGTTGAGTAAAAAGACATTTGTTGTTTTCTTAAAACATATATACATGTATGGTCCTTCCAAGTTACAAGCAGTCCTGTATCTTGAGGTTAGAATTATTCGGTATGGTCCTTACAAGCCATTTTTGTGATTTTGGTCCTTTAGGATTTTTTAGAACCAACAAATGTCTGATAATATATTATTACATATTTCTTAAAGAACTTTTAGCAAGAATAGATGTGATGTTTTTTTCTTTAGAAAGCATATGGGCACTTCATTTACAAATAGATACTTATTTGCTATGTGAGGACCAAAACTTGTACCAGCTTCAATTACTAATGCATCAGACAGTTATTATTTACAGGACCAAAATTTTAGTAAAATTTAATACATTTTGCAGCAATTGTCTGAACATGTAAGGATCATTTGTTTTATGTTCACTTTTGCTTTTGTTGAAGCTGGTACATGTGTTGCAATCCCTGGCTTGTGATTCTTGACCATTTTATTAATGAAGATTTGGACTCATTTGAAATTTTTTTTCTTCTTTTGTTGTAGACTTGTTTGATATGTCACTGAAATCCATCACATCGGCATGGGAAAATGGTGAACTGTTTCTGTGTGGTTTTACATCCTCTGAGGTACATTTTCGGAGTCATTTGTTTTGTTATCTGTATTAGCTGGCTTATGTCCTGTATGCCTAGCCCAACAAGCCTTAGTTGATGACTTCAGAAAAATGAAAGAAAAGAAATAGCAGGAAAGATAATGAACATGCACCTTACATGGTGATGCCAGTTCATGCTGCTACTGTACTTGTGGGCAAAACAGTAATAAAAAGTCGGAACCAGATATGCCAATCCCGAATTGGATAGAATTTTTTTCTAAGACCACAATCTCTTTGAAGTCTGGTGTGGGTTCCTGTTTGCTGTTGAAACTCACTTGTTATAACTTGTCTCGAAGGAATCATTTGTAGCAGGACAATTTGAAATTGTATCTTTGTTCTTATTGATGATTTCCAAGTTCTTTTATTGATCTTTTGTCTCCTTTTTTTACTTGTTCTCGTGGCTGATAATATTTCTTTTAAATCTTGAACAATGTGCAGGTAGAGAGTTTCATCAAAGCAATTTTTGCAGATTCAAATCTAAGGAATGAATGTTTGTTGAGGATTGAAGATTTTACTTTTACATAGTTGGAATTACGAAAGAAATAGTGAGTTTTGGATGATTGGCTGATTTTTTTTTTCCTATCAGAATTTATTGCAACCTGTCACGTTTGAGGATGTAAATTAGTGGGCTGGAATATAATCTTATTCTTAATTAAACCAAAGCACATTGAAATTTGGGAGGTTGAAATTATAATTTGTAGTGTGAATATAGGTATAATTCTTGAAACAACTAAGAAATTTAATTAGATTTGAAATCTTTCTTCTTTCTTCTTTCTTTTTTGGGTGGGTGGGGGGCTGGACTGTAGCCCTCCCTGGCCCTTCCCTGTAAAGCTCAGCTCCTGAATTTGTACATGAGTATTGCTTTGGCACCACCATCATTTATTTAAAGTCATACTTTGCACGATATTTGGAATGATAATTTTCTGGAGTTATTGCATATAGATGGCTTGTTTCATATCAGCAATTACCCTGGTTTTTCCGTTATTTATTATCCTTCTGAATTTAGTTTAGAAGCCAAAAAAAAAAAAATCTAGTTTGGATAATTTCAGAATTGAGACTCCGAATTTGCTACATTGTTTGTGGGGGAAGAAAGATGGTCAAAGGCTATGGTCGCCTCTAGCAGGTGTTGAATGAATGAAATGCCCACATCGATAGTAGGTTTTTTTTTTTAAATTTTTTCCGTAATTTTGCTTTTCTTTATTTGCATAAATGTGAGTAACGAAAGTGAGATTAAACAGAGTTAAATGATAAGATAGTGGATAAAACTCCTCCCCTACATGGCTAGTTGGAAAGACTTGACCTCGGCTTTGGAGCCGAGGCTTAACACCAGTCCAAGTGTCGGACATCAATTATGAATATGAAAAAAAAATCTCCTAGAAAGTACCAAACGAACTTCATTAAAGATAAGAGGAAGGACGAGAAAAGATGCTTGTTGGCAGGGACAAAGTCATAATTTCACGTTATTTTGGGTAAATGTGAACAAAGGTTAATCATATAAAAGTTTTATGCTGTGTATGAACATCAATTTCACAATGTTCATAGTATTTTTTATTTATTCTAAACTGTATACAAAATTATGCATGATCAATGCAAAATTTTTGAAAATAAATACATGTCAATTCATTATACTTGAATCTGCCACTGCTTGCTGGACATCAAAGTGTTGGAACCTTATTGTTACACATAAACAATTTAATTCTATATGTCACTATTGATCTACCTATGCCAAAATGGTCATCATGCAAAATTCATCAATTCTTAGGGAGCAGACGCAATACCTGACTCCATTAGAGTATTTATGCACAGCTTCTCTCAAAAGCGGTTGATGAACTTGTAAGATAGCGGCAAGAAAAAACTTCGTGCCGATGTAGAGGTTGAAGCGTCGGCGGTCTCCTTAGTGGTAGGATAAAGCCTTCCAAAGCTACAAGACTGCCCTTGTGAGATCGTGTTCACAATTTCTTAATGATCTCACATCTCTATTCTTTAATGGAGAAGAAGTAGAGAAGACTACAGAATTGACTAGATGACGGCTAGAAAATTCTGCAACTTTTCGTATATCCTTGTGCTTTGGGGACCAACCTATTTATAGAGATGTAGAGTCGGCATATTGCCAAACCCAAATCCTAACCCTAAACCAATTTTCTGCCACATGCCAACTTAAAAAACGTGCATCAAAAAACGTGCAACTGCATCAAAATCCGTGCAGCAGCTGAAAATTTGGTTTCCTTAATTGCAAATTTCAGAATCAGTCCATTAATGATTTGATTTTTGCCTAAATTGTTCTACACATTTGTGGACCACATCCTAATGAATATATTGATTGTCTATTTCCTTATTTGATCACTTTAATTGACAATCATATATGACAATAAACAATGCATAATTATATTACATATACGCTCAATGTTGGCATAAAATCCAACGAGGTTGGCAATAAATCCAACAATCTCCCACTTGAGCAATATGTCATGACTTTTTAATTATGCATTGTGTTCCTTATATGCGCACATTTCTTTACTGTCTTCCTTATATATTCCCAAACCAATTCGGTCCATCAACTATACCAGTAAAGGACTAAAGCGGCATTCGTCGCATTTATTCGCAACTAAACCCTCAATAATTACATCACTAATATAGCTGAATGACATGAATCATGATGTGGATGTGTAGCATAGAAATTACATGCAATTGTGATCTTCACATGCCTATTTCTAACTTGGTCTCCCACTTAAATCTTAAAACTGAATTTCATAAATTAACTGAATATTCAAACATAAACGAGAAACAGAATGTCAAAACTTCATAATATATATAACACTTGTTACATGTCATAAGTTACATATCCAAAATTACAATGAAAAATAGAACATTAAATTTCAAATAACAGACTCCCACTAAAACTGAATATTCTCGATAGAGATTACACCCATATGAGCAACATGCTCTTGAAACTTAACCGGTGTCAATCTCTTAGTAAGATGATATTCTAACATAGAGTCTGTTCCTACATGTTCTATTTTCAATTCACCATTCTGTACTATTTCCTTTATTTTAGCATTGTTTCATTAACTGAATAATACTTGGGGAACTTGTTGAGACTAAATTTGTCTCCTTTCGCTATTGAGATTTATTTTCTAGTTTACTGTTTTCTTAGTTTCTTGCAACATATTTATATCAATATTGGCAAGCAATATGATATCCACATATAAAATCAGAAATATAAACTCACTCCCACAGAACTTAAGGTATACAAAATCATTCAATAAATTTATCTCAAAACCAAACGAGATAATCTCACTATGATTTTACAATACCATTGTTGAGACACTTTCTTTAGTTCATAGATGGATTTCTTAAATTTGCACATTATAGACTTTGCGTCTCTTGACACATAGGTTTCTAGTTGCACCATATATATTGCTTCATTAATGTCACCATTTAAAAACGTTGTTTTAATATCCATCTACTAAAGCTCCAAATTAAAATGCATAATCAATGCCAATATGATATTTAAAGAGACTTTCAAAAATAGAGTATTGATGATTCAAATAACATATCAATCAATATGCCTTCCTTTGGGCCGACAATATTAATTATATGTAAACATAATAATCATCACTATACTCTATATACACATAATTTTAACAATCATTAACCTTTCTTTGGGCTGGTTAATGCTTGCATTCACTAAATAAAATCAAATAGAAAATCTCTTAAATCTTTGACGATAAGACGAGCTTTATATTACTCCTCATTACTAATGAGTTTCGCATCTTTAGAAAATAGGGGTAATTTCCTAATGTCATTGTCAGTGAATGATTATATTTCTTTATTGGCACTTCTGAATTTTCTTGAGAATTTCCAGCATTGTCTGAAACAATCTGGCCTACAACAACATCTTCCAAAACTTCATGCAGCCTTGAGTGGCCTGCACCCGTCTCTGGAATTTTATTTTATGTTGTTTCATCTTGTTGAGTTTGAGTTTCAATAATGATTTCGTCCATACAGGTGTTTTGAGTAAAACTCGGATCTATATCCACAAAACTCACAACACCTAATGAAATATTTGCATATTCCTTATTCGAAATCAATTATTTTCTCACCCCCCACAAACTCAACATCCTCCAAAATTTTTGCATTTCTTATCTCAAATACACTATGTTCTATAGGATTATAAAATTTATAACCCCTTGAGTGCTCATTAATGCCTCTTCATTATCATAAGACACATGCGATTAGACTTGTTCCAATTTTCCTTTTCCTTCTTTTGATCAGAAGTACTTGTATCCGTAATAGTGGGGCAAGTTTCTCTAAACGCAAGGTCCAGATCCATGACACTAAGAACTATTACTATGTTCTCATGTCAAAATTTGAAGTTGGTTCCATTCAACATAAAAAAATGTTGTTTAGGTCTTTAACAATGCTAACTGAAAAATCGCGAACTAAAAAACACAAAGAACAACCCGAATAAAAAATCTGAGTTTATAAATTACATTCAAGTAAAGGCCCAACTTGCTCAAAATATATGAGATGATTTTCACTTTTGTTACTATACACACGAATTTCACAACCAGGTAAGTTCCCAGGTAAGTCAGGGATCCCTAAGGATACACTTCGAATTCCGACTTGCCTAGACAAAACTTTCCTCGACATTGTTACATTCATAGTATCATAACTTATCTTAATAAATCACCAAATATTTTATGAGTCTTAATATCATCATAAAACCAAAGTATCGTTTTTCATTAAGCGGCTACCTTTGAGTAACGGGTCAATTTCTTATGATACTTTGGCGCAATAATAAAGTACTGATAACCTAGAACATACCGAACAACATGCCTTCCTTTGGGCCGACAATATTGACATATGTGTAAAATTTTTGATTATCACTATACTTTATTATTACTCACTTGCACAAATAATTTTTGTAATCATTATCTTCCTTTGGGCCGATAATAATTACATCCATTAATTACACCTTAACTTCATTCATAAAATGCATTTGAATTAACCTCATCAAAAGAGGTACCTTTGGGTACAATTAGGAATCAATTAATTCAAATCCAAATTACACATCCCTTTACCTTTAAAAGAATAATAATTTATACCCTAATTATATAATCTAAATGTGCAATCAAACTAATGCAAAAGAAAAGTTTTAATTACTTTACCAAAATAGCAGCGAAATACTTTAAAAATATGACTTAAGATAATTACTTTACTATGTTATAATCAAAACATAAATTTTAACGGAGGAACAAACCATGATTAATTTGACCCGAATAATACCAAAATTTTGATAATAAAACATTGACCATGATTCAATTTTGGAAAGTTGGATTTATTGATCATATAAGCCGAATCAATAAATCTAAAGTATGCTAAATCACATGGATCCAAAATATCCGAATTGTTTAATCAAATTAAATTATTTCGTCGAATCAGGTCAAATATTTACTCAATTATTTTAGTAATCACAGTAGCAACAGAGAGGGTTGATTTCAAATTTGTATTTACCCATTTCAACCTAGAGAATAGCGCAGGAATACATAGCAAACAATTTAAAAACAATTGAAAAATTAACAATCAATTACTTATTCTCTAGATTAATTCTAAACAAATAATCCAAATTGGCATAGGAGTGGCTTTGATACCTCTTGTTGGAACCTTATTGTTACACATAAACAATTCAATTCTATATGCCACTATTGATCTACCTATGCCAAAATAGTCATCATGCAAAATTCATCAATTATTAGGGAGCAGACGCAATACCTGACTCCATTAGAGTATTTATGCACAGCTTCTCTCAAAAGCGGTTGATGAACTTGTAAGACAGCGGCAAGAAAAAACTTTGTGTCGATGTAGAGGTTGAAGCGTCGGCGGCCTCCTTAGTGGTAGGATAAAGCCTTCCAAAGCTACAAGATTGCCCTTGTGAGATCGTGTTCACAATTTCTTAATGATCTCACCTCTCTATTCTTTAATGGAGAAGAAGTAGAGAAGGCTACGGAATTGACTAGATGACGGCTAGAAAATTCTGTAACTTTTCGTATATCCTTGTGCTTTGGGGACCAATCTATTTATAGAGATGTAGAGTCGGCATATTGCCAAACCCTAATCCTAACCCTAAACCAATTTTCTGCCACATGCCAACTTAAAAAACGTGCAACTGCATCAAAATCCGCGCAGCAGCTGAAAATTTGGTTTTCTTAATTGCAAATTTCAGAATCAGTCCATCAATGATTTGATTTTTGCCTAAATTGTTCTACACATTTGTGGACCACATCCTAATGAATATATTGATTGTCTATTTCCTTATTTGATCACTTTAATTGACAATCATATATGACAATAAACAATGCATAATTAGATTATATATACGCTCAATGTTGACATAAAATCCAACGAGGTTGGCAATAAATCCAACACAAAGGACATAAGCACCAGATAAAATTAGGTGGGAGATAAATCTGAAGGACAAGGTAGGGATAACAAAATAATTTATCTTTTTTTTTTTTTAATTTCTACTTCAAAATCTTTTGTTCGGTCTTTATTTTTCTGAAAATACGAGGAAAACTGTCCGAAACACGTCTCATCACCAAAATACCTCAGGCAGGCAAAGCAATCAGCGTATGAAATCTGATATTTATTTATTGGACAATTGTGCAGGGAGACTGAAGTCATGGCATGTTGGAAACTGTTATCAATATAGGTACTGGAGTAAATAATGCCATGAATTGTTGGCAAACAAAGTGCAAGTACCGAAAAACTAGAATTAAACCTGTGCTCCTCTTCTCTGTACATATTTAGAAAGCAAATTAAATAGAACCAAGTATAAATAGAACCAAGTATACTTGAATCTGCCACTAAACCAGTTCAAACTCATTAAAACCACACCAACCTTATTGACTCCTCTCCGGTACAAATACCTCACGCTGATACAAACTTCCAGAAAACAAAACAGTTTAATTAGACTTACCACCAAAAAGCATTTAGCATTGTAAGCAATGTCAGTTAAAGGCATTAAGTACCTTCACTTAGCCGGGCTGTTAATGCTGACGTTCACACTTCAGGTTGCGGCGGTTGAAGTACCATGTGGTGATGCTGTCAATTCTCTGATTCCATGCGGACCATTTCTGATCGGGGCAGGACAAGCACAGCCGGGCGAAAGATGCTGCCAGAGTGCACAGGAATTGAAGCGTATGGCAACCACGACTGCCACACGCCGTTCATTGTGTCGTTGCCTTGAGCAGGCTGGTCCCTCATTCGGTGTCAATCCCGAGCAGGCACGCAAGCTCCTATCCATGTGCAAACTCGATCTCAACATCCCCATCAGCGCTACTTACAACTGCAACTTGTTGTCTCTCTATCTCTTAATCATATAAAACATAAAATATAAAATCAAATAGACAGTACCGAGATAAATAAAAAAAACATGTGAAAATGTTCCAGGTAATTAATATTTGGATCATCATCTTTACAACACGTGCAAATAGATACATTATTGTGTAAACTGTTTGGCTTCAACATTTCCCAGCCAACATGAACTGAAAAAGAAAGGACAAAACATGATTAAAATAAGAAGACCTGAAAAGTGTACCTATACTTTGATTTTAGTGAATATTTGCAGTCCATAAAAATAGTAAGAATTAATGGGACGTTGAATTTTTTGAGTAATTATCGCTTTAGAAATACTAATATTTTTATTTTCTTGTTCTGTGTTTTCAGGATACCCTAAAAGCACTTCAAAACTTGGTCTCAAAAGAGAGAGCTGCTAAGGTGCAAAGAGTAGAATCAATATAGCTCTCGAATTTCAGTTTGTTTCTTGTGCTTCTAGATGAAATTAATTGCTGTCACTATCATATCGCCTTGATTATATATAAAATTTATATACATCTGTATGGACCGTATTCTCATCTCAGTGTTTCTTTTTTGAAAATCCTTGGCAGATGCTGCCAATTTTTGCATTAGCCATCAACATCTCAGTGTTTCAACTTTCAACCGAACGTATTAATTGAACTGAGAAAAAACATATATATATTTTCTTCTTTAATTGTTGGATTGCTCAAAACTTTTGATTATTGTGAAGTTGTGATCAGCATCGATTTCAATTTATAAGTCAATTACTCGTGAAGGCTTACTGCATTGACGTATTACTAGAGGTAATTGGTAAATGATAATAATTAAATATTCTATGAGCCTTGTTTCATAAAACTAAAGTACTAATATAATTAACACGTTCGTGTACTGAGCTTGTCAAGAATTAAACAGAAAAGAACTACCGTTGGCAACTTAAATTTTTTCTTTTTGACATTTTGATAAACACCGTCATGCAAACTGACATAAGCATTTCAAATCAATGACAGTTTCTTTTTTCTCTGTTGGGATTGTTCGGACATTAGATTTTAATTAATAAATAAAAAATCTATAGACAACTTGTTTGATTGTTTAACCTTAAAAAAAAAAGAAAAAAAGTAAAGCTGTTGCGTGCATCTAAGACGGCCGGCCAATATACGCGCAATGCGGCCTAAATAGAAACCGAATGATTTAGATCTAAGAATAATTATTTCATTCTCCACTGTTTGATCCCCTAAACGTCTCCCTAACGGTCTAAGTGGATTTTATCCCAACCTTCTGTAAGAATCATCTTCCCCTTCCAAACTCGACAGAAAATACTTTGTTCTCTTTCGTTGATCCTCCGTTGCGCCACAGGCGACCACCAAATCTCCACACCGGTGAGCTCCGCCAACCTCCATACTTATCGATCTCCACTGATATTTTCTCCTCCATCACACCTGCTCTGGATCTCCCTCTCAGTCTCATATCTCTCTTCAAGACTTTCTCAATCGCTCAAGGTACTGATTTGTCTATACTCTCAGTTGTTGTGCCCTCCTCTTGTTTGCTTAATTGACAGTGAAAGATCATCATTTAGATTATGTGAAATCCCCCCTCCACTCCCGCGATCTCAACTCCACCTCCTTCCAGTTTTGCCCCTACCCACTGTTTTTAGTTGCAATGCTGTGTCGATCTCATTCCACTGCAATGACCTCCTCGTCTCAATGACTCCATTGCTCTCTTCCACTTCTTCTTTAGACAGAACAAGATCATCCCCACTATTTTATGAATTTTAAATCTTATTATTTGTTTGATTTGATTTAATTTGTTTCATTTTGTTTCGTATGAATCTAAGATCACATTTGATAGTTAGAGTTTGAACTTATTTTTTTTTTCTTTGCTTATTGTTTACTTATGCACACAACCTGTTTGATAAAATGTCTAAGAGAAACTTTAACTACATTTACACCTCTACTTAATTGCCTCGTTTCCACCTTCATAGTTGTTTACTACATGATTTGTAAACTATCTTTTTTGCTAGTTATTATTATGATGATTGAGGAAACTGTCATTTGCTGGATTAATTAGTTGTGATTGAGAAAAAAAAATTTCATAATATTTGAGAAATTGTTATATGCTTGGTGGAATATGATATTTTATTGTTATATTGTTTAAAATATTTTTTTTAAAATTAATATTTATACATAAATTCATAACTATGAATACAAATGTTAATATGGTTACTATTATCTACAAATATAAAAAAAATTAAAGTCAAATATTGTTTTATAACAATACACACTTTCACACAGAAGTATGAATACTAAGTGTTTTAGGTATCGATAATTCAGATAAAGTATGTATGAAAAGAAAAATAACATAAATAAGTACATATGAATATTTTATGTCTTAACTATTAATAAACCATAGCATTATAGTAACATCAAAATTTGACCAAGTAGATATGAATACTTTTTGTTTTAAAAAATATTATAACATATGCATCGCAGTAGCAACAAAATTTGATCAAGTAGATATGAATAATTGTTGTCTTAACTATTGTTACTTACCGTTTCATATTTTTATGATTTAAATATTGTAAATTTAAAAATTCATACTTCAGTAGTTAGATATGAATACTTCATATGATAGATATCACACATAAGTAATAATACTAATTTTTTTTTAGATATCATTATGTATGAAAAAATAATAACATAAACAAGTAAAAGTCACATGAAGTAGATATGAGTACTTCATATCTTAACTATTGTTACTTATCATTTCATATATTAACAATTTGAATATTGTCAATTTAAAAATTCATACTTCAATAGTTAGAAATGAATACTTCATATGATAGATATCACACATAAGTATTAATACTAAGTTTTTTAGATATCAATAATTCAGATAAAATATGTATGAAAAAAATAATAATATAAACAAGTAAAAGCCACATGAAGTAGATATGAATACTCGGCATTTAAAGCAGAATACTTGACATATTAGTAATAAATACTTGACAATGTATGAATACTTGAACACCGAGGTATGAATACTTGAACGACGAAGAATTCAAAAGTACTTCATCATGGATCTCATTTAAAAGAGAAAATTACGTATAAGATGTTTGTGGTTTTAGATTCACAAAATTCCTTACAGATTGTTAGAAATATTGATGAGATTAAACGGACAAAAAAAATTCACTTCTAAAAACATGTAAAAGATGGGTGTGTGATTAGAGAGAAAAGAAAGTTGATGTCCATTTTTTTTTTAATATGAATACTTATATATTATATGATAATACTTGCGTGTATAAGTATACATATATGCACGTGCCAGTTGTAATTTTTCACAAATGTAAGTGGTCTCTCAAGTAGTTAGTGGTCTCCATTGTACTTTATATATTAGATAGTTAAGGAGATGTTTAGAGGACTGAATTAGGAGAATTGTTAGTTGATCCCTAGATCTAATTAAGTTCTGATTTATCATGACACAAATTTCAGAGCGGGTCTCATATTTCAAATAGGTTCTACAGTGATTTTGGTTCGTTTAAGAATATTTTACACGGTCAGATACTGCAGAGTATATTTTACAATATGTTCAATCCAATCTATTTTTTTTTTTACCAAATTAGAATGTGATTGGTTTAAATACGGATTTGAACTTGACTAACCTTTTAGTTTATGTTAGATTATAAATTTGATCTTCAAAAATCCATCTTAACTTAGTGCTCAACAATCATTATGCTATTTATTTAGCATTTATCTTTTTATAGTAGCAAAATTGTTAATTTGTTAAATATTATTAAAAATAACAAAAGACAAACTTTCTAGAGATTTCAATCAAATTATAATCCATTTAAAGAATTTCCAACCCAGTATAGTCACTAGTCAGGTTGGCTTAAATTTTTTAGAAAATTCACCCTTATTCGCTGCACCTAAAACTGCATATTGTAAAATATTTGATCTGTTCAAGTGAAAGATCACCCGAATATTAACTAAATCAAACGGTCAAAAACTGCATGAGGTGAGAGTGATCAGAAGAACAAATCTAGTTTGAAGCACTGATGTTTCCATAATAATTTTCTTTTCTGTAATTGAGCTATCATTTATTCGAGGTTTAAGAAAGGTGTATGAAACAGTACACCTTTGACAATTTCTACGGTAGTCAATCTGAACTAGAGGTCCTGATAATCTAAACCACTTCTGTATACTAAAAGTCTATGCATTACACTATCCATCTTAAGTTATCGACATTTAATATAACAGCCAAGATCTTTGTAATGACAAAAACAATCGCACAAAAGAGCGCCTGATCAGTTGACAGCCATTAAAAGATTTCTCTCAAGTGAAATTAGGCTGGAAAAGTCTCAAGCCTGGGTTCGGTCAAGTCAACCGCCTCATCTTCCGGGGAATGCCAGATGTGTGAATCCAAACTCAGATTGATCAACCTCTCAACAAACTGTGAGGGAAGATCGGTGGCAAGATGGCGGTCAAACTCTGAGTCATTTTGGTCCTCCCTTGCAGAGGAAGGGGGGCACTGCAGATGCGTCTGTATTTGCATTTGGTTACTCCATCTTTCAGATGTAACAGCAGAAGCTGCTTGGATCAGCATTTCTCTTCTCGCGAGTGAATCCACCCGTGGTGTGTTTGCGCCTGTTATGCTCCTCCTGTTGCCATGTGGCGTGTTCTGTATTTTTAAATCATTGGAAATATCCACATAAGTGATATTTAATTTTTTTTTCTCATGCAATATAGAAACATCAGGTCAATATAAAACTGATGAAGCTCATGTTTCTGACACCTGTACCAATATAGGACAAGATAAAGCAATAGAAGAAAAAAATACATAGCAATTTACCATGAAAAAGCTAGTGATTAGCTTTCCCCTATTGGTTCTGTTGGGGTCGATTGTGGAAAGGATCTGAACAACTTCTGACATAGTAGGTCTCGACTCTGGGTCCCACTGTAAGCATTCTCTAGCTAGGTGTGCCATTATTTGCATTTCTTCTTCAGAAAAATTTCCTTTCAAGAGGGGGTCTGGTAATTCTGTCAACACTAGCTTTCTATCACGCAATCGTGGAATTGCCTACAATTATTTATCCCAAGCAATTTAGAATGTTAATGTCACAATTTCTTTCGATTGGCTTTGAAAGTGAAGTAAATCACGCATCGCAAAAGTTCGTACTAGTTACCCTTCAACACATCAGGTGTTACCAAAATGGCTCAGAGATATATCTCATCTTTGAACACCAGTACCCAATTTTTTTTTTCCCATTACTAAGTATTCCAACATTCTAGGACCAATTTTGATTGATATATTGTTTTTTTTTTTTTTTTTTTTTTTTTCAGATTTTCTATATGGTTTTCTTTAGATAGTACCCAAAAGGTACTAAATATTTGCTCCGACACAAAGAAACCTTCCTAAAGCATCAAGACCAAAGACAAGTGAAAAGTAAAATACTTAGGTAGAGAAAGAAATTGCTTTCATTTTTCATTATTACCCAGAGGACTAGGCTCTCATCAGCTTTATTAGGAGATCTGTGAACAGGAGGTCGGCCAGTGATCAACTCAAGCAAGACTACCCCAAAACTAAAAACATCAGATTTGAGGGAGGCCTTCCCCACAATGGCATACTCTGGCGCAAAGTAACCAAATGTGCCCAGCATCCTTGCTGGCGAACTTGAACAGCTAGCCATATTTTCATCATTTAAAAGCCGCTTAGCCATGCCAAGATCTGTTATCTGCAATATCATATAGAGTTCATAGCTTATGACAGAAATAAAAATGGCCCCTTACAAAGTTCTTATCTAGCTTGTATGATTGTATCTGTTGGTTCATAAAGCTTCAATTACTTACTAAGTTAAAAATTGACAATTCATCTTAGGTGATCATAAATAGTCCTTACTTCAGGGTCCAAGTTGTAAAATTTAGGAGGACCAAGGGGTAGAAGGGGCTCAGTTTAACTACAGTTTAAGAAAAGAAAAAAGTACACCCATGGTCTAGGGAAGAGAGGGTACTAAAGTTGAAAGCCACCAGTTAGCTGCTATGTCATCAAAATTTCATCAAGCCAACAACCACGTTGCAAAGTAACAGCATTGCTGGTATACAGGACTAATTTAAACAATATATGAGTTTAGGACCAATTATAACATTGCATGAATCCTAATGGACCCCAATATTACAAAATTCGGACAGTCTAAAAGACATGGATTGCAGTAGGGACTTAATTTTTCATTTCTTAATAAAGGGGTATTTTAGGAAAAAAGAAAAGGAGGCATTTAAATAGTTCACATATTTTAATGAATATAACAGCAAAAGCATGAAACTAAGAATAGTAATTCTAATAATACCTTAGCATGAAGCATTTCATCCAGAAGAATATTGGTTGACTTGATATCACGGTGTAGAATTCTTGGTGCGGCTGCTTCATGCAGATATTCCAATCCCCTGGCAGCACCCAATGCAATGGCCACCCTTGTTTTCCATTCCATCATTCTCATTCCAATTCCCCCGTCCCCCTCTTCTTTGTTGATCATCCCTTGTGCTTTGTTAAGACATTCCCTTAGGTTCCCGTTAGACATGTATTCAAGCACCAAGAGTCTCTCTGACTGACGGCCGTGATTCTCTGAGCAGTATCCCAGCAACGGCACTACGTGTCGGTGATTTAGTCGTGATATTAACTCTATCTGTAGAATGAGATCTGATTAACATATTTTGGTGTTCTTTTTGCGAAAAATGAATCGCACAATTGTTTTCTTATTCGAAAGAGGTACATAATTGGAAAAAATAATCCTTTATTCCATAGTATTTGTTAAAGTCCTCTAGACAAATAATAAATTAGATAAGGAAAGGCAGGCATACTACCAGAAACCCTAAATCCTACCTCAGACAAGAACTCAAAATCAGCCTCGCTTCCTACAGGTATGAGTTTCTTAATTGCCACCATTCTACCATCAGAGAGTTGGCCACGGTACACGGTACTGGTACCGCCAACACCTATTACATTTTCATCTGAGAACTTGTTTGTCGCCTGGTCCAGTTCTCCATATGAAAATCGAACAATTACCCCAGGCAAGCCTCCTCGTATGTCCCCAAACATTCTTGATACCTGTCGTGTCAGTGCTACATTGTAGCAGAAATATTAAAACATTTTTCTCAATCACAATGCAAGATACATCATGAATAGATGTATACACCATATCAAATATCCAAACACAAGATTCCTACTGTAAAAGTTTTCTAGTTGGAGTGCTTTATATTGAGTTGTGAACGGATGCCCCCAAACTCAGATCAACTTGAGTCAAAATTGCACAGTTATGAGTTTTAATTGGGGCTCAATCACACCATTCAGGGTAAAAAAAAACTGAGGCCACGTTGAGTCTTTATTACGGACAAAGTTGCGTTAGAAAGGTTTATTCTAGTGTAAACTGATTCTTAATGAAGGATAAATGGATGCTGAACTGAGCATTAATTGAGGCATATGAAGTAGCAGAGGGAATTGAGACTTAGATGAGGTAGAATTTTGCCTCCAAGAGCATATCACTTAGCAGTGTCCAAAATTACTTGAGGCACTTTGCATGGTGAGGTATTAATTCAGCCTAAATTTTGAGTCTAAAAAATAGCATAAAAAGAAAATACAATAAACTACCTACTTTTGAATAAATTGAAGTGGAAGCCAGTTTTAACAGCAGAGCCTGAGAGAGAAGATGAATGGTGGCTAATCAAGTTGGAGCGGCTATTCGAACTGGTGTACTTGTCAAAAGTATGGACACGGGAATTCAGCTGGGAGTGTGGTGGCAACCGATCCTTTCTGTACAAGTAGAAAGTGACGGATCCCAGCACAGCTATAATGGCTGTCAGAGTTGCACACAGGATAACAATTATAAGAATTCCTTTGTTTGATAACTGCTCCTTAATGCCGCTGGTTTCGCTGCCTCCACTTGTAACTGGACCAGAATTAAAAGTACTGTTTTGTAAATCATTGTGATTTAGAAAGGGTCATATTTATGGCAGAAGAAATTGTAGCAATGCATCAGCCCAATTTGTAAGACCAAGCATAGACTATTATGCCAAGTTAGTGAGTCAGGTCTGGACTTGGCAATATCAGAGGCCACTTTATTTTGTTTTTCATCAAAATATGAAAGCAAGATTATAAAACACATTCATTGACCTGGCTTAGCCAAAGCTTAAGGGTTCAGGATAATAAGTCAGGCCTGGGTTGTGTCAATCCTAATTTTTTTTTTAATGTTCAACTCAAGTCATCCAACCACATAGAATTGGTAAAGTGCATGGTAAATTAAATTGCATACTTAGCCCTAGATAATCTGGCTCATGGTTTAAAGAAGTTAACAATTAATGAACTGAGTTGGGTGGTTATGTGGAGTCATCAGTCCTAAAAATCAGGCAAGAGTGTAATGTTATAGATATTTCTGCGAGAGTTACCAGAAGTGCAGTTGCAGGAACTGAAGCAGTTGAGATCATGCATATTACTTGTTGGTTGTGATCCACAGGTGCAGTTCCATATTCCATTTCCTTCATCTACACCCCAATAAACAAATTTAAAAACAAATAAATACAATATTTACTTTGTGAGGATGAAAATGAAAAAAAAATATATAGATCAGTATTCTTTTCTTATTGAGTGAAAAGGAACCAAATTAATATTTCTCAATAATCTACTACATCAGCAATGCGAGTTTAGATTCACGTCATCCAGAAAATGATTGAATTTTGATTAAAAAAAGAATGGTCACCAAAATCTGTCAAAGTTACATTGGAATATTGGTGTTTCTGCTGCTAGACTAACATTTTCCGTGTTTGATCTTTATAAAAAAAAGGGATGTTGATTACTACATTTAGCTTTTGGTAGTCATAAGAGTTGTAAGTTGCATACCATGAATGCATTGACAAGAGGAAGAACAGTTATTGTTAGATGTAGAAGAATCATTGTTAGATGAAACACCGGTACATGTACATGCCCAATTTAATGCATCTGCACAACCTGCACAAACCCTTATTTGTTGAATAGTACATCATTTATGTTACAGAAAAGTAAATGCAGCACAAAATGGCATCAATGGTGTCAACAACCTTTTTGCTCAATTTGTGTCTCCTTGGTTTTTTGCTACTAATTTCATATTCTGAAAACTTACTTTTACTTGCATTATATTTTCTCTTTTTTGAAAAGCTTGGCAGTGGCTGCCAAGTTGAGCATTATATTTTCACAATAGTAATTTCCAATTGCATACCAGAAAGTGTACAAGATAGCACTTTTGTATTTTGTATGTTACTTTTCTGTTTCTCCATGCAAATGTAATGCTGCAATACTAGAATATTGAACTGGGCAATGGTATGTAAATTGATAAATTAGAAAGATGGAAAATGAAGTACAGACCTGTGGGAAGAAAAATTAGCCCAAAAATGCAGCTGACAGAAATTAGGGCTACTTTAAGATGAAGATCCATGTTGCTTCATAGGTGTTTAAACCATTACAAACCTGCATATCAAGTATCTGTCATCTGGCATGCCCTATACATCCTGAAAAACAGCAAAAGAGATAAATTGAAATTTTCCATATTGGCACATTTGATTATAGAAAATATTGATGGTAATTAAAAAACTCTCTCAGAACTTAATCTTGCTAAAGACGCAGGGATGAGAAAAAAAAAGACCCTGAAAGACTAAGCAACGTAACACCAACTTGCAAATTTAAAAAAATAAAAAGTGCCAAAAAAGAGCATATAATATTTAGGGAAAAGAGACCTGTACACTTTATCTATTAAATAAAAAGCTAATCTCACTCAAAAAAATAAATACGTGCAAAGCATAAGAGCAATATCACCAGTTATTATATTTGAAAAATACTCCCATTAGCTTATTGTCTGTGGCCATCTAAGTCAACATCCACAAATCAAAGAAAGAGAAAACAAGATAAATAATCAGTACAAAGTAAGATGCACAATAAACAATGCGGTTTTTTTTTTATAAAGAGTGGTTATACCAACAGTTGTCACATTAATAAACAACAATACAATTTTTTAAAATGAATATACTAATTAGCTCACAGAAGCATGTGATTACGATTTCAACAGAAAAGAAAATAGTGATGGATGCATGAAACATGATTAGGCTCTCTCTAATGAAGATTTTATACAAAAAACACTCAATCTTCAAGCCTCAATGCTATACAAATCTCAGAAACTAAGCCAAATCTGTACAAAGAAATCAATAACAAAGTAAACAACAAAGTTTTAATGAAGAGAACACGAAATGCATACCGCCATTTGAAATGAAGGAACTCTCCCTCTCTCACGCTCACACATTCCCAAATAGCAAAACGAAACTAGCAAAGAGTAATAAGTAGCTCACCTATCTTGTTTGTTAAGAGCAATGAATCTAATTATTGATTAGGCCCCACAATATTTCAGATAAATTCCCTAGAGAGAGAAATGGTCTGAGAAATAATGCTGATACCGACCTCTTCCCAAAGAATGTTAGACCAGAACACAGCTGAAAAGTTAAAATTTTTAGCTAAAAGAGAAACAAGACATCTTAATCATTATCAATATATACAATTTGGAAGCTTGACACGGACACCTGACCATCCGCCCTATATTCTCTAGTATGTGCCAGAAAGAATAAAAAAGAAAATAACTTAAAACATAAAAGATTAAAATCAGGGTCCTTATTTGTAAAAGGCACTCTATTGCAATGTAGAACTAATTGTACGTTTCTCAATCAACAAAGCACAAAGTTGAGGAACAAAATTCACAATCCGACATAAATTTGCAAATAAAGAACTTCATTCAAGAACTAAAGAGTTGAGAACGGTCACCTGGGTAATCTCGCAGCAAGAACCGGTGGGGGTTCTTTTGCAATTGTTTGCTTCCCAGGGTTTAAAACAAAAAAACGGGGGGCAGTAAGGTTTGGAGCCAACGGCAGTAGAGACTTGGATTAAAAAGCAAGCTTGGTGCACGGTAGAACGTCGAGTAAAAGGTAATTTTCTCCATGTCACCGTGATTTTCTCTCACATTGTCTTTTTTGAAATATTCGGAATTTTTCGTATTGCCTCCAAAAACATCCTAAATTACACCTCCCTCGCAAACCATTTTTTGCCTTGTTGGGCTGACAGGCTGTGGAGTCCGCATCATCTGAGGTAACAGAATGTTTTTGTTTATGATCCGGACCGTCTATCATAGTCCAGTCAATCCGGACCGAAGTCGTTTGTACGGATTTCCTTTAATATTCGTGCGGATTCTGGGCTGTGCCGGTGAATGTTCTGTTACCTTCGTGCGTGTTTGTACTGAGTTCCTATAATAGTCGTTTGTACGCGTTCGGATCTAAACAGAAAAATTCTGTTACCTTAGGCGATATGAATTCTGGGCTGTGCCTGTGAATTATGTAAATCAATAAATGAACCAAGCATAATATATATAAAGTATATTTTTTATAATAGTGGGAACAAACTCACCGATATTTTAGATTTTTTACTGAAATCACAGAACAGCATTGTTTGGTACCAATACCAACCATCTGGTAACTTTTACGGAATCAAACAATAAGACAACGTCAACATACAGCCAACAAATCTCAACATAATTCCTAAAAAGTAAAAACCATAAAAAAGTTCCTAACTAGATATATCTATAAAAATCCTTTCCAGAATCTCTTCCCATCTCCTTAACGGATGTCATATTGTCATTCATAACGGGTCCAGGCTCAAACATTGGAGCCACCTAAGGCTGTTCATGAGTCGAGTTAAGGACAACTTAAATTCAACTCGTGAACTCATGAACCGAGTTGAGTCCAAGTCGCTAATTCAGTTCCAAGTCAAAAACTCTAATTTGGAATCAACTCGTAAGCAACTCGAGTCGAAGCGAGTCAACTCGTGACTCACAATGTAATACATAGTGAGACAGTTTAATTTAATTCTAACAAAAAAATTACATAGTTTATCAAAATAATACACAATTAAAGACATTACATAATGAGATAATGACCAATACATAATTAAAAATTATGAAAATACCAAAATAGTACATAATCTAAAAAGGCGAGGCAGACACAAAGTGGGGAATGGGAAATTGGGGATTAGGTTTAGTTGCTTCTTTGATTTTTTTTTAAGCGGCAATCTGAAAAGCAGGGTATAAGGTTTTGGGAGCTCAAATATTGGAAATATATGAATTAGGGTTTGGTGTGATAAGTCAAACCGAGTTGATTCTGAACCGAGTTGGAGGTAACTTAAAATCGACTCATAAATCAACCGAGTCAATTTTAACTCGAGTTATAGTGAGTTGAATTTGAACTGATTCCAAACTAAATTTCAAGTCATGAGATTTTTGTGCACCCCTAGAGCCACCTTTTTTTTTTTCAGGATGTTGTACCTACTGACAACTGACCTGCTAAACCTTTAACATCAAATGGTAAAATTAGACTAAGCTTAAAATATGATTCATCGCCTATATTTTTGCACCAAAATGAAATCAAAGATATAATATATGTAAACCTACAGATTGCAAAGATTTCGATTTTTTTATTTATATCCAAAATAAAATATAAATTTAAAAAACTAACCAACTAGCTAATGAAATTGCAAAAGTATTCAAACCGGTTAACCATTAATCGGACTCAAATCAAATTTCCGGTTATTAGTTTCCCGGATCCATTGAAATAGTCCGGTTAACCATTAACCGAAAATTTGATTTGAGTCCGGTTAATGGTTAACCGGATTTGTGCATTTCCTTCTTTTCTTTTTAAAAAAAAAAAAAAAAAACCGGTTCATGATAAACCGGAAAGTAAGTTGTTTTTTTTTTTTTTTTTTAAACAGAAATTTCGAATTTTTTATTTATTTTTTGTATTAAAATATTATAAATATTGAATATATTTCTTTGAAAATAGATGAAATATAATATAATTTGATTTATTAGAAAGACTGCAACAAATAACTCGAATCAATATTTTTCAGGCCAGATTTTTCACGACTGTAAGAAAAATTAATATATTTCTTTATGTGCTATTGGAAAAAAATAAAAATGCTTAGATTCTGAGTTATTGATCCCGGTTCAAAAGTCACTTCTAGGTAATCTAGAAAATATTGTGATCCATCTAGTAAATTTAATTAATAAAAAGTTATTTCTATTTTTGAAAAAAAAATAAAAACTTTAACTTATTTAATAATTGTTTTTCAAAAAGAATTCTCAAAATAGAAACAACTTTTTATTAATTAAATTTACTAGATGGATCACAATATTTTCTAGATTACCTAAAAGTGACTTTTGAACCGGGATCAATAACTCAGAATCTAAGTATTTTTATTTTTTTCCAATAGCACATAAAGAAATATATTAATTTTTCTTACAGCCGTGAAAAATTCGGCCTGAAAAATATTGATTCGGGTTATTTGTTGCAGTCTTTCTAATAAATCAAATTATATTATATTTCATCTATTTTCAAAGAAATATATTCAACATTTATAATATTTTAATACAAAAAAAATTCAAAATTTCTGTTTAAAAAAAAAAAACTTACTTTCCGGTTTGTCATGAACCGTTTTTTTTTTAAAAAAAAGGAAAATGCACAAATCCGGTTAACCATTAACCGGACTCAAATCAAATTTCCGGTTAATGGTTAACCAGACTATTTCAATGGATCCGGAAAACCAATAACCGGAAATTTGATTTGAGTCCGATTAATGGTTAACCGGTTTGAATACTTTTGCAATTTCATTAGCTAGTTGGTTAGTTTTTTAAATTTATATTTTATTTTGGATATAAATAAAAAATTGGGGCAAAGATTACGGCCATTTTTATTAATATCCTTGAAACAAATGTAAATTTTAAATATGCCCCTGTCCCCAATTTTTTTTTATAGATGCCCTGACCGCCTGGGCCCAGGGCGGCCCAAAATCCCCTATGAGGCGCCAGCCCCTGGGGCGGCCCATAAGCCAAGCGAGGCGCCACACCCCAGGGCGCCCCATATGTAGTATGATTTAACCCCTTCGTTTTCTGCCTTTGTCACTTCTCGATTTGAGAACTTCCCTCAATGTGAGAAGCTGAGTAAATATGTATTTTTTTAATTATAATAATTAGTCATTACTTTTTAATTATAATAATTAGTCATTACTGTTGCAATTTTACTGTTGCAAGTACTGTAGCGTACTGTACATTCATTGTAGAAATTTACTGTTGCATGCACTGTAGCGTACTGATACCTCGCATATTTAGCCTATATTTGACTTGATTTCGTACCAAATTCACGTTCTAAATTGTCAAAATCACGTGCATTTCATTGATATATCCTTAGAATTTGGTACTGCTGAGAGTTTGTTTGTTTTCTGCAGGATTGGAGCAAAATACACGAAGAAACGGCGTTTTTGGACTCTCTGGTACGGCCCTTACCAGACTTGGTACGGCCCTTACCAGACTTGGTACGGCCCTTACCAGACTTGGTACGGCCCTTACCAGACTTGGTACGGCCCTTACCAGACTTGGTACGGCCCTTACCAGATTTGGTACGGCCCTTACCAGGCTTAGCCGATCCAGCCTCCCTTCCATCTTGTACGGCCTAGCCGTACCACCTTGGTACGGGCCGTACATAGGTGCCGCCTGACAGAATTCAAATCTTGGCAGAGGCTATATATAGCGAGGGATCTCTCCATTTTCGAGGAGGCCACTTCATTCCAGATTGAGAGCTCAGTGAAAGAGAGAAAGAGAGCAAAGGAGCAAGGAGAGAAGATCAAGGAAGAGGAAGAGGCGAGAATCGACGGATCTACACCTTCTCCATTCCCGATCTTCAATCTAGTTCTTTCATGACTTTCTCTATCTCTTTTCTTGTATTTCTGGACAGATCCATGACTTGTGAGTAGTAGACTTTCGTTTCTAGGGTTTGTAGATGGATTTTCTTGATTTGTGTTGTTTTTCTTGATTTGGATCTTGTATGAACTCTTGTGATTGATTTGATTGTGAACTTGCTTGTTTTGATTGCTTTGTGTTTCTGTGATTGCATGTGGTGTGCCTATAGTGGTAGATCAACCCTAACAAGGTCATGTGACCATTGCCTTCTCTCAACCAAACCAATCCCTTTAGATAGACTTGATCGAATTGAAGCCAAAAGGTTGAATTCTCCTCTAATCGACAGATTAGAGGTTACCTTAGATCTCCAATCAATCAACTAGAGGATCTGGACCAAAACATGAGAGTTGAGGTTTAGAAACCCTAGAAGGTGAAGAATTGATTCCAAAACTTAGATCTTGAACCAAAAAACGAGAGTTGAGGTTTAGGAACCTTAGGTATGGTCAATTGAACCTTTATCAAGAGTTTAATACTAGGTACCAGCAAGAAATGCATCAACTCGAACTTGTAAGCTCTGTTCTGGTAAACCAGTACGGCCCTTACAAGAGTGGTGCGGCCTACCTGTACCAAGCCCCATACGGCTTGGTCTTACTAGGTTGGTGCGGCCTGGCCGTACCAACTTGGTAAGGGCCGTACCACTAGAGGCAAATCAGAGATGAAGTCTGAAACCCTTGAAACACCTTTTATCACAAATCAAAACACAGTTTATACCTTTTCTTGCACATTTACTATTCTATATCATTGTGTGATTGCTTGAGTTGATTCTTTCGGAAAATTAAACACCAAAACCCCCTCTTTCTCACTTCTAGTCTTTAGTCGAGATAAGTAAATATCTAGATAAAGGAACCGTCCCTGTGGATCGATACCCGATTATACTCCTCGATAGGGTTGTGCACTTGCAACCCTAATCGGAAGGTGTAACCGCGGTTTTAAAAGGTACGCTCCCGAGCGTACCGAAACTTGCGTTGCGCTTTTACGCCGATCACGTACCGTGCATTTACTGTTGGACGCACTGTAGCGTACCGTACATTTACTGTAGAAATTTACTGTTGCACGCATTGTAGCGTACCGTGCATTTACTGTAGCAATTACTGTACACCTACTGTAGAAAAATTGTAATTTTTTAAAACTTTTTTTTAATTATTTTTCAATTAGTCATTTATTACTGTACCCATTATTATGTCATGTAATACTTGTAATTTTTTTTTTAAATATAGTTTGTTAAAGAAGAGATGTTAGTTGCACTGTATGTCGGCGGCAAGCTAGAAAGGGATGAAGATGGCGTGCATTACACGAAAGAAGTCACATTTGGCTTCGAGATTAATGGAAATACCACATTTGAGTAACTGAAGCAGCTAATATACGAAAAGACATCTGTAAACCCCAACAGGTATGAAATAGAATTGGCTACACGGATTGACAACTCACGTGGGGGGGGGGTAGACCTTACTTTGTTAAGTTTCCAATAACATATGCCAATTTGTGGAGAGTTGTGTATACTCAATTTGTAGCTTGTGGGGTCCCGGTAATGGACATATATTCGAAGAGGGTTCCCCAAACGAGGGGTGGACCTTCAGGTTATGACAATTCGGGTTATGACAACCAGGAGTACCACCAGCACTCCCCTTGTGACAACCAGGGGTACCATCAACACTTCCCTTATGACAACCAAGGGTACCACCAGCACTCCCCTTATGACAACCAGGAGTACCACCAGCACTCCCCTTGTGACAACCAGGGATACCATCAGCACTCCCCTTATGACAACCAAGGGTACCACTAGCACTCCCCTTATGACAACCAGGGGTACCACAACTCCCCAGAAAATACTAAAGAGTTACCACCACCACCCAGACAGACACCCATAATCCCTAGATTTCCAACTATGCCAGAGTCAGGACAGGTACCCGTTAATCGAAATGATATTGATATTGATGTTGATGCTATTGATGCCATACCAGAAAGGGAAATGGAAACGGGGGATGAATACTAAGGGGTTTGGGAAGCTTATGACTTATCAGATGGTGATGCAAATGTACCAGGTTTATCCAGGGCAGAAAAATTCCCGATTACAGGTCAGGAAAGTAAGCATCCAGTTGCCACATTCAACGACACCACAGCTTTCGAAGAGGCAGACATTAGTTTCTTCGGTCCTCGTGTTGAATACAATAAAGAACTTGCCGCAGGGAAAGTTTATACCAACATAGATGAACTTGTAAAGAAAATAAATGAGACTCATGTTCACGGCAACTGGAAATGTATAATACACAAAAGGGACCGAACAAAGTTAGTTGTGCTGTGTACAACTCACCCGCACTGCGAGTTCCGCCTTTTTGCAACCCCTGTGGGTTCAGGGGAAGCATGGATGATTAAGACGTGTGAACCACCTCATACATGCAAGTCTGCGTCCACAAGGACAGATCATGCGCAGCTGACTGCATCATTAATTGCCGATGCAATTGAGGAGGACATTAAGTTGGATCCAACGATGAGCATCAAGGCGGTGGCTATGACCGTCAGACACAAATACAAATATGTAATCCCAAAATACAACAGGCTATGGAGAGGTCGTGAACTTGCCATCTGCAGGATATTCGGTAGTTGGAAGGATTCATATGGCTATTTGGCACCATTGCTCCAGGCCATGGCAAGTACAAATGTCGGCACTGTATATGAGCGATGACATGGCCCTTTTTTTGATAAGGACGGAGTACTAATAGAGGGAGCTAAACAATTCAAGGGCATAGCATGGGCTTTTGGTGCTTGTATCCAAGCTGTGCCATACATCAGACCCGTTATTAGCATTGATGCATGCTTCATGTCTGGCCGTTACGAGGGGAGGCTACTCATAGCATGCGCACATGATGCTGAGAACCAGCTGTTGCCTTTGGCGTTTGCAATTGTTCATAAAGAGGACGGTGAGAACTGGGGATTCTTTATGCAGTTTTTAAGAAGACGGGTGATTGGGGAAGGGAAGTTTTTCTGTGTGATATCAGACCAGCACAAAGGAATAAAATATGTTTTTGATCGTGAAGATTACGGTTGGTCAACCCGTACTGGCCAGTGTGTGCACAGGTTGTGTATGCAACACGTTGCGGAGAACCTTTCTAAGGCAATAGGGGGTGACAAGTGGGTTACTGATACATTTAGATGTAATTGCAGAAAGAAAAAGCCGAGAAGGGTGGTAGAGATGACTAACAGTTTTGCAAAGGTACATGTATTTCAATTGTTTACATATATTATTGTATTTTAAGAGAACGATTTTTTCAGTACAATTGTTTACTTACATTATTCTATTTTCTTATTTTTTGTGTAGTACATGCCAAAGACAAATCTTTACCTAATGAAGATGGGCAAAAATAATCCCCGAGATGTCAACGAAGATCCAGCATACGAGAAAATATATCAATCCCGTGATGGAGGTTGGCGTTGGGGAATTATGACAACCAACGGGTCCGAGTTGCTGAATGCAGTATTCAAGCAGAGCCGGATGTTGCCTGTGGCTGCAGTTGTAGAGGACACATTCTACAAGTTAAATGCCTGGTTTCAAGAATGGTGTACTAAGGCCGCATAATTAATAAGGATGAACCAGTCATTTTCAACAAGGGTGGAGGAGAAACTAAGACGACACAGGGACAAAGGTGCAACTATGACCGTGATCCCGATGGGTAATGATGGAACAGAATTCGAAGTGCAAAATTCAAATGAGTACATTCCAACCAGCCGTAAACCAGACAGCACTATGGCGGTTGTCAAGAGGGCTTGCAAATACGTTGTTAAATTCGGAGATGCCAGGGTGGTAACCTGTACATGCCAAGGACCCCAGCTAAGTCACATACCCTGCAGTCACGTGATGGCGGTATGCCGAGTGAGGAATTACTGTGATGATCACTATGTTGCTGACATGTACCGTACCAATTACCTTGCTTCCACTTGGGGTGGATCTTTCCATTCTTATCCCGATCAGCATGAGTGGCCTGCATATGTCGGTGATAGAATACTCCCTTCAGAAGGATGGATAAGAAAGGGGAGGAGGAGACACAAGCGTATTATAATGACCATGGACGAGATGAGTGGCAAGCGACCGTCGGGAATTCAGGCTCGCCGTTCTATTTCTGACAGGCGCAGGGCAGGTATGTAGCATTGTACGAAATTTATTTATGATCTTATTATATTACTAACTGAATTGCATTGTTATATTCATATGCAATAAACGAACACAACGAAAGAGAAAATGCCAGAGTTGTTGCTGAAGCAACCGGTAGAACACAACCCCCTCCTCTTGTAAACCAATCATCTAGTAGCCAAGCCTCTACAAGTAATGCCACACCTGCAGCTCATACCAGTACAACTAGTCGTTTGTTAGGTTTATTGAGACGTCGTGGTAGGGGCAGATAAACTTGCTATTTTGCTTGTGTGAACTATTTTGACTATGGGACTGCTGTAGAGGATTGGCGCGCATTATGTTGACATTATGTTTTATTATTTCATGTTCATGTTGGTATTGTGTTGTTTGCACTTTACATTTCTTTATTATAACACAGTCTAATAATTCAATTAAAGTTCAACAATATAATTAAAAGCGCAACAATATAATCTAAACCGTTAGATGTTCAATCTATTATAAAATTTGCTTGGAGACCAAATTTTACATTTTTTGGAATTTTTTTACTATTTATTAAGATGGTTTGAAATCGCTGTTTTTAAATGGTGCAGAATTTTAATAAAAACAGCGATTTTCAAACCATCTTAATAAATAGTAAAAAATTCCAAAAAATTTAAAATTTGGTCTCCAAGCAGATTTTATAATAGATTGAACATCTAACGGTTTAGATTTGTTGTTTGATCATCACACATTAAAATATAACCCCGGAAGCACCTCACCCAAAGTGCTTCCGGTAGCCATACACATAATATTTTATTTTTTAACATACACATACACATATACATATACCCTAAACTTTTTTCACAAAATTATTCAAATCAAAATACTAAGATTTCTCTAAAAAAAAAAAACACAAACATGAGGCGCCTCAACCCCTGGCGCCTCACTTGTACTATGGGCCGCCCCAGTGGCTGGCGCCCCATGGGGAATTTTGGGCCGCTCCAGATCCAGGCGGTCAGGGTAGATTTGATAAAAAGTTGGGGGCAGGGGCATTTGTAAAATTTTGATTTGTTTTAGGGATATTAGTAAAAATGCCCGCAAAGATTACTTGTACCATTTTTAAAACATAATCTATTTATGTTGAAGCCAAATTACCCAATAGTTTTACTCCCCTGAATAAGTTCCACTAATAATTTATCTTAAGTCATATACAAGCATTGATCACGGATCATTTATTGTTGTAATGCTACAATTAAATTTGTTGTGATCCGCTATCCAAGTCCATAATCCTGATGCAATTGGTCATGTAAGAAAAATGTGGTCAATTGATTCAATTTAAGCATAATATAATGCTTGGTTACATCTTAATAATGTTTGTATTCAGAGAAGGAACTAGACTTTATGAATATCAAATGTGAATAAGAATCGATTATATAAAACTTTTATGCTGAGAATGTGGATTAGTTTTATATTATTCATGATATTTTGCTATAAATTAGATAGAAAATCATACATAATTTTTTTTAGTGAATTCAAGATCCACCAATTTCATTAGAAACCATAAAAGCTAAGTTCAAATACCTAAAACAAGTACTTAAAACTCAGCCAAATTGTTTGTTACAAAATATCCACAAATTACCAAAAACAACATAAACCTGCACAAAAACATATAGTTCATCAGTAATCTAATAAGTCCTAATCCACACCACCTATATACAACATCCTAACATACAATATCCCAAGAAACGAGATAATATTTTCTTCTCGTAGAATTATCAACATGCCATAAAAATTTACGTCTAATTTTATCAATTCTATATCTTATTTTAACATAAAATTATGTATTAAAATTTAGAGAAATGTTCTGATACCCCGAGCCATCATCCCTGAACCAGTCTCCGACTAGTTCAACTAACTTTATCCAATGAGTTACAACTGCCTTATCCACTCGGATAAATCAAATTATTTTTTCTATCATTATTTCCCTTCGTCCTTTCTCCTCTCACTCACTCCATCTTCGTCAACCTCCCCGCACCCTTCAAATCGCGGCCCCTTCGACGATCCTTACCTGAAAGTAACCTCCTCTGCTGCCTCTGTCTCCCACCACCCCTTCTCCTCCAGTCGTGAGAGAGCGACTAAGCTCCGATTAAGCAAAGAGGTGGAGGGATTTGTTGACACAACATCGCTCCTATCAGATCTCACTGACACTGATCGGATCTCACAAACGCTGATGAGAATAGAAGCAAATAACACTGCTGATTTTACGGATGAGGAGGGAATAACATTCCAGAGATCGATCAAAAGAGAGAGAGAGATGTTGATCGGAGGCAGCAATAGCTGGCCTTTGCATTAGATGCCATTACAATCAAAGTGCGAGATCTAGAGGCGCAATCTACAAAGCATTGTTGAATCAGCTGTCGTATTAAAGAAATCTCACCTTTCTTCTAACAACATAGATGACGATGCAAACAACTCTTCTTGCACAGTGAATTTCCACAACCAGGGGATAATATCTAATGCTTTGCCAGAAATCGAGGCAAAGATGACAAAACAAACAGTTCTAATTAAGATCCACTGTAAAAACCATAAAGGAGCCTTAGTGAAGGTCTTGATTGATATAGAGGCGCTTGGTTTTAGTGTTACCAGCACAAATGTGATGCCATTTACCGGCTCGTCTCTTGAGATCACAACTACTGTCAGGTACATATTAATGACTAGTTTGTCTTTATTTATAGGTAGTCAGATATTATTGCTTTAAGTTCACAAGTATGCCATTTTGAAAAATAAAGACAAAGAGGTGAAATATGTCATGCAACTGTTTGATAAAATGACTCAAAGAGGGGTACTATTAGCATTGTTGCCATTGTATTACCATCTACCACTTGTTCAAGGAATCGTAATGTTTGATACGTGAGCTTTAAAAGTTTGATTTAATAGGTTAAATGTTTGATACTTGAGTTTTACAAGAATAAATCCAGATTTGTTATTCTTATTTGTGCATCAGGAAGAGATGGTGAAAAATGGTAAATTAATATAACTCTTGACTAATTATTGGTCTCAATTCTCAGTTTCTCACCCACCCCATTTTCATCACTTTTCATCAAATCAGATAGTAAAAATTAGATTGTCAAACTTCAATTATGTGAATAGTTATTTAGAAAATGTTTTGAGTTCAACTGCTTGATTCCTATCCCTGTTGCAGGTCACCTGAATCTAATGGCCATAATTTAGCTTACAGAGAGTATTAATCTCTTATTTTCATATTGTTGTTCATCCAATATATTAGACTACATTAATTTTGCAATTTCTGTTTTGAGGTAAAGAGGTGAGAGATGATATAGTTTGAATCCACCTAATTATTTTCGAGTCAACTCCTTCCACGATAATATTGGTTAGAGAATGAACAGTTGAAGAAAATAATAACAGATTCTAGCAATTTCTTATTTCAAACCTGCTAAAGCTTGAAGGCATGTATGGAATTCATGCAGTTTAATTTAGTGTAAAATTTTATTTCAACTTTCAAATTTTTTTATTTAGTTGATCGTTATGTTTGAATGCTTCATTCTTTAGTTTTGATTGCTTGATCATTGAGGTTAAAATGTTACATCTCACTGTATTGCATGCTTATTATTTTGTTAGTTGTCAAGTTTAGATGCTTGATACATGAGAATTATATGCTTTATTCTGGAGAAGTGAAGTGTTATTATTTGAGGTTTAAAGGTTTTCATGATGAGTGAACTTTAAATGTTTGAGTTTGTTTGTTAGATACATAATTGAATGTCATTTTTGTAAACAAAAAATAAAATAGATGTGAGGGTTTATAAGCAAAATTTAAAGGATAAATATGAAACGATTTTATATGAGAATACCTCATAATTGAGCACCTAAGGTTTCAAATGAGATTGCTACTTCTTTGAAACCAGAAATTTTGATTTGAGTACTTGTATGGATGATGAAGAAAATGGCAATATGCAAACTGCACCTAGAAGTAGCAACGCCATTGTACACATTTGTTTTTGTTTCTAAATTATTGACTTAAACTAATGTCATATTATTCTATCATTTCTTCTACTGCTTTACTTATCCTAATCATTATTTATACATATTTTCAGTTAATGAATCTGAGCTATGAAGACTAAAATATAGAACTTATTTATACATATTTTTCAATTAATGAATCCGAGCTACCAAGACTAAAATATAGAACATTATTTATACATATTTTCAGTTAAGTCTCCTATTAAAAACCATTTCAGGTTCGTAAGTTTTTTTTTTTTTTTTCTGGTAATTCCTTCCAATTACAGATTTGTCCTTCATTGGATATCTTTCCCATATTTATGTTTTATTGATCTATTCATTAACATGAGAACTACAAAACTGATCCACTTTTAGTTTGGCAAAAATCAGGAGCTTAGTGCTAATTAAACTAATAATGGTTGTTCAGGGAGCTTCTCCGGATTTTTATTGGTACAAATGTTGTTGTACTAGCTCAATCACAAATGCAACTACAGGTTGATTAACCATGTAGAGGTGCACTACCACTTATGTGCTTGATTGTAGCATGAGTTAATATAAATATATTTGCTGTTTTTTTTTGTTCAAGCCATGTTATGAACTCTCTCTGTAGCTCATTGTATTATGGTACAACTTCATAGTTAGAAGAGGCTTGAGTATATAGATGATGACCAATTCTAGGTATTAAACTTGGGATTTATAAGGGTTTTCAAGAGTAAAAATGAGAGAAACTGACAGGACCTGCTGCTGTCCAGAAAACTGCAGCAGGTTGTGTTAACTTCGGAGGACTCAAAACTAGGGCTCCTAAATGTGTATGACCATCAAATTTTATGGCCAACTAGGGTTTGAAGTGAAGAATATTATCATTTATTACTTTGGCCAAAATGATAACTACATTTCTACTGGTACGTGTTTTTCCCCAACAGGTTCAGATTCTGAGAAATTCTGGATCGCTGGAGAAAAATGTACAAAACAAGGGGTTATACTACTTATTTTCACTTGAAACTTTGAGAAATAACAGTAGACATATAGGCTAGGGTTATGTTAACTTTTGAGGGGGTCATGTGTGGAACAATTTTGACAAATAGGCCATATGAACTTGCGTACCAACATTTGCTGATTTGGACACATAGAGGGTCATTATTATAATATAGTTTAGGAGCACAAGATCAATCCTTCAAGATGTACAACTAGCTAGTCCAAAGAGTACTGTGATAAAATACTTTGAGGATTCTAGCAAATAAGAGTAAGACTTTACTTATGTTTACGATAAGAAGAATCTAAATTAGACCCAAATAACTTTAGGCGAAAAACTACGAAGTGAAGCGACATGTTAGCAAGGTGGTTCAAACAAGGGGTGGAGTCCCTAAAAGAAAGTTAATTAATATTCAGGTGCGGATTTCTGTGTTCTTGTATTTTCTGTTTCTAGTCTAGTTTTGCATATTTTGATAAATATTTTGGAGGTGCCTTGTGGATATAAAACTAAAACACAACTAGATCTAGAACCTTCCAAGATGCAACCACAGAAGTTCAACAAGTGGCTAATTGTTGTTTAATGATCATAATATCATTGAAATTTATATGCTTTGTACATCAGGTTTATATGCTTTATTGTTGAGGTTTAAATGTTAGATAACTATATATTTTATTTTTTATTTGATTGATTGTTAGGTTTAAATGCTTCATTCTTTTCTTCACGTCCTCTTGTGATGTTGTAAAATTGCCACTCTAATGGATGTTGTAATATAATATATTAATGACTTGTAACACAGAGTATAGTTTAATGACTTTGGATAACAAATTTACCTTTTTTATCTAATTGTTTGTTTGTTTATTTTGTGAAATCCAGGATGTCGTGGGGATATCTTGGCTCATGAAGTCAAAGAGTTTTCTGAGTATAGATTCTGACAATTTTTGTAAATATATCATAAATGTTAATTAGTTTTATTGTAGGTTTGTATCCCCTTGCTATCTATGTAAAATTTCATTGTTTGTGAATACAACTTTCTGGTGTAAAATTAACATACTATAAAGCAATGATGATTAGCTTGTACGTACTAATATTGGATTTAACTTGCTATATTCAATGTGTCATATACTCATATATGAGATTTTTACCATTAAAAATATTTTTAAAGGCTTGTGAAGTGCAAAAATAGAAATTAAGTGCATACAAGTTTTTGCTATCAAAAATATTTTTGATAAGTTATATGTAAGGTTTACATGCTTGACACAAATACTTTGAAGGGCTATAGACATAGGTTTAAATGCTTCTGAAACAAAATAGCTAATTAAGTGTTGTAAATAGAGGTTTAAATGGTTCTAAAGCAGAATAGAAAAAAAAACTGAAAGTGACAGAGATTTAAAGCTTGTGAAGTGCAAAAAAAATGTTTGAACATAATAGTTTAAATGGTTGCGAAGTTGCATTCCAAGAGGCATATCAACCTTCTAGAAGGCCATCGTGGTAAAAAATGTCAGTTGTAAAAAATATGTTTTTAACTTAGATTTGAGGTTTAAACGCTTGAACGTAATAGTTTAAATGATAGACATAGAGGTTTAAATGGTTGACTGTAGAATGAATTACTTTAAAAATAAAATAAAATAAAATAAAAAACAATGATATGAAAATAAATCAAAAAATTTCTTCATAGATCTCATTTAAAAGAAAAAAAATGAGTATAAAATGTTCATATTTTTAGATTTGCAAAATTCATCACAAATCATCGGAAAAATTAACGAGAATAATCAGAGAAAAATAAATAAGAGTGGGTGAAAAAAATCTTTTCTTTTTTGGCTTGAAAACAAAAGTAGTTGAGAGTTAAAAATTATCCAGATTTAGAATTTAAATACTTGTAGATAGAGTTTTAAAAGCTTGCGAGTAACATTGTAAATGGTTATAAACAGAGGTTTAAATGCTTCAATACAAGTGCTAAAAATGAAAGTTAGACATTAAGTACTTGGGGTACTCATTCGAAAATTTTGTTTGAGATACAATTATCAGGCTCCTAAAATAAATGGTGGAATTTGAAAATACAATGGATGGTTATAGGTGCATCAAAACCTCTTCTTGGCAGTGTGTTTGCCCAAATATTGAGCGGAACTGTAATTTGAATATAAAGGAACCACCAACATCATCCCTAAAAAATATTTTACGTTATATTACTTTCTTTTTTCTTTTACTAATTTTTGTATTGCTCAGATTAGAGAAAAGTAATCTACATATATCTGTATCATAACAGATATATCTACAATTTCATGCATTAATAAACGCAACAGTTTTGATATAATATTGTTGTCCATGGAACTTATTCTTTAGTAATAAACGCCATTTTAAGTATAATATAGAAAGCTACATGAATTTTTATTTTTTTACCAACTATCGATGATAAATTGGAATTCTTGATCAGGCAAGACACTTATGAAGGATGATGAATCACGAACATCCTTGTAAAACGCTTGATTGAGATTCATGTGCGGAAATCCCATATAGATCCAATAGTTATGCTATTTATGTAGCAACTGCTGCACGGTTAACACAACCGCAAAAGCATACATCGTAACAAGATATATGCATGTAATGGGGGTCAATTGACTTTCATTTTTTTTTCTTTTCAAAAATTAGTAGTTATGTATGTTTTTTTATATTTTTTTTAATTGTAAAATGCTATGAAAACCTTAAAATGACTCTCATATTTTATATGAAAAGTTTATATTATTGACCTCCATTTATTTAAAAAAAAATTAATTATTATATACAATTTATAATTTGAGAAACTTTAACATTTCATATTATTTAGAATTATTTAAAAAATTGATCTCCATTAGTCAATTTTTTGTCTCCGGTCCTGCATGCTCTAAATATTGATTTCGAACAAACATATATTTCACTTTTGGTATTCAAAATTAAGTCTTATTATCACAGTAGTATTTAGATACAAAATATAGGTCACAAATATGAAATTGGGAACGCAAAGAATAGAAGTGGCATTTACTCACCATAGCGATGACATTACATACCCGTCATAGAAAACTACTACACCTGAACTGAACATTTAGATATTTACACAACAAATTACAATAAATAAAAAAAACCAATAGAAGGAATGAATCAAATAAACGCAAGAAAAATATAGAAAACAGTAGGGTTGCTTCTACTCTTCTCGGCTCCTCCTCTGTTCGACTTCCGATCCGACTCCGCAATCTCACTCTCCTAGGTTTCGTTTCAGTGCTATCCTCTCATCCAAGATCTCGATCTGATTTGCGTCTCTCGGCGATGAGGAAGCGGGAGCGGGAGAACCCGTGCGGGATATGCGGTCACTACCACAAGTACGAGGATGGGGAGGTGTGCGGCGTGTGCGGCCACCGGATGCCGCCTGGCGGCGAGGAGAGGCCGCCGTTCAAGCAGGACAGCGCCTTCCCTTCCGAGATCCTCCGCGATTTTCTCTATCTCGGTAGCTACGACAACGCCTCCCGCAGTGAACTTCTCAAGACCATTGGCATCTCTCACATCCTCAATGTATCCCCTCTTCTCCGCTTCTCTACTTTTCTCTGATTTATTTGCTCTCAACTTTGTGGTGCTTTTCGACTATCAGGAGGTGTGTGCTTGCGCGTGTTGTGGCACAAGGTTGTAGGGATTGGAGGGTTATGATTTGGATGTGATGATATTTTTGTGTCAGTGAACCGTGAGGTGTGTAAACTGAATATAACAATTGCCTCTTGATCTCTGTCCCTCAGTCCTGATTTTGAATTTGTTTCTTGGAGGGGAGAGGGGTGGCGTTGGTAGTAGAAAATTTAGGAGATCAGTAGGTTTTGTCTTTAGTGTTAATTTAGATGTATTTACTTTTGAAATATAATTGTGCAGTCTTGATATGTTTTTAATTTGGGTATTTTTCTTCTGTGTGTACAGACTGTACCAGCTTGTCAAAACCTTTACAAGAACTCTTTCACCTATTTTGTACTCCAGGATGATAAAAGTTTGCGATTTGATGATGCCATTGGGTTTATTGGTAATTACCTCTTTGATATTCCCTTATTCTAATAGTTATATAGTGTTAGTAAGGACTGCCATAATGGATTCTGGTACCATGTATTTCTTGTTAGATGCCATATCACTGTATTAATTGCACACCCATTTAGGTTTAATTGAACATTTCCATCAATTCCAGGAAAAGAATTCCATAGAAACCTATAGTTTTGTGCTATTTCCGGTAGCAACATTAGTACTTTGTTTCCGTTTGAGAGGTCTGAATTTCAAGTTCTTCCTCATAATTCTTATTTGCAGAGCAATGCGAGAAGATTAAAGCACGTGTTCTTGTACATTGCATGATAGGGAAAAGTAGGTGAGTTCCCTTATTATCATCAGACACTACTTCAACAAGTATAGTGATATTGTTTTTTGGGGTTGGGGTTGTTGATTTGCAAAATTATTGTGTAAAAAACAACACTCTATTTAGGGGTTCTAGGAAACCTCATGTAACCATATTCACCTGTTTGGGCATGGATTGCACATTGATGGGAGAACATTAATGAAAAGTGTTGATGTGTACATACATTTCATATTTTCCTGAAAAAAGATTATAATTTCTTAAAGAGTTATGACCTCTGAAAAATGGACACAAGTTAGGAAGTCAAGGTCATTGCATGGCTAGTTTTTACTTTTTATATCCCCTCTAGTAGAATAAAACATAGTTTGATTATTTTGGGGTTTTGCAATACCCTAAATTTGTCAACATCTCATGGACTTCCCACATGAGAGCTAATCACGGACTTCAGATTGTTATCCTTACTAATTAGAAGATAAAGAACCAACAGTTGTCATCTGACATTTGCTGTCCTTAAGATGACTTATTTATGATTTTTTGGTGATAGGTCGGCGGCAGTGGTGATTGCATATTTGATGAAGGCGAAAGGATGGAGGTTAGCTCAATCGTTTCAATGGGTGAAAGAACGTCGACCCCAGATTAACTTATCCTCTGGTAAGTAGTAACCATTCAGTCTTTCTAAAATTTAAAATTGAAACACCACTTTCAACAAAAACTTGGCCAGTTGATTTGGGTTTGATGATTAGCTATCCTGAAAGGTCTTTGTTGGCTTATGCATCGAAAAATGATTGGTCAGACTAGATCCCAGCTGAAATTGTGTCAGTCCTAGTGAAGCCATTGAAGCTGCAGCTTGTTTAAAGGAAAATGTGCGCTTATATAATTTGTTGGTATCTAGGGAGTAGCACTACATTTTTTCAGTGATGACCTTATCTTATCCAAATTTCATGTATGAAGTCCCTTGCAATAACAAGCTGTATGAAAAGAAAAACACTTTCCAGTTAATGGAAATCTCATATAACTAGATCCCAAAAAAAAAAAAAAAAAAATTTAGGTTTCCAGCAGCAATTGGTAGAATATGAACAGCAGCTCTTTGGGCCAAGTACCACTGCTGTTGCTGCAGGGCCCACCCCTTTCCAACAACAACCATTCATGCCTCCTGAGACATTCCCATCTCTTGGGTTTGGGTTCCCTACACCGCCTGAGAGCGTACCTGTACCGACTTTCAGCCAGCTATCTGCACCATCTATCTTCGACCGAACAGCGGGCCCCAATGGGCTTCCAACTGAGTTCACTTTTGGCGCCTCGAGGCCACCTGCAGAGATGAATGTAGGCAATGAAACCTCAATGGATAGCTCATAAGAAGATTGTTAGAACAGTCTCGTACGGTAATAATTATTGAAACAAGAGGGATGTATTATTAGTTTTGAATGGGGTCAAATGAATAGAGGATTTTAGTTGTTCTTGTTTGTATAATTATCACCTTTGCTGCTGTTGTTAATTATCAGGTGGTGTTAAAAAAACTGTTCCAGGGATATGTAAGCATACATTTGTTAGATTAGGAAGCTGAATACGAGTTCGTTTTCTGTTATTTAATTTTTGTTTCATGCATTTTAGTTTCCTCAAAGAAACACTCTTCCCTTCTAGATCACACCTGGTTCGGTGCATAGGTAATAACATACTGGGTTTCTTGTGACAACACCAAGTCCAAGCACTGGTATGGACCATCTGCTATGTGGCAACCTAAGATAAGTTGCATAAGACGAAATGGCAGGTGATTGCTTGGTTTCAGGTCGTGGTGCAGCAGCAGTCTGCTGGAAAGTAGGTAAACACTCAAGTTGGTATTGCTCCATTTTAGTGTGGCATAGCTGAAGTAAATGATCTTAGATATTTGTTTTGAATTTTCCTGTTACCCAAACCTATTGAAGTTGACTAGGGTTAAAAATGGTTTTGTGCTTAATCATGCTCCACATCCTTATCTCTTCAAAGTGCGAATAGTTAATTCAAATTGTTCAACATGATCTTCGTATTAAAATTAGTTTGGACACCAAATTATATATTTTTGGGATTTTTTTACTATTTTTTTAGATAGTTGCAAAATCAATTTATATTTTGAAGTGATTTTTTAACCATCTAAAATAACAGTTAAAAAAAAAAAAACCAACAAATATAAAATTTGGTCTCCAAGCACATTGAATATAAAGATGATGTTGAGCATTTTGAATAAACTATTTGGATGGGAGGGGAGGGGAAGGGCTGGAAAGGGAGGGGAAATTTTTAAAGAGTTGCTACAATAATGTCCACAGAGGAAAAGGAGAGGCTAGCTGCAATTTTTTTAATTTCATTTATATTTTATCTAAAATGACTAGTTTACCCTGCTAGTTGGTTTTGCTTTTTTGAATATCACTGACAGTACCTCATAGTAAACACAAAATCTTAAAAAAAATTCACAACAAAGTGTACTATTGCAAGGCTTAAACTCACAACTCAGAGGTTGCATTATTACAACTATGCAATTCACAAAAATACAAAAGCTGATGCAAAACTCAATATAGCAGCATGTCCATTATGTCTACTATGGACAGTCCATAGCCCCACTGGTACAAGAACTATACCCATTGCTACCCTCATTTGAAGTTTATAAATGGGTTTTTCAAGAGAAGTACTAGGCATTCATATTTATGTTTAGTATTATACAATCTGGTAACAAAATTGATAAAAGGTAGTAGAGGATCATCAAGAGTCAGAAAATAAACTGACATGGAAGGGCTATACGAAAGTTACATGCGAATCCTTGAGATTTTTGCTATTTTAACATTCAAAATTTATGTTCAAGCATTATGTTTACACGATACCAACAAACAGTGGATAAAGACTTTAAATCAAAAATCAATATTTTTTTTTTATGGGAAACCCGTAGGTGTAGTATATTAATTAAAGAGTCTAATAAGATTACATTGCGATAAAAGAAAAAAATTCGAACGACAACTACTAGCAGACTACTTAAAAGTTAAGAGTCACATAATTAAAAGAAAAAAAAAAAGTGAAGACATCTAACTACCAGCAAATGAAACGGTGCTCCTGCTCCATCATTTTGAGCCCGATATTTATCAATGATTGTTGTATCTCGTTTGTTTGTTATCCAAGAGGTGTGTTGATAAATTGGAGATATAGATAGTCTAGGCCCTCTACTTCTTAAAAATTAGAAAGGTAAAGGATCTAATAGTAACTTTGCACCTTACACTTCTGATTGTTCCTGGGTACAAAAGTAAATTGAAATTAAAAAACAGAAACTAAAGACACTGCTACTGAGATTATGGCATATCCTGTTTATGCTTCCTCAGATTCTCGTAGAACAAAGAATTTATTGTCATTTTGCAAGCTCAGCATCATGGTTGTTCTGAGTCCTTGGCATCCCTCTAAAACCATGGCTATTGTTGTAGCCAAATTTGCCAATATGCCTTAATGTGATCCTGTCAATATTATTTCGTATGTATGTTGCACACTCACACACTGAAAAACTGTTTCAACCTACCTCCATGAGGGAAGATAATCTAATTCAGCCTCGTCCAAAGCATTTACCAGCACTCTACAATAAGTAAAAATTACTACCTTTGGCTCCCTTATGCATGTCAGTTGGGTGTGCAGGTTTTGTCTAAGCTTTTCATACCAAGCTAAAATGAATCGGATCATGCGGATATCCAATCCGTTTTGGGTTCAAGAATTTTATCTGAATTCATATCCGGAACAATTATGCACACACAGTAATTATCCGTATCCAAATCCGTTTAATCCGAATACGGATCTTACTCGGATTCGGAGCGGCCAGCTCCGTTTTCAGCTCTTGATGCATATATCTAGAGAAAAATATAAAATATTCCATCATGTGTTAAAATATAAAATGTTAATGAAAAACTTGTATACAAACATCATACATTAATAACATAGCCAGTAAATTTTTGTTAGTAACTTTGTATCCCACAAAGTAAAAGATAATTGATATAGTAATTTTTTTCGATATACAGTGCATTAATATCGAAATTGAGCATATCTTTTCTAAGATTTTATGACAGGGGAAGTTTTGTGTTAGAAACAGAAAAGGAAAATATAACTAGAAATTGAAATGCACATTGAAATTTTTATTTTACAAAAATATTATGTACCATACAATCAGAAAAAAAATTCATTCGTGAACTGCCAACCAATCCAGTCAGAACCACAAGGTGTACTTGAAGAGTACAAGTCTCACCTTCGTTGCATAGCGCAACAAAAAGAAAAATATCTCAACTGAGTTGCATAACAAAAAAAAACAATCTCTACTGTGTTCAACAAAAAAAAAGGAAAAAAAAATCGCTCAGTAACCAACGACGTCAATTATATTATTCAAAAAGTAACTTACACATGAATACACCAAAAATAAACTTCTTTACAAAACATTGTTTAGAAATATGCTAATTTTTTTACAACTGATTTGTTGAGCAAAGTAGAGATGTACAAGTTGGAGTCTGCGCAGGTTAATCGTGAATTGTAATGTGGCACCTGGGGTTGTTGCACTTGATTATGCACTGAATCGGTTATATTCTGCCTTGATTTATATTTTGAGAACTTCATTTCAGTACTAGTGCAAATGTCACTTGGCTATTTTTGCCTTGTGTATTTGCTTGCAAAATCGTTAGAGGAACCATCTCATGTTCAATTTATGTGGTGGTTTTCATGGATTTAAGCTAGTGAAGGTCATTGATCTTCCTAACTTCGGTGAATTGCTTCTTGCTGGTGTTGCAGTAGGCAGTTGCCTTTTATGTGATGATTTTCAAGTGATTTGCTTGCCGGGGGAAAATCGCACAGGTTTCGCCCAGTGCGCCGGCACGGTTTTGATGCACAAAAAAAGGATGAACCCTGTTAAAGCAAAAAGGGTGAACCTTGTACTGAGTGAGAGAGGTGAAACTTTCCAGGTGATAATTAGCACCCCTCTTTTTAGTTTTCAACAAAACGCTCACATAAAAGATCACGAGGCATTGCCTAAACTCCTAACAAAATTGGCAAGTGACTTACCAGGAAAGTAGAACTAAACTTCCTTTTGCGTGGCTTATAAGGTAATGGTGCCTTTTTTTAGTAGTGACATATCTAGAAACTAGATTAAAGCTTCCTTTTGCATGGCTGAGAAGGTAATGGGGCCTCGTTTTACCCACCTAACTAAATTGGGAAGTAAATTGCTTTCAAAAAGAATTTGGTATACACACATGAAATCTAACTCTGACCAATAAGTGCCACTAACTTATTGAGGTTTTGACCCTTCGGCGCATTCAGTAAATAATCCCCTGAAATCTCATCTCTCTCCCTCTCTCTCTTCCAATTGTGAATTGGAGAATTAACAATTGAAACAAGGTTTCCAATTCAAGTGAGAGAATAATGTTCGAGAAAAGGGATTGGTTGGACCTTCCTATGGATTTGGTCACTGTTACAACCAAGAAACTTCGTGACCTCCCCGATTTCACTCGATTTCGTGCTGTTTGTCAGGCCTGGGGCTCCACCCCTCTCTATGCCCATCCTCCCCAACTTCCATGGCTTCTCGAGTGGCAGCAAGGGGAAGAGCCTTTTGCCCCTGTCCTTGAAAGAGAACAACGATTCTATTCTCTTTCCTCTGGTGAAACCGGTACGATCCATGTAGAAGAAACCCACTGGGAGAAAGAATATAGGGGACACTGCCAGAGCTATCTTCTTCTTCTGCATGCATCGGATGGGCTTTCTCTTTTCAATCCCCTAACTAAAGATGAGATCTCTCTCGCTCTTATATATGTTAATTTTCACTGGCCAGTCGGGACCAATGCAAATCAAACTCGTAATGAGGTTGTGGTTGTTGATCGGAATTTTTCTGAGCCAAAAGAGAAAGGCGTGTGGGTTTACCATCATCCAGATAATAAAGAATGGGTTTCAATGGATGGATTTTTTAATAATTGCTGTTACTGATATGGAATGTTTTTTAGCACAGAGGGATCTGAAGATACGTATGTTTTTCATGTCACCTCCAAAAAATTGTTACATAAAATTCCACCACCCGAGGGTGAGATAGTATCAGTAGGCTCACAGGTTTCAGTAAATGCTTATCTTGTTGAGTCACCTAAAGAGATTCTGAGGGTGTCTTGGCATATTGATTGGTACAATTATATGCATGAGGTTAGAGAACCTATATTTCATTTTTATTGACTTGATTTTCATGGAGTAAAAGGACATCCTTTCTGGGTCAAGGTTAGTAGCATTGGTGACCAAATGATTTTCTTGGATGAATTGAATGGTTTCTCTATTAGTGCCAAACCTTTTGCTGGATTTCAAGGCAATTGCATTTACTTCATACATCCTAGGTTGAGAAAGCCTCATAAGTATGACATCAAGGCTGGTACCGTGGAACCAATGCCTTGTCCATTTGAAGAATGCACTTGGTTTTTACCTACTCTACACTAGCTCTTTTCTTCAGGATCTGCAATGGTAAGTTATGTAAGTTTCTCCACCTAAAATTACTTTGGTTTTAGTATATATTATTGCTTACCCAATAGGCCAATACGCATACATGCAAATTACTGATGAACTTCACACTGAACTCATGCCCTTGTTTTTAGAAGTTTGATTCTGTATTACGTAGAGTTTTATTGTTTTTGTTTTATGGATTGCTACTGGATGTACTAACTAGCAAATGTTGTTCTTGTTTTATTCTTAACCTTGGAAAGTGAACTGTAATCCCACTTTAGTCAAAAATATGTGTAGGCATTGAGATTTTTTGTTCCATGCTTGGATGGTTTGATGTATATGGATTGATATGATATTGTTAATCAAATGTGCAGTAATATGATCTGCTTTTTCTTATTTCCATTGTTGGCTGATGCTGTACAGTGGCCATCTATTTAAAGTTGGTTCCCTAATAATTCTCATGTTTTGGACAGGTGGCAGCGCTGGGTTGTGGTGCTGGAGCAGGTTGAGGAGACGGGAAGAATCCGGGGAGGAGGCTGAAGTGGAGAAATTAGCTCCAGCAGTTATATTTGTGTGCTGTTATAATCGTTGGGTTTTAAGTACTTAGTAATGAACTGTTATGCTTTTATTTGTGTGAGGCTATGATACTATGTGTGTTGTTGTATGTGGTTTGTTTTGATGATTGTTGTTGGGCTTGTGTAATTGAGTGGGGTTTAGGATGGATAGTAAATAGTTTAGGGGGGGGGGGGGGGGGGGGGGGGGGGGGGGGAAATCCTGCAAAATTCTAGTTTTATGCTTGCATGACTAGTATTGGGCTTGCTGTATTAATGTGTATTTAGGTGTTTTATAACCATATTTGGTTTCATGTGGTATTATTTACAGGGGTGCATTCAGGATTTGTGTCAGGGTAAAGTAAGAAAATAGCTAATCAGGTACAGATAAAACATGATATAAAAAAAAATAGTCTTCTTTTACATAATAAAAAACAACAAAAATAGTATCATTTTACATATTAAAAACAACAGTAAAATGTAATACTAGATACTAGATATTCAAGTTGATGACGCAATTGGAGGTTTGGATGCTTTCTTAAAATACTTGTCCAGTTTTGTTACTCCAATTGACAAATTTAAAGCAAGAGATTAATTAAGTAACTTAGGGTTCTAACTTCCGAGTAAACCATGATGTGTCAAAGAATGCCAAAAATATTCAAAAGGTGAAATGGAAATAAAAAATTATCAGCACAAATATATTAGTTAAATTATCACCAATTGAGCCATATTCCTACCTTTTCCTAGACCACTCATGCTGAATTGAAGCAAAGCAAGTCTTCCAGTAGCTACTCATGAGAAGTTCTCATTTTCTTATATCTGAAAAAATAGTCAGAAAAGGAATAGCTTTAGTAACTTACACAGGGACAGATTGATCATTTATCAATTTAGGAGAAGACAATACCAGGGATGGTAATAGTATTTGGTTGTTGATTCAATTTATGACGTGATTGATGAGTATGCATAGAAGATAATGAACACCACATGCTTGCACTTAGGTTTCAGAAAGTTACACCATCAAAGTTATCTCACTTTTTTAACAGTAAGTCATCCAGCAGAGTAAACAAGCCACAAACTGCTACAAACATGACATACTATTTCTTAATTTTATTTTTAACAATCAAAGAACCTTACATACTATGAAACAGATAACCAAGCTGATATCAGCAAGTCCTAAATCCAAAGACAACTATAAAGATTCCGCAGACTTAGATTGCGGGATAGGTTGGTCTAAAATTAACAAAATTAGTAAATTACTTTCCATGATTTAATTTTTAAAAGTTCAATTGAGTCCACTTCAATATTATGCAGTGCCAGATGAAATATGAATGAAAATACTTGGATTCACCACTTTAACAAATGTAGCATGCAAAGAGTACAGTGGAGGAAAGGCTGAGAACTGAGGAGGCGCGGAGGCGGAGACGAGGAGAGGCGCGGTGGGAGTGGGAGGAAATCGCGTATACGGTGGGCTTGGGGAGAGGAAATCGCCACTGGGTGAACAATTTTCGGAAAATGATTTGCACTGGAGCGCTGGCTTGGGAAGAGAGATTATTCTTTTTATGGACTGTGTTGCCTGTGCAGGAAATTTTTGGTGGCCCAAGATAAGACCACAACAAAATAAATAAATAAAAAAACACCGCATAATCAATTTAATCTCACTATTAGTCCTATGAGCTATGACTTTTATTTTTATATCTCAAATTAGTTCTACAAAATTATCTTATTCTACAAAAAGCACCACGACAAGAAAAGTAATATGCGTGAAAAGAAAATTCAGATTTATTAAAGGATACATGAGTGTGAGACATGAGAGTTACTCGGATAGGCACATTGACACCACACACATTTTTATTAACACAACATCTTTAATAAAATTTAATATATGAATAATTTTAATCTTTTTTAAATATTTTACTGATTATCATATTTTTTCATAGTAGTGATCACTTATTAAATTATTTCATATTTGTTAGATATTGTTTTTTTTTTCTTTTTTAATTTATTTTATATTGAGGTAATATTTTTCTGCTTCATATTTTTCTCATAAAAATATATATATAACTACAAACTTTACAAGAAAATTATCAATTCAATTGAAATTTTAAGCACTGAGTTCCATTAATTTCTACTCAAACCATATTAATTCAAGGTATGTATTTAATTTTTTTTTTTTGTATTATGATAAACTCACTTTAATTTTGATACTTTTTATCTACAAAAAAGAAGATGACTACTAGATTGTATTACATATCTCGCTTTAAATTTGCTTTAATTTTTAAACTTTATAATTTTTTCTTAATTTTGATATTTATTATCTATAGTCTATTTTGATTAAAATTCCTTATTGATGTTTCGTAATTAATTTATATTTGTTAATTGAATAGATGTATCAATCTCCTACCAATTGGAAGAAAATATGGAAAATCAAGTTTTGAATAGTGCAACTGAAAGCAATCAACCTTTAAATTTGAAGTTTGAAAATCATGATGATTTGCTTCATGTCGTTCGTGAATTCTATGGTGCTAAAGGTTATGTGCTAACAACTCCGGCTCGCGGCCAAATAAACTTGTGATTTTGCATTGCGACAGGGGCAGTGTATATCGAGACAATTTAAGTTTAATGCAAACAATTTTTTAATTTGAGCGTGATTGATGTAATTTTTTATTGTAGTGTTTTGTTGTACTTTTAATTTCTTATTTTAATCATAAGTTGAATGTTAAAATTAATTATGATAATTTAAATTCAATATGTTTTTTTTTATGTAAGTTATCATGTCATTTTTTAGTGATTTTTGCACAAAGAATGGACAAAACGTTAAATGACGAAAATAATTTTTTTTTATAGTAGATCATTAAAAAAATTGTGAAGTTATAAAAAAAGGGATCAACTAACAGTCACCCTACTTCAGTCCCCTATCTGTCCCCCGCACTAAAAGACAAAAAAAAAGTTAAAACGTGCTAACTACCACCAAAGAGCAAGATTAATGCTATTTTATTAATAGTCAAAACGTATAGTATTCATACCTACGAATTTGTAGTATTCATACTTATTATTAGAACCATTCGTCATATGTAAACACAAGTTGGAGGGGACCAGTAACAACCAGGGGGACCGCTGACGTCTTGTGACAGCCTGGATTGGGGACCACTACAGCGAATCTATATATTATTCATATCTAAATAAAGAAGTATTCATATCTAAACAAATGAAGTATTCATTCTGACGATTACAAAGTATTCATACATGTTTAAAATAATTTATACAATTCAAAAAGGAAGTTAGATTCATCTCTCTCACCCTATCTCTTCCAAAAAGTATTCATACTGACGATTACGAAGTATTCATATATAACTAATGAAGTATTCAATATCTAACAAATGAAATATTCATATATATAACTATTCATATCTAACTAATGAAGTATTCACATATGACACTAACAATATTAACATCTGACACTAATAATATTCACACCTGTTCAGATTGGGACTAAAAAGAAAGGTTGTTAGGGGGACAAAAAAGGAAGGTTGAAAATGGTGAATTTTGACCACGTGGGAGAACAAAAAAGGAAGGTTGTTAGGGGGACAGATAGGGGACAGATTTAAGGGGGACAACATCTTTACTCATAAAAAAAATCGATATATACAATATGATTAATTTTAATAATATAATACAACCATTCACTATTGTAGTTTTCTTAAAAATCTTAAAGATTCAATTAATGAAAATAAATATAGAATATTTATTATGTTAATCTAACTTTTAAGGATATAAATCATATAATAGCATATGATAGAGAGGTATAGATTTTGAACAAAATAACTTACTTTTTAAAATTTAACTTTTAAGGAAAACATTTATGTGGTAATAGAGAGAGAATCAGTTTTTAATTAATGTAAACACTTAATGAAGAGTAAAAATGTCTATATCGTAATATATTTTGATTATGTTGTGTTAATAATTTTTTTTATTGTTTTAATATCATCACTCGAGTTACTCGAATCATCAATACTGAAAGGGAGCTTTAGTGGAAAGGTCACGTGAGTAGTCTTTTGCTAACGGGTAACCCGTGACCCGTTCCGGGTTACCCGTTACGGGTAACGGGTAGGACGGGTAAAGGGGTAGGTCGGGTACGGGTAAAACCCGTTACAGGTAGACGGGTAATTTTTTCAAAACTTATATCCGGTCCGTTTATTACCCGTACCCGTTGCGGGTTTACGGGTACGGGTACCGCGGGTACGGGTCCGGGTATCCGGGTACGGGTCCGGTCCGGTTTTTTTTTTTTCTTTTTCTTTTTTTCTGTTTTTCTTTCCGTTTTTTTTCTGTTTTTTTTTTCTGTTTTTCTTTCCGTTTTTTTTTCTGTTTTTTTTTCAGTAATTTTTTTTTTAGTTTTTTTTTTCTGTTTTTTTTTTCTTTTTTTTTCCGTTTTTTTTTTCTGTCTTTGTTTCTGTTTTTTTTTGTGTTCTGTTTTATATTTTTTTTTCTGTTTTTTTTTTACATTGTCGTATAAATATTATTACGTGTTTATAATTTGATTTTTATAATATGAATAGTTCGATATCAAATAGAGTATATATATACATGAAATTATCAAGTCGCGTCTTTATAATTTATAAATGAATAAAATTTGTACCTTATATATAAAAATTATTCGTACGAAAATTTGTATATTTATACGGCTAAGTACAAATCTATTTATTTATTTCTTTAAACAAGTCATTTTATTTTATTTTTAAATTCTCATTATAATTAAAACAATAAAATATAAATAATAATATCTTAAATTAATTTATTACATTACAAATAATTATGAATAATTTGAAAATAATAGATTAAAAAATAAAAGTTACCCTCCTCCTTTATTCCGGGCTTGGGACCGGCTATGTAAAATAACATAGGCGGAGTTCTAACTTTTTTTTTGTTAGTAATTGTTCTTTAAAATGAATAATTTAAAAACTAATTGAAATGTTTAGAAATTATAATTTTTAAAATAACCATAAATATTAAAAGAGGTTAGAAAATTATACCGACACTACCAATCTAGTAGTTTGGATTCATATACCATTGTTCGTTTTCTTCCGCACCGTCTGAATCTGAATTAGGTTGAGGCTGCGGCTCGGTAACGCTTTCTTCAGTATCAGCTGCAGAAGATGATTCTTGAGCTTCATGTTGTTTGCGCTCGTCAGCCATAATCCAATCTTTCAAGCACACAAGTCTTTCAAAAACATGTGGACCCAATTTACTGCGTTTGTCGGAGAGGATCCTGTTCGCCGAACTAAAACAACTTTCTGAAGGGACGGTTGACACGGGTACGGCAAAGACGTCGCGGGCCATCATCGCCAGTGTTGGATAAGACCTTTGATTCCTCTTCCACCACGTCATGATGTCAACGTTTTCATTTTCGTTACGCATATTCAAATAGCTCACTAACTCGTTTGTGGATGCGTGTGGTTCCCTATCTGATTGAAAATCTGCTAACAATCCACTACTGCTAGTGCTCCTGAAAGTGGAACTATTAAAGAAAAAAAATTAGTGGACAAATAATGTAGATATTATAAATAATAAAGATTAAAAGCATAATGTATATTTATTCATACCTAGGACCAGCCCGGGACGAAGAGGGGTTCTGGTTGCCACTAATTCTTGAGTTGTATATGTTAAACATCTCAGTGAACTTCGCATCCACGTATGCCTCGACCCCGGTTGCGACTAAATGTAGATTATCTTTGTACGCTTCAACCATTTTGATCGTGTAATATTTCTTGTATGCCGGGTTGAGGCAGCTTGCAATAATGGCCAAGAGGGGTACATCTTCCCAATATTTTAGAAATTTTAGTTTCATAGCCTCTATAATCGGTGTGAGAGATTTATCGTGGGTTTCAGCTTGTTCCAAATTACGATAAACCTTGGAAATTTGATAGATTTGCCCCAACAACTGAAATGCCGTCGGTGAATACGAGCATGATAGTTTGACGGTTGCTTCAAAAAAGGTTCCTAGGAATGTTGAAAGCCTTTCTAGTTGGTCCCATTCCCCAACGGTGAGTTCCAATTGCATTCCCTGAGGGGTGGATCCCCTCAAAAACTCCCCTATGACAGCTTTGTATGGAAGGCATCGGTTCAACAACCTATAGGTTGAGTTCCAACGGGTATCTATATCCCAAGGTACTTTCAACTTGCTTAGTCGATAGTCTACGCACAACTTTGCAAACTCCTGTCTTCTTTCATGGTTTGAAACAATGTGGTTGAGGGCATCCTTAAATTTAACTATCAATAATTTTATAGCTTCTGTTTTAAGTCCCGCCTTCACGACGAGGTTAAGTATATGACAAGCACACTTTTGGTGAAACATTTCACCATTCATAATCGGGTTTAGTGACCGTTTAAAAATTTCAATGGAAGCAATGTTGTTGCTAGCATTATCAAAAGATATAGAAAAAACCTTGTTAGCCATGTCCCTCTTAAGGTTATACTCTTGTAAAACCTCAATAATAGATTTGAAAATTATATTTGCGGTGTGCGGGGAATCTAACACTCGAAAACTTAATATCCTCTTTTGTAATACCCACTGATCATCGATCCAATGCCCAGTAACACAAGAGTACCCAAGGCCATGTTTACCAGCAGTCCATATATCAGAGGTAATTGAGACCTTATTGGATTGATATGCAAATGTACCTTTGAGGTCATCTTTTATGGTTGTAAACTGTTTTTTTATTTCACCAACCAACTTTCTATGATGCATCCTCTTGTACAGTGGTTGAGCACACCCCCGAATGACCAACCGGGCAAAGGCTGTGCAACCACCCATACTGATTGGTTGTTCTTTGTGGGTTATGTACCGGGCCAATTCACTAAGCATTCTTTTTTCATCAAATTTTGGGTTGGTTAAAGTACCATCTGGGGTGATTTGGGTTTGAATTTGCGCGGTATTATTCGGGTTATAGTTTTCACCCTTTCTAATATGCACATCAACATGTCTTTTAAAGCTACTCATACCACTAGCTTGTTTATAAACAAAATAAGGTTTCTTGCAATGGTCTACCTTACAATAAAGAGTTTTCAAGTAACCGTCATCATCTTTGGTCACATCATACCATTCAAACCAATATTGGTTGTATTCGGGAGGTCTTCTAGCCTTCTTTGCTGCTGGTTGTTGTGGGGGGCGGGGGACAATTGGCGGAGGAGGAGCGAGACTTTCTTCTTGAATTTCAGTGACACTTGTCGAAGGAGTACCTGAAATAGGGGGGTTGAGTTGACTCGACGATGCAACGGAAGAAGTGCCTCTATATGCATACTGTGGTGGTAGTTGATGTGATTCTTGTGGAATGAATATGTTTGGATCATTTGAAGTATAATACGGTGCACCCGTTTGGGGGTTTTGTTGATAATTTGTTTGTAGCATTTGGTCTCTTCTTTGGTAATTTTGGGGAGGCTGTGGATAATTAGGTGGCGGCATTTGAGAGCTACCATTATCAAAATAATTTTGTGGATAATCTTGTGGATAATTTGTAGTTGGTATTTCGGGACCAAAAATATCGGCCGACATTCTCGCGATATCTTCTTGCACCGAATCACGATGAGATGACATTTTTTAAAAATGTAAACCTATTCAAAATTAAAATGATTACAATCTAATCTATTTAAAAATAAATCTAACATATTCAAAAATAAATACAATTACTTGACATATTCAACAAATAAATCTAATCTAGTTATATAATGAATTTCAAATACAACTATATTTAAAAAAAACAGAAAAAATTAAAATTAAAAAAATCTGGAAAAAACAAAAAAAAAAACAGAAAAAAGAATTTGAAAAAACAAATTTAAAATGATTACAATCTAATCTATTTAAAAATAAATCTAACATATTCAAAAATAAATACAATTACTTGACATATTCAACAAATAAATCTAATCTAGTTATATAATGAATTTCAAATACAACTATATTTAAAAAAAAAACAGAAAAAAATAAAATTAAAAAAATCTGGAAAAAACAAAAAAAAACAGAAAAAAGAATTTGAAAAAACAAATTTAAAATGATTACAATCTAATCTATTTAAAAAATAAATCTAACATATTCAAAAATAAATACAATTACTTGATATATTCAACAAATAAATCTAATCTAGTTATATAAAGAATTTCAAATACAACTATATTTAAAAAAAAAAACAGAAAAAAATAAAATTAAAAAAAACTGGAAAAAAACAAAAAAAAATAGAAAAAAAAAGAATTTGAAAAAACAAAATTAAAATGATTACAATCTAATCTATTTAAAAAATAAATCTAACATATTCAAAAATAAATACAATTACTTGACATATTCAACAAATAAATCTAATCTAGTTATATAATGAATTTCAAATACAACTATATTTAAAAAAAACAGAAAAAAATAAAATTAAAAAAATCTGGAAAAAACAGAAAAAAAAACAGAAAAAAGAATTTGAAAAAACAAAATTAAAATGATTACAATCTAATCTATTTAAAAAATAAATCTAACATATTCAAAAATAAATACAATTACTTGATATATTCAACAAATAAATCTAATCTAGTTATATAATGAATTTCAAATACAACTATATTTAAAAAAAAACAGAAAAAAATAAAATTAAAAAAATCTGGAAAAAACAGAAAAAAAAAAGAATTTGAAAAAACAAAATTAAAATGATTACAATCTAATCTATTTAAAAAATAAATCTAACATATTCAAAAATAAATACAATTACTTGACATATTCAACAAATAAATCTAATCTAGTTATATAATGAATTTCAAATACAACTATATTTAAAAAAAAACAGAAAAAAATAAAATTAAAAAAATCTGGAAAAAACAGAAAAAAAAAAGAATTTGAAAAAACAAAAATAAAATGATTACATCATGATTTATCGTCAGCTATGTCACTCTAAAACACTAAATTTTAAATGACTCTATACGTTATTTAGTTACTTGACTATAACCAATTGTGATGTGAGAAGAGTAGCTGCGAGCAGTATTGTAAAATACTCTGATTAGGCCGATTAAATATCTGATTAGTCATTGATGGTGATCAAATTATCACGGATTTTCTCAAATAATCAGTCAATTATTTCCAATTATTCCCGAATAATTGCTTGGCGGTATTCTATCTGTCTGACGAATGCATACCGTTATTTCCAACACTGGCTGCGAGAGCCATAACAGAATGTAGAGCGTAGTAAATAGATTTTTGAATAATATATATATATATATATATATATATATATATATATATATATATATAGAGAGAGAGAGAGAGAGAGAGAGAGAGAGAGAGAGAGAGAGAGATGGACTTGGGTGAGACGCGGTGTATATGCGTTTGTACTTCACACCGTATTTTCATTTTGAAAGTCCAAACGACCGATCCGAACCGTTAGGTGTTTAATCCATATTGAAATGTACTTGGAGACTAAATTTTACATTTTTTGGAAATTTTTTACTATTTATTAAGCATTTTTTAAAATTGCTGTTTTGCTGTGAACAGTAAAAAACAGTAAAATTTTCTGGACCATCAGATCAGCGACTTTCGAAATTGCTTAATAAATAGTAAAAAAATTTCAAAAAATGTAAAATTTGGTCTCCAATCACATTTCAATATGGAGATCGTGTTGAGCGGTTCGGATCAGTTGTTTGAATTTTCAAAATGGTTAAACTGCACCATGGAGCACTAAACGCGTATACTCCGCGTCTCACCCAAGTCCATCTATATATATATATATATATATAATACACTTTTTTATCAATATATTTATTATTTAATCGAATTGTATGGACATACATTATTTATTCAATATAATTAATGATTATTTGAGTTTATTTTTTATTTTTTTGATAAAATATAAATATTTTAGTATATTTATTTGTATTACAAAGTAATTATTTATTTTAAAAATATGTCATATTATATGAAGATAAAGTTAACTTCGTGAATTAAAATATTCCGAAATGCTAACTTAGGTACTGTGTAGGGGTGAAAACGATATGGATAATATTCAATTTATATATATTCGAAAAGTTAGATGTGAATATCTGTGTGGATAAATATACTGATATAGTTTTACGTTTCAATTATCCATATATGAATAGGAAATATATATCATATATTTTAATATATTATAAAAAATTATGTGTTTCACTATTATAATTAGATAAATATTTTCATTCAATAAATTTTTATATTATTTTAATAAATATTTAATTTGATTCATATCTGTATTCTATTGATATCTGATCCCAGAGGCGAATCCATATGTAATGAATGGAGGTCAATTGACTCCATTCATTTTTAATTTTTTTATACTTATACTTTTTTTTAATATAGCTTAAACTAAAATATTATGGATAGTGTGAAATTGATTCCATTCGTAGTAGAAAATTTTAATATACTTGACATCCATTTACATTTGATCTTCATAGCTTGAAAGTCTAACTTCGTCCGATTTGTATGTTCATATTCCAAAAATATATATATATATGAATATGATTTTACCAATATCCGCTCCGTTTTAATCCCTAGTATCGCAGCAGAGTAGAGCATGACTGCCAAAATTAGTGCTAGGTAAGATAAGATGCCACTTAAGCTGTCCTTAGTATTTTCCTTTTCTTTTCCTTTTTTTTTCTTTTGACTTGAAGTGCAAGGACCTAAACCTCGCCCAGATTCATTGTATCTGGACGACAACAGTTGCATACAAATGAAACTGGACGCTATTCCAATTCAAAAATCTTTCGTCTTAATTCTATGAATATCGGATTTATTATGACACAAATTTAAAGTGCTCGCTGCTGACGTGTCACGGCGCAGACGGGAAGCAGCAAGCATACACGTGCGAAAGACCAACTGTAGAGCGCCTAGCGTACAAATCCGACGCCTTCTGAACCTCCTCACACGTGATTAAGTTTACCTTTTGAAAGTTTACAAAGACTAGGTCTTTGGCTGTAGACCTAATAAAATAAAGAGAAATTTATATATATCCCCATCAAAACTTCTCTTTTTAGATATATCCCCATTACAATTCAAAATTTAGTTATATCCCATCAAAACTTAATTGTTTTATTTATATACCCATTTTTTAGTTTAACCATTTCAAATTTAAAATTAAATTACTGAAAAAATTAAAAGACAGTTTTGCCCTGCATCAATTACTGTGCTAATCCCTCATAATTCTTTCCTTCCCTCTGAACCTTCCATTTTCTTTTTCCTGCGTTTCTCCCCTTGATATGACGCTCCCCCTTCCCCTCAGTTATTCTCTTCGATCTAATTAGTTACTATATATTTGAAAGTAAATTGTCCAACAGGAGCTAAAGAGCATCCTCTCAAAAATAGCTGTTATTTCATCGGTTGGCCTTCTACTTGTCTTGACATCCAGCTTTATTGGAGCAGCTCCAACCAACAGTAAGTCAGTAACCGACTTCTCTGATCTCAAAAAAAATGGTGGTCACGTTGAACATTGAAAAGGCTTTTTTTGTGAAGGGTTTGCTTCAAGAGTTCAATTTTGACAAATCAAATATCAAGGGTTACAATTTATTCAAAAAGTTATCAATGAATGTAACATTCAGGGTTTGGGCGATTCAGTGCTATTGACTCTTGGCCCTCACAACTCTTTTGCCTTGTTAACATTTCTTTTATAATTAAGATTATATCTGTGTAAACAATCTAAAAACATATAAAAATCATTTGCTATTTTTTTTTTCAAGAGATGCAGTTGTCGATGAATAAGATTTGATGCTTACACGCACCTACAAAACCATGTAGTTGAACTACACTGGTACTGGTACCAACAAACAGTACAAACTTGCATCAACAGATTATAATCTTTGTTTAAAATTCAAAAGATTTTGCTTGGAAAATGTTTTGTGCCCAACAAAACTGTTATCTCAAGGCTAGCAGTGTACCCAGATAGCTATGAATTCAAGTAGATTATGACCAAACTATGAAATTCAAATAAAACAGAAAATTCTGATTCCAGTTTTACCCTTGTTCATATACTTTGAAAATTTTGCACTACAAATTAAAGTAAGGTTTTCTTACTCTTTACGGTAATACTGATAAGTAAGAGATTCATAAAGGTATGGACAAGCTCGCTACAAGTTACAAATTACTGTACGCATTTGATATCCTAAAACAGCTGAATATAAAGAAAAAGGAAAAAACAAGTTCATACCTGAGATCAGAATATTTGGATTGTGTAGAGGAAACGAAAGAGAAGGGGGAGCGTCACAGGTTCGCGGGAAAAAAAAGGGATGGTTTAGAGGGAAAGAACAATGAGGGGTTTAGGCATGGTAATTTTGAGGGAAAAGGAAAGGAAAGGTTTAGCTGGAAAGAACGATGAGGGACTAGCACAGAATTGATGAAGGGTAAAATCGCCTTTTATGTTTTTTTATTAATATTAATCTTAATTTTTAAATGGTTAAATAAAAAATGGGGATATAAATAAAACAATTAAGTTTTGATGGGATATAACTAAATTTTGAATTGTAATGGGGATATATCTAAAAAGAGAAGTTTTGATGGGGATATATATAAATTTCTCTAAAATAAAATACTGTTTCAATATTTCTAGAGGAGAGATCATGACACCATTTTTTAATGATATCAGATGATACTCTCTATTTTTAAAGTTCAAATAGTCTGTCCAAACCATTTAACTTGATGTATATGTTAAAATGTGCTTGTAGATCAAATTTTATATTTTTTGAATTTTTTTTGGATTTATTTAGATGGGTACAAAAATTCAACGGTCCGAATATAACGATTTTGTTAAATACTTAATAAATAGTAAAAAAATTCAAACAAATGTAAAATTTGATTTGCAAGTAGATTTTAATATATCCATCATATTGAACGATTTGGATCGACTATTTAGAATTTGAAATTTCAAAAATAGACATTGTCATCCGATCCCTCTTCATATTTCTATATGAAAATTCACAAATATTGTAGACCGGGTCTTTCTAATGATCTCTAGGCCTATTTCCATCGTCCCAGAGCGTCTATTTATTTGTTTGAATTCCAGCCGGGAATCGATCCGAATACATTTTACATATATCAAGAGAAAAGAGGGAGAGCGAGCGAGAGCAAATACTCTCTTGTTTTCATTAATTTGACAGCTTCCACCAAATTTTCAAAATCAAAGTGAGAGCAGAGAGACAGAGAGACAGAGAGGCGAGAGGGAGATGGGACTGCAATACAAGAAGGTTATACCGGCGCTTGATGACACAGCTAGAGCAAGGCTGTGGGGCCCATCTGTAGGTGATAATTTAACTCTGACGTCATCAGATGACTTGGATGAGTTAGCCAATCTAGTCGAATCATTCTATGACTCGGATTCCGGAGAGTTGAAGGAAGAAAGCGAGGCCGGATCAACTAGCCTTCGCGAAAGAGACGGTGGAGATTTGATAGAGATGCTTGATGACTTGCTGGGAGAGATGAAGGATGAACTGGAGGTGGGCCAGATACGGGTTGAGGTGGAGAGAGCTATATGGGCTATGGGGTCGGGTGCTGATGACAGGTTCTTCAAGGAGCGGGTTGTCGATTGGCTTCGTAAGAGAGGCTTTGATGCCGGTATGTTGTTGTACCCAATATTAAATTCTGCCCGTTAAGGATATTATATAAGCTTTTCATACATAATTTTCAGCTCTCAGTAAGCATTTTTATAAAAAAAGAGTTTCTTAGATAAATATAAAAGGAATATAATTTTTCAACATTAAATATTCATAAAAGAATCTTCAACTGAATTTTGAACTTGTGAATACTCGCATAAAAGCTCCAGTCCAAATTCAAACAATGATATAAAAATAATAATGAAAAACTCTTATAATAAATTAAACAATGTAACAACTTGGTTTTAAGAAAAATAATTTCTTTGTTACTTCAATTTTTATGTCATGCTTATACTAAATTGATTTCCTGCATTTTTCATCAAGGCCTCTGCAAATCCTCTTGGGAGCAGTCGGACGGTCCTCCAGCCGGATCACACGAGTACATAGATGTAATCACTAGAGGCAAAACCCGATACATCGTAGAACCAAATCTACCATCAAATTTTGAGATTGCCAGGCCGAGCGAAGAATACACAATGATCTTTCAACGCCTACCGAAAATTTTCATCGGTAGACCGGAGCATTTGAAGTCACTTGTTAGAGTTATGAGCACAGCTGCAGTTGATTCGATCAAAAGTGCGGGAATGCACGTACCGCCATGGAGGAGGAGAGAGTATGTGCTAGCTAAATGGTTTAGTTTGTACAAGAGATCAGCCAACTTTGGCGGTGTTAAGATGGAGAAGAGGGGCAAAAATGTAAGAAATTGTAGGATGGCAATTGGAGAAAGAAATAACGGAGTAAGTAGGAAGAATTTGCAGGGAAATTTTGTATAGCAGCCAGTAGCTGGCCTGATATATATATATTGAATCGAGTTTTTGTATTATTAGATGCTGTACTATATATATATATATATTTCGTATCAAAAAGTGAACAATAAACGATTCATATGTACACTTTGCCAGTTTGTTGCCTAAAGGTACTAGCTAGGCAGGAAGCTTCTTGATTTAAAATTAATGGGTCTCCGCCTAGGGGTGTCAATGGGTACGGTACGGGTCGGCTGTTGATATTTTCATACTCATATCTATTAAAATTGATCTTACTTATATTCTACTTATACCTATTAAAAATTAATCTTATTCTACTCTATCCTTATCCGTTAATATTATCGGATAATAAAACGGTAGCGGGTGAATAACGGATAATACTAGTATAATAATTAGTTTTATTATATTTTACAAATTAAACATCAAAAACTCATTCATTTTAACACATATATAAGTGCATTTTTAATAAAAAAATAAAATAGATATGCAATCAATTCCAACTAAATTAATTTTTATACAGAATAAAAATTCAAAAACACGAATATACATTTCAGTGGGTTGGAAATTGAATTGAATATATATTTGGATTTTATAATTACCCTCTAGGGTAACGGATACGAAATAGTCATTACCCATATCCTTACCCATTTATTTAACGAAAAAAAATTCTTACTCATATCCATACCCAATAAGCTAACAAAAAAAAAACCTTATCTACACCCATCTTATCGAATACGATATGGTCAGGTAAATGGCTAAAAAGGTACCATTGACACCCCTACCTCCGCCTCATACATTACTAGAGGTGTCAATGAGTACGGTACGGGTCGGGTAGAGACATTTTCATACCCATACCCATTAAAATTGACCTTATCCATACCCTACCTGTACTCATTAAAAATTGATCTTACCCTACCCTACCCTTACCCGTTAACATTATTGAGTAACGAAACGGTAGTAGGTGAATAATGGATAATACTAGTATAATAATTAATTTTATTATATTTTGCAAATTAAACATCAAAAACTCATTCATTTTAACACATATATAATTGCATTTCTAATAAAAAATAAAATAAATGTGCAATTAATTCCAACTAAATTATTTTTTATAAAGAATAAAAATTCAAAAACACAAATATACATGTAAGTGGGTTGAAAATTGAATTGAGTATATATTTAAGTGCGTTGAAAATTGAATTGAATTTATATTTGGATTTTATAATTACCCTATAGAGTAACGGGTACGAAATAGTCATTATCAATACCCTTTATCCATTTATTTAACAAAAAAAAATTCTTATCCATACCCAATAAGCTAACGAAAAAAAAACCTTACCCATACCCGCATTATCGAATACGATACGGGTCGGGTAAACGGCTAAAAAGGTACCATTGACACCTTACAAGAAGAGAAAATCTTTTCTAAAAAAAAAGAAAACTATCTGATTTTCTCAACTCAAAATGATCCAGCAGCTAAAGCATGCACTAGGAAAATCATCCTAATAAAGTTTCTGAATAATAACCGTATTGTTATTTTTAACAATTCTCCGAAATTTCCAAAATTCGCCATTTCTTTGTAACAGGAAGAAAAAGTATCACAAATTATACGAAAAATATGCTATTTATTAGTTATTAATGAAACTTACACAAATATAAATATGTTGAGATATCACTTGCATTATAAAACCATTAATTAATTATTTCCGAACTTAAAATGTTAAATTTAAATCTCAAAATAAAACTGAAATTTAAAGATACTGATGTTGATCATTTCTCGACATTGATTTTTTAACCTTTTATTTTATTTTATGTAGAAATAAAATTGACAGGTGATAATTTTTATGTGCATGTTAAGAAAATAATAGCAATCATCTAACGATATTATTTCGACTTGTAAGTTTAAAAAAATTGTTATTTTTTTCTAAAACATTCGCAGAGGCTGCAAAATAAGGAGAATCGAACTCTCAACTTTTGAGTAACCAACCATCCCAAGATCTTTTTCTTAGCTAAGTGTGCTACGTTCTCTTTCTAATTTTTTTTTGTTATTAAAACATAAAAAAAAAATTATTTTATTTTGACTTCCCCCCGCCCCCCCATACATCACGTGAGACAGACAAACGACAAGTGAAAACTTTTATCAGAACGATATACAACAATTCCAGTATCATTTCTTATTCTTATTACAATCAATTTGTCAAAGATTAAAAAAAAACACAAACTTTGCAACTGTATTGCAACAACTAGTTGGTTACACAAGTCTCATGTATAAACCTCACCTTTTAATATATTCAATACGAGCATTCTCTCTTAGCCATTCCAACACCTTGGCACCCTCCAATACATCCCGGACCTAATTTTCAATGCATAAAGTACCACAAGTTATGCTAGTAATTGTTAAGAATACAATGGTAAATAGACGTGAAAATTTATCAAAGGGACATTAAATTGGATTATGTATGTTTATAGTCTCATATAATAAGCATCACCAAAGTGAAAGTTTCCTGATTCATCCCATCTTTGCAAAAATTCCTAATATTTTAACAGAACTAAACCTCAGCTTACAATCCTGTGTAATCAATGAACTTAGGAAAAATGGAATTATAAGGGGTCAAACAAAGTACCACATCAAAGCCTGCCAGTACATTACACAGTAACAGCAGAGACATTACTGATATGGAACTAAAGTATCTCATTTGCACTTTGTATATTTCTAACAAAATTTTTCCAGAACTACATTACTATAAGCATTACCTACCAAAATAATATTTAAAGTTCATCTAGACTTTATTTAATTTTGATAAAAGTTTGTTTTTAAACCTGATCTTTGATCCTGTCTTCATCATAGTCTTTACTGTGCTTCTTAAACTCTGCTACTGTGTTCCCAACTTCATTCACAAGCTCTTCTGTTGACAACTGTATGAGTATGGCAAAAACTAATCTTATAAATATCAACAATTGTTTTTGAACCAGGTTTTAGTGCAACAAAAGATGGCAAGGTGGTAATACCAGAAATGGTATAGGAACAGTTTTGGCAAGAAAATAACATATTGTGCTAACCACTAATCTCGTACTAATCAAAGTGGTAGTTGCATTTTATGCTAGTCACCACCAAGGGTATACCCAACCCTACTAAAAAATTCTAACAATTCAGAATATGAGTCCCATGAATATCAATGTGTTCAACATCATATAACTATCCTAGATCACAGATCAATAGCAATCTGTATTTACCTGCAAATTTTCACACTTGAAAATCTCACCAACTGCTAACATTTGTCTTGTTATGGCTGAAATATTCTCTCTCTCTTTTATTAAGTATTCCGCTACTAATTCTTCACTTGAGAGGGACCTCAGTTGGCTTTCGTCTAGCCTCCTTTCTGCCTGTTTAAATAATAGATAACAATATGGAGAACTTAGAATATAATCACTTGGTTTCTTTTTCTTTTATATGGTTACAACTTATTTCACCTGCAACTGCAAAAGCTTATCCGCATATATTTGTCTGCCTTGCTCTTCAAATATAGATTGAGGAATATCGACCTCTACTATCTAGAGAAAGAGGAAAAAAAAAATTAAGATTAATCAAGGATAGACAACACCATCTATTAGAAACATGGTGCATGAAGACATACCATATTGGTTTCTGATTAAATAAAAAAAAAATATTGTCAATCAAGCTTTAACATTTCATCAGACAAGTGGTTTGTGATTGGATTGGTAGCTACAGGCAAGAACTATACAATAGCTCTAATTGTGCAATGAACAACAATTGACTCTTAATTAAATCTCAGTTGTAACTCCTGTTATGCACTTGTGTCTCAGTTAACCCTGAGTTCTGCAATTATGCATCAATCATTTCCAATTATAGTACAGACTTGACCAAATATGTACCAGAAATGCTTTATTAATCATAATGTTTGCAATCCCGAGCTAACCTTTCCTAACCTATCCAAAATTGCATTGTCTGTTGCTTGCTCTATGGCTTTTTTCTCCACCTCTCTACATCTTTGCAAAATTAGTTCCTTCACCTATATTTCAGTTCCAGAAAGAAGACTAATGATAAATAAATTAAAATAGTCTCTGTGTTGACATTAAGTAAAAAGAAACTAGAAAAAAAAAAGCAAGTTGATAAGAGAGAGAAACCTGATCCAATGTGGTACATCCAGGGAGGAGTTGTCCGGCAATAGAGTCATCCAAGGGAGGCAAGTCTCTATAAAAGAGCTCCTTACACTCGACCTAAATAACACCAATAAATAACTAAGGAGCAATTTTTAACATTTACCAATAGCAACGGCTTCAATTAAGAAATTGATGTACTTTTCTTTCTTTTTATTCCCTACAGTATGGCTTCTATAATTAAGGCCAGATGATTGAGGGAGCGAGATACTCACTGTGTATTTAACACTGACGCCTCTGAGATTCTCTTCCTCCCAAGATTGAGGAAATTCGAGAGGAAAGGATCTTGTTTCACCTTGTCGGATCCCAATTATTGAATCCAAGAAGCCAGGAAGAAGGTTATTTGATTCTTCCGTGTCCAAGTGAAATCCTGAGGAAGAATAAACAGTTAGCCGATCTTTTGTCCTGACTATTCTCCTTTCTCAATCTGGTTATGTATGGTTTTTTACTATTAATTGACTAAAATACTCATGTTCTTAGCTACTTCTATTTTGTTTCTCAAAAACTTCCACAGTTAAGTAATGAGTTGTACTGATAAGGTATTAATGTAACAGTAGTGCTCAATTGTGTCCTTCGCTCAATAATCAGGCCTGAATTAAACTTAATTATTCAACCCAATCTGTCAAAATTCAACATCAATTGGTATGAAACCAAGTCATGGCAACTGAAAATCCTGAGGGCCCAAATCAATAGTCAAACTAGTACCATTATTGTATCAGTTTGTCCAAATCATTATCAGGTCTGGCTGAAATAGTGAAATGGCACCAAAAACCAAATGCACTAAGTCTTAATTCCTTTGTTACGGTAAGAATAGGAGAAGCTAACCTTTTCTCTCAGAATTTGGAATCATCTCACTTTCGGACTCCCCATCAGCAATACTCTCTCCATATATATCAAGCACAACAAGATCACCTAACTATATAATAACATCAACAACCAAAAATTCTAGATTAGTACATGAAAGCAAGACCATCCCAAAAAATAAAAATATTTGCCACCAGAAATCGGGAAGTATTAATTTAAATGATCAAATAATCACCTGTAATCCTCTGTCAGTCACAATTCGAAGTGCCCCCAGTCCTTTATGCCGGCGCTTAAATTCTTTCTCAGATGCCTTTTCAGCATCAATTATGTCATCTATCTCCACAACAATCTTTAGATCCTTGTACTTCGTATCCAGTAACCATGTGACAGTTGGTGCTACATCAACAGCACAATCATACCTGAGTAAAGTTAAATTATACGTGAGACCATAAGAATGAAACATTTCAGTGTCATGAATGAGCAGTTATATATGCCATATTACATGTCAATCCAAAAAAAAAGGTGACAGACTATCATTTTCTTTGCATCATATTTTTTTTTCTTATTTTTATTAATGTTAGATCTGGTTTGAATTGCATACCTAAACACACTTGAGAGAGAGAAAGAATCATTCAAATCATCAAACTGGCTTAATATCTGAAGAGAGTCTTTTAAAGCACGCCCTTCTACCTAAACAAGAAAATTGCATTCTTAATACTTGCTTAGCATTAAAAGAGAACAAATAAAACAGAGGAAAGCAGATGCACTGATACATGCCTAATCAAATAAAAACCTAACGTTCATAGTACTTTTGTATTCTCCTTATTTTTCTTTTACTCTTGCATGCTTTTCAGGACCTGTATATATTTGGTGTCAGCATATACTGGCAGCTACAGTTACTTTGCTTTAACAATTAGTAAAGGCCACTTACTGATGACATGGCTTGAGGAAGTGTTTTCTTTAGAATTGCCTCAATTGCAGCCTTTGTTATGTTTTCTCTCCCGACGTAATTAGCTATCAGATTTTCTGGGAGCCTCTGTCCTGGTCGAAACCCATGAACCTGACAAACCATAACATTAAATAGCAAATCAACTTCAGGACATGAAATATTTTTTCAACTTTACACCAACCGCTACCACAGATACCAGTATTGCTGCTCTACATACAGCACTACAAGATCAAATCAGGGCAAGTGCACATTGTAAGCACTACTTTATATGTTTCTCTTTGTCACTAAATTCTGAAAGCAAGGTTAACTATGCCTCCATTAACACTCAATAATATCTCCAAGGATCATAAACATGTAGAAATGAGAGAAAAACCAATGATTAATATATATATATGAATGATTGTAGCACAACAAATTTATGTGCCAAGGAAGAGGAAAAATAAACGCACCTTCAGTTGCCTGGAAATCTCATCTAAGGCTGAATTATAACATTGTGAACATACTCTTGGAGAAACCTCCACACTCAACTTCAGCTGTAAAAGGATACAAGTCAATGAAATGTCACTAATGATTTCATGAATTGTCAAAGGAAAGAAGCAGAGATGGCAAAATTTGTGTGCGGCCTAACACGCAAACTATGTTGCATGTGGGATTTTCTATGACATGCAAATTGTGTTCGCATGTGGTGCTAGGAACATGAAACTTGTTAGTATGTTGAAGGTTGCTCTGCTGTGTGCCAGAGCCAGACCACACACAAGCAGACAATGTTATATGTCCCAAATTCCCCATCCCAATTTCTTACAAATTTAATTCTAATTTTAAGTTATTAAAAAAGGGGGTAAAATTTGCACAAAATGCAGTAACTATATTGTTGTTACAAGGGGTTCGGGAGTTGACAATTCAGTGACATGCCGAAACACAAATAACTAAACTGCTAAGTATATTTATTTGAACATCCCTACCTAACTACATTCTGACATAATATGTACAAGATAATAACAAGGATAAGAGACAACTATAAATAAAACAGAAAATCAACAATTTGTTTACCATGCACGAGCACATAACAGAAACAATTGTTGGTGAGGAGTGCTTATCAGCTTATGCTTCATATCGTAACTTATCATGTACCAATAAAATCCTCATTCATATAAATCAGGGAAAACAAGGAACTAAAAAGAGAGAAGCTAGGTACTAACACATGAATTAGGCTGCTCAGACTCTGTAACCCGAATCCCACTAGCCGGGAAGTATTCTTTGTCTGTCTCTCTGACCTCGACTGCCCCAGCGCAAACCGTGACACTTCTCAGATTACGCGAGAAGAGGAGCGGCGAAGATGAGGTGAGGTTTGATAGGTGAGAAAAGGAGAGGCTGTTGCGAGAAGAAGAGGAGAGAATTGGGACGGAGACATGGCGAATGGAGAGGAAAGAGCGCAAGGAGAGCTCCATGTTTTGTTAGAGCGGGAGAAAAGAGGGATGGAGTGGGGGTAAGGTGAAGTGAAGTGATAAGTGATGAAGTGTGGTGGGATGGGATTATGGGAAGAAGATGAAGAGAGACCGAGTACAGAAAGGGTGTAAGATATTGTTTGCGTGTGGGAAAAAATAAAATGCATGTAAATGTTTTGGTTCACCAGCAAAACCTTACTTCTTTTCACGAACACTCTATAATTCATTGCCATTCGTTCGGAAAATTTTACAAATTATTGTACTTTTCAAAATTTTCAAACAAAATACTACTCTAAAATAATTAACAAAATATCTTTGTAAGACCCTCATTTTCATTTCTTTCTCCATCTTTCTATTTAGTCTCATCAAATTTTGACACCTTTCATCTTTTATGTTTGTCTCTTTTTCTCTAAACTCAAAATTTTATAACAAATTTGCTTCTTAGAGCATCTACATTTCTGAAACTTTTGGAGTTTCTAAATAACTGTTAACTAATTTTTAGAAACTTTGTCTCTGAAAGTTTCTAAACCCTCACATCCATGAAACTCAAATTAGAGTTTCTTAATTGCCACATCAGCAAATAAATTACAAGAGAAAATAATTTCAGCCAATTATTTAGCTACGTCAGAGTTTATAAACAGTTTATTATTAAGAAACTTTGGAGCAAAGTTGCTAAATAAGAAACCCATCTGCATCTCTGAAACTGGTTTAGAAACTGCCACATCAGATTAGAAACTCCCCGAGTTTCAGAGATGTAGATGCTCTTAGTATCAGTTTGTCCCTTTAAGTTTAAGTTCTCCTTTGACAATGAATGGAAATCACAATCAGTTAATATCTCTAATTTTATATTTTGTATCAATTTATTATTGGTTTATGATATATAGTTTTTGTTTGCTTGGAAACTAATAGGTGATTATATTTATGATCATTTTCAAACGAAACTATTTAATATATTAAACGAAACTATTTAATATATTTCTTTTAATACTTTGTTATTTCCAATAATTTTCAATCCGTATATAGTCTAAAGGATTTAATACTTTATCATTTTCAATATGTATGTAAACCTTGAAGTGAAATTTTTGGTCAAAGATAATATAGCCATTTTTGTTGTTAATTAAAATTATCGTTGGATATATTTTCATTGTTAATCAAATATTTTCGTTGGATTTATTTTCAATCTTGAAGTACTTGATTAATTAACAACGATAAATATCTATAAATCTTGAAGTACTTGATTTCAAAGTTACAACAAATAAATTTTACAACATCTCATTTCTTATCCAAACAAATAAATATGATAAATAGAACTTGTTTTAAGACCAAACCATGCATTAAATAATATGTAAAATTAACACTTATCTCTCATTTCATTTATTTTTTATTTTTTATTTTATAACTCTAATTATTTCATACAATATTGGACATAGAAGGTTATAGAATCTGTTAAATTGATAATTTGCAATTTATATCAATGTTTTATGTTCTGTACTCTTTTATTTTGTTGGTATAGTAATTTATGATTTGCAATTTATATATTTTTATCTTGATTGACATTGGTTGTTACCTAATTGAAAAAACATATATTTGATAATATATATTAATTATCTAATTGAAAATTTGTTGTATGTCTACAAAATATTTGTTATCTATTATGTGCTCATAAAATTCCGTTCTAAAATTTTATGAAAGTAAATAGGATGGAGGGGGAGAGAGGGAGAATAAGAGAGAAATGATGACTTTACAAGGGTATTTTTGTTAATAATTTTAAAGGAGAGATTTTGTTTGAAAATTTGAAGTAGGACAATTTGTAAAAAAGTTTAGTGTATTGACTATTGACTACCGTAAACTAATAGTTTAACATTTTGTTTACTTCATTTTACTACAGTATTTGAAATTTTGAATATTTGTTTTAGTTTGTAATATTATACTTAATAGGGTAACTAATTAGGGAGCTTTAAACTTTTGGTTTATAATAAATAAATCCCAAAACCTTTATTTATGATAAATATCCTTCTTAATTTTTTTTGTTATTGTTTGCTGAGTCGCCATGGTTAAGCCTATTATAAATAATAAAACTAAAGAAACTGACAGAAAACTATAGTTAATTTCTTTTCTTTGTTCTATTCACAATTTATCGTTAAGAAAAAAAAAATTAAAGACTTGTCAGTTGTCACGAATATAAAAATGAGCAATTTGGTCAATTTTAATTTCATGAAAAGTTGCATAATAAACTAATTAATGAAAAAAGAGGATATAAAAGAAGAGGAGGGTTCAAATGCCTTCATTTTTAAAAATTAAAATAACTCAAAGTTTAAAACTTAAACATCAAAATAAAACCATTAGATGTGATCTATGTTATTTTCTCTATGTGTCCATAAAAAATTATCACATTTTGATTTTGCTTTTATATGAATCAATAAGTTGAAAAATCAACATCTAAAAATTATCCGTATTTGTATACATTTTTATAAACTCAAGATGACAATCAAAACAAAGTTGAAATGTCATAATTTTTTACATGTACATAGATAAAATGATATAGTTTATATCCAATGGTTTTATTTTGAATTTTAAGATTTAAATTTTGAATTATTAAATATTTTAGAAATAAAAAAATAATGAAAGCACAAAAAATAGAGACATTTGGACTCGTAAAAGAAATAAACTAAATTAGTGTCCACAGCAACATTAGCATTGTTCACATGAATCATGATAAGATATATAACTAAATAAATTAAATTATAAATTAATTAATACGTGCGCAGTTAAAAAAGATATAATAAAAAACAGCCAACAGTAATGGATCTCTTATCCGTCTCTGTAGTCTATAGAGCACTGGATGGAAGAGTACATTTCCCAATCGTTGGCGCCTGAGAGACAACATAAGCAGTTCCTCCAAAATTACAGGTCCAGGATTCCCTGCTATTTTTCTGGTAATAACTGTTGAATGCATAGGATGCGTGTGCATCGATAGTGTTCGGCTCATAGCACGCTGCACCGGGTTGGATCGCAGTACAATCAGCCCCGCCTTCACCGCATGCAAAATCCATTGCCATCTGTAACTTATCCTTCCCAGCACTAGGATCTGCCACACACCACGTCTCACCGGTTCCATTTGATGAACCCACATCGCCGCTTCCACTGCTGCCGGTACTGTTATTGCTGTTACCATTGTTGTGTTTGGTACTGTTGTTGTTGCCATCGTTGTTTTTGGTGGTGCTGCTGTTGCTATTTCCTAGCACAAAGTCCACATCATAAACCTTCTGCTCGTCGGGGTAGAACATCCCGTAGTTGCGTTCTGAGGTGGGCCCTGGTTTTTGGTTCTCGTTGAACAGAGCAAAGAGGTACACATCCATGTTACAGTCCGGCCTTTTCGGCGTGCCACAGGTGCCGGATAGAACCCTTCTTATCAGATTACCATTATATGTAGCGGCATTAATGACATTAGCACCAATTTCGTTGGCATCACCAGCTGACGGCCACCCAGTCTCTGATATGACGATGCGCACGTCATCGTACTTCAAGGCTGACATGGCATATGCAACTGCATCAATTTGTGCATCGAGAAGACTGTAATAAGTCAACCCACTACCCTGATCAAGCACGCCAGAGTTAGGTCTGGACAAGGCATAGTCGAGCGAAATATCATTCGCGTTGTCCTCGTATGCAAAGAACGGGTAAGCATTCACCATGAGATACGACCCGGTCTCACGAAGGAAGTGCAGCATGGGCCTCATCACAGGCTCGGCAAGGTCTGATCGAAATGCACCGGCTGAAGGTGGGTAGGAGGATTGTAAGGCTGTCAGTGCAATGGGAGAAGAGACTTTGATGGCCTTGTTGAGGTTCAGTTTTACAAGAGCTGCTTGCACATTGATCATGGCCGGCACGAGATACGATGTGAGGTTTGTGGGGTCGGCAAAGACTTCATTACCAACAGCGACGGTTCGGATCTTGGTCAAGGGGTAATAGGCGGCAACATTGCGCTGGACCCACCAGGCAGCGAAAGAGGTGCTTGTGGCAGTGGCTTGGAGGAGGTTGTTTGGCATCATGATGGTGACTGTGATGCCAGAGCCAGAAAGAGACTTGAGCACTGTGGAGTCGGCGTCGTACATCTTGACATGTGATAGGTTGTTGGTTTGGAGGAGTTGCACAACACTCGCTGGCGACGGGAGGTTGTTCGCCACCCGGCCATAATTTATCCCGATCTTTCCTCCCTCTGAAAAACAAGAAATTCTTTAAGTTAAAAAGACAAAACAAACACTTTAAGTAGGGGTGTTAATGGGTATGATATCGGTAGGGTGGAACTATTTTCACACCCATACCCACTAAGAATTGATCTTGTCCATACTCTATTTATACTTATTAAGAATTTGTCTTATCTTACCCTACCCACACCTGTTAAGAATTTGTTTTACCCTACTCATACCTGTTAAGAATTTGTCTTACCTTATCCTACTCATACACGTTAAGGTTAGCGAGTAGCGAAACGATAGTGGGCGAATAACGAATAATATAAATATAATAATTTTATTAAATTTTCAAATAAACCATCAAAACTTATCATGTTATACATATGCAATAACAATTACTAATATAAAATTAAAATATAAATGTGCAATTAATTCTAAGTAATAGTTTTTTATTAAGTAAAAAAAAATCAAAATCACAAATATCTCTTCTAACAAATTTAATTCCTTAACTAAATAATAAAACATTCAAATAAAAAAGTAAAATGTTTAGCATATATTTTTCTTATGATATAATTTATTTTATATAATTATCCGTTACCCAACGGATATGAAATAACCTATACCCGTACCCATACCCGTTTATCTAACGAAAAACAAAATCCTTATCCATACCCAATAAGTTAATGGAAAAAAAAATCTTATTCATACCCGTCTTATCAAATACGATATGAGTAGGGTACACAGGTGAACGGGTGTCATTGACACCCTAACTTTAAGTTTGTTTTTTTATAAAAAAAACACATGGAAAAACAAATAACAACAATAATATCATAAAATAATTAAAAAATGTAAATTAATAATGTAAGAATTAAGTATATATTGCAGTACAAAATCAGAGGATCATGGTAAATTAATGCATACATGAAGGATGCGGAGAAAATCATCATATCATACTAAAGCAGAAACTAATGCAAGTTAATTAAACAAGTTAAAAACATAAAACAAACACACGGGAAAACAAAAATAACAAATAACAACAATAATATCAACTCAAAAGGAAATTAAGGTTATATATTACCTGAGAAGGAGGCGGAGAGAAGGGAGAAGAGGAAGAAGAAACAAACGCCAAGAGAACCCATGGTTGGAAACAAATTGATTTGTAGATGGAGTAGCTAGATATCACCGATCGAGAGGAGCTTGTAAGAAGATCTGGAATTGATGAAAGATGCGTAGAAAAGGGAGGGGTTTATATAGCGGGAACATGCATTTTGTGGTGCATCGATCGTGGATTAGTGATTTCGTGGGATGCAAATTAACCCTTCTATAAACAGATTAATCTAAAATTAATTATTGAACTGCTGTTTGTTTCCGTTAATACAATGCAGTCAAGTATCATGTTTACTGCTGCTAAAATTAGAAGCGTCGAATTTAGTCCTACCTACAAGTAATTAATAACCGTCAGAATAGGAAACTGTAATTGCAATGTTTAGTTTGCCTTTTTCCTCTCCTTTTTTTCCCTTGCTCTTACTTGAAGCCCAATGGGCCCAATAAGCCCATGAAAATTGTTCTATATATATTAAGGACGCCGCTATATCTTTTTTTTTTCTTCAAAGAATTTAATTATTTATATATTTCTATTAATTCCTGAAACTTCTTAAATTCTTTGCAACCCTTAATTTGAATTAATTCAATATAAAGGTATGAGTTTAACTTACATTATAATTCATGAAAAAATATGAAGATTATTCATTATTTCCCCTAAAACCTGGAGGATATTCAGGAATTCGCATCCTCTGAGATACCTCATATTTTGCGCGACATTCTGGAAAATCTGAACCGTTTAATTACGTTCTACACAAATCTCTAAGCTTTAATAGGGCCCCCCTTCGCTATTCCCGAATAGGGACCGGACACGTCGGATTTATGTCAAGATTCGCCCCCGCGCTTTGATCGAACGTTAAAGATTTGCTACAAATTTGCTAACAATTTCATTGACGTACTGTGTATTCAATCGTATAGTGGATATGAAACGGTTTTAAGAATTAGTAACAACATTCGCAAATTATTAGTGAAAAAAATAGTAACAACAAATTAGTAAAAATTCGTCTAAAAATAGTGGATATGAAATGGTTTTAAGAATTAGTAACAACAAATAATCTTTTTTTTTTAACAAATAACTCAGGAGCGGAGCAGTCAGCTATAGTAATTTTTTTTTTTTAAGATCTTAATATTTTCATCTAAAAATGAGAAATGAGAAATGAAAATTATATCAACTTTTAATGAAGATTATTTGTTAACTTTTAATACATCAATTTTTAATTAAGATTATTTGTTAAATTTCGAGTACACGCATATTGGATCAACTATAAAAAAAAATGACTTAATATGTACAAGACCATAATAACAAAAGAATTCAATTTTAACAATAATAAATAAAATATAACATATCCAATTATTTATTTGAATAAAAAAACCTTTGAACATTTAACATATATATGAAAGTAACTCTTTTGTCTCACCCTATAAGCCGCATTATATACAAAGGCATAGCTATAAATTAGAATATATAAAGTCAAAACTAAAGTTACAATCTTTTTAGTTTTTACTAATCTCATTTCTCATATCAATGAAGATAATTTTTTTAATATTTTCATATACAAAGGCATATCCACATATTCTTTTATTTATGTGAAAGGTAAGTGGTTTTTATTTTAAAGTAATTCATGGCATATTATTTAGGAAGTGTTTATGACTAGTCTTTTTATAAGTTTAGATTTTATTCATGGAAAAAAATAATAAACAATCATGTCCAGAATTTAATAACCATTTGAATCATGGTCAATCAAAGTCTTTTTATATCGAAGAGTTTGATCACAGATATACAAAAAAAAAAAAAAAATTGAAACAATTATTTTATATATCTAACTTTAAGAAAGCTTTGCATACAAAATTTTTATTTTTGGAAACTAAAAATCATGTTTGTTAGAGACAACACACGTTAAGACTATATAGTCAAAGGTTGTTAGCATTTCTGTTAGAAGTTTGTTAGAGTTTTTTGCAAGTCTATAAAGATCCTTCCATGTACATGCATATAAATAGTGAGGAAATTAATACAAATAATTCTTTCATATACTATTCTTTTTATATTGAAGATGATATCAAATGTCTTATTGTTTGACACCAGTACCTATTTTCTATGCTTTTGATCTTATTTCACATACAATCTTTTGACTAATATCATTTCTCATTTCTCTCACTAAAAATTACTTTAAAATAAAATCTCATTCTCATTTTTAGATGAAAATATCAAGATTTCTAAATACAACAATTAATGTAGCTGACTACGCCTTGGTAAAAAAAACAAAAAGAAGTTGACCGCTCCAACGCGGAGCGGTTTGATAGAAAAAGTTTATTGCAGCGGTCAGGCTAATTTTAAAAATAATTTTGGGGACATATTTGATAATTTTTTATTTTGTAGGGTATTAATAAAACTCTCGGCCAAGGGGTTGGTTGGGTATTTGTATTTCCGTGTTTGCGTGGTTTTTACTTTTTGAGATCTGATTTTGGAAATTGATTGGCAAAAAAACTTCATCTCCCACCTCCCTTTCGTCTGTCTCAACTAAATATCTCCATTAAAGGAAAAAGGAGATCCTCCCTGGTCCCTTCACATACCGATCAAATTAAACATACTCTCTGATGGAACATCCTTTGAGTTTCGTTCTCGATAAATTTGCAGAAAATTTCATCGGCGGACTGTATAATAGCGCTAATTCCTTGGTAGAGGATCACTTCTCCTGCGGGAAGAAATTCAAGGAGCAGCTAAAATCACTGAATGTCCAACTTCCAAAGGTGAAAGCTGTCGTTAACGCAATCAATAACGGAGGTCTTGGATTGCGAGAAAGTGATAATGAACTTAGGGAATGGTTGTGGCAGTTCAAGGATGCTGTGGAGGCCGCAGAGGATGTGCTTGACGAGATGCAGTATAACAAGATCGGCGAGCAGTTGCATCCGAAAGATGTTTCGGTAAGTAATACTAGTGACAGCTGGCTTTCTAAGAAGGTTGGTGAGTGTTGTTCTGGCACCAAAAGGAAGCTTGATGAATATTTGAGTAATTCTAGCATTTATCCTTACATCAAAAGAAAGTTTGACGAATATAGATCTGCAACGAATGAAACAGCTGAGAGGTTAAAGGAGGTTGTTGACCAGTTAGATAATGTTATTAGAGATATGCAGCCATTCCTTAAGATGGGATTACCAAGCAAAGATGCGAGGTGCCAAGAGCATGAGAATTTTTTGAATGCCCGTGAATCTACTGGATTAGAAACCGAGAGGGTGTTTGGGCGAGAGAAGGAGAAGGAACTGATAATTGATTGGGTTATGAAAAATGAAGATGAGAACCCTCAAATTAATGTGGCTAGAAGGATTCATGCATATACAATTGTTGGCATAGGTGGAATGGGAAAGTCCACCCTTGCTCAATTTGTGAAAAATGATTCAAGATTAAAAAAGCGATTCGATCTAATTTTGTGGGTTTGTGTGTCTACCAAATTCGATGTTTCAAGGATTACTAGGAATATCATACAAGATATAAATAAAGAACAAATTTTGCCTGAAAGTCTTAATGCACTTCAAGAAACTCTTAAAGGTCAGTTGTTGTTGAAAAGATTTTTTCTGGTACTAGATGATGTTTGGAATGTTGATAATAGGCTTCAATGGGACAAACTAATGGCCCCATTAAAATTTGCCAAAAAAGGAAGTAAAATTTTAGTCACCACCAGAATGAATTCAGTAGCAGAAACTATTGCTAATGTAATAGAAACAAAAAAGGAAGTTTTAATCTTAAATGGGTTAGAAGATGAGGATTATCTTCCGCTTTTTAATAGCTATGCTTTTGCTAGCTCTAATCCGGAATGCCATAATGATTTGAAGTTAATTGGAGGGGAAATAGCAAAGCAATTGGGAGGTTGTCCTTTAGCAGCAAAGATTTTGGGTGACCAACTAAACAGAAATAAATGTGAGGATTACTGGGATAGCATTCTAAATGAGCAGATAAAAATAAATGCCGATAAAAAAGAGGATAGGTACAAGGCAATTTTAAGATTAAGCTATCAAAAGCTGGACACTAGCTTGCAAAGATGCTTCAGATTTTGCAGCATCTTTCCAAAAGATTTTATATTTGAAAAAGACGAATTGATCTATATGTGGATTGGATCTGGCTTAATTCCAGAGAGTCGAAGTTCAGAAGACACTGCTCGGGAGTACATTGATTATTTTGCAAAACAATCATTTTTTAGAACATTAAATGGATCCAATTCATGCTACATCATGCATGACCTTTTGCATGATGTGGCACGATCAGTGTCAGTCGAAGAATGCTCGAGCATTGAAGATGACCCAGCCAATACAACCTTTACTAAAACAATTCGCCACTTGTACATATCTGCTGATGCAAAAGATAACAATTTGTTCCATGGAAGAATTAAGCAATTAAAGAAATTGCGCACCCTTATTATAGCTTTCAAGGGTGATGATCCTCACGAAAGTCATGTGGCTTTGCTCAGTACTATTCTGGCCGAGTTAAACAGTTTAAGGGTGCTAGGTATAACATCATCTTTCTCTTGTAAATTGCCAGATGAAATTGGTAGCTTGATACACCTTCGCCATTTATCCATTCATCAAACTACAAATGGTTCAAAACTAGATTGGTTTCCTGAAGCAGTGTATAAGCTCTATAACCTGCGAGTATTGAGATTTTCAGGTGGGTCGGGTGGAGACTATGCAGGGGTAAATGTTAAGGGCCTGACCAACTTGATTAATTTGCGACACCTGGAAATTCCTAGAACAATAAAAGACAGGATTCCTTATATTGGTAAACTAGCACAGCTCCAAGGTTCAGTAAATTTTCATGTTAGAAAGGATGATGGTTACAAGATAACCGAACTGAAGAATTTAACAGGTATTCGTGAACTTTGCATATTCAGCCTTGAGGAAATAGGGAGCTTTCGAGAAGCTAAAGAAGTGAATTTATTCAAGAAAGAAAGACTTAGGTCTTTGAAATTAATTTGGTCAAATGATTCTAATAGAGACGCAGAAGGTGATAAGCGTGTAGCTGATGTGCTATGTTCCCCTGTAAGACTTAGGGAGCTAACCATTAAAGGATACAATGGTAAAATGTCACCGAGTTGGGTGACAATGTTTTCTGATAAAACGTTTTTCCTGACATCCATTTCTTTAATTAAATGTCGCAATTGGAGCGAGTTACCAGATCTCACACAACTACCATTACTCAAATTTCTTCAAATCAAAGATGTTGGTTTAATTTCCGTTCCCAAGATATCTGGGGCCACTAGTTCAAACCAGGAAGCCTCACCATCTCTTGAAAAATTAGAGATAAAATACTGTCAGGAACTCAAGAATTTACGCCGAAATGGGTTTAAGAATGTAAGCTCCCTCAGGGCACTGTGTATCGGTGAGTGCCCCAATCTGACTATACCGGAAGCTAATGCTGAATTGTTGTTTCCCACGATATTGGAACACCTCTCAATTGGATCTGGTAGAAACGTTGAACTTCCACTACTAAACTCATCGGTACACCTAACCTCCCTCAAAAGCTTGAGTTTGGAAAATTGTGCAACTATAACTACCCTTCCGAATGTAGATGTTTTTGCAAAACTCACAGCATTGATGACCTTAAAGATCAAGAAGTGCATAGAGCTGGAATCATTGGGAGGAATAGAAGCACTTCCCTCCTTACATTTCTTGACAATTTTCGGGTGTGATAAACTGAACAATGTTTCTGCACAGCTCCATTCATATATTGGTACCAACCTCATAGATGAAAGGAATGTGAACTCGAATTTGACCCTCAAAATTTTGAATATTGACAAAGAATCTCTCCTGTCCATGGAGCCTCTAAGGAATCTAATTGCAGTTGAAGAGATTAAAGTCGGAAAAGCTTCAGATGCAAGCACCTTACCGGCTCTTGAAGTGAGCATGAGAAACCTTCCTTCTCTGAGGAGATTGTACATATGCAATGCAACTCAGGTTAATTCCCTTCCAAATTTTCCCACTTCACTGCAGAGTCTACATATATGTGGTACTGGTGCTGGGAATCAATCACTGCACCAGTACCAAAATGGTGCGGTGTCTAACATAAGTTCTGTTGAGTTCCGGCAAGACCAATGTATCAATCACCAATCATTCATGAGTGACCTTGAGTTTGATCGGAGTGACTTGACCTAGCAATGACGAGCAAGGTACAGTGACATGAGAAAAAGAAAGATTGGAGACGGCAAATGCTAGAATTTTGGAGACCACTTGTTGAAGTACTGTAAATGAGATTGTAAGTCTTGCTGAGACTTCTTTTTTAGGGGTATTACAGGAACTGCAATGTTTTAATATTGTTGGACTAAAGTGTAAATTTCCATTTTGCTGTAATTGGGTTTTGGGTTTGCTGTAATGGGGTTTTGGGTTTATAGTACCGGTGGTAATTGGACATGTGGTACTGGTTTGTAGTTGAGCATGTTGTACCTGCTGTAGCCTTTACATTTCAATGCAATTAATCGGCAGCCTCTGCCAACATTTAGGGTCTGTTCGGCCGACAAATGGGAATGGGCATGGGCACGGAAATTGAACTGAAAAATACTGTTCTTGTGGGAAAAAAAAAATTCAACTGAAATTTTTTTTTCCCATGTGAACTATGATTCGTCTGAACAGGTCCTTTAAAAAAAAATGTGCTGGAATTTTGCTTTTTTCACTAATGCTTTTGGTTTTGTAATTTCAACTTGTTCCGTTGTTTACCTTTTGTTTTTTGTTTTTACAAAATTGTTATTTTTTGTATGCTGTCGCATAACATTGCCAAATTTTTTGGTACGAGGATTTCACAAGACTTTTGATCTACTAGCATATACAAATTTATTGTCTTGATCAGATTGTATAATTAGAATTTCGTACAAAGCTTTTCTTGTGAGTTTGAACTATTAGAGAAATAATTTTCACCAGGTGTTTGTATATCTATAGGTTACACTCAAATATATATAATATAGATTTGTATTACTATAAACTTTTAATGAAAAAAAATGTCTTTGTAGCAATACGTTGTAAACTTCATGGGCGAATGGCGATCTGACAATTGTTTTATGGAACAGCTTGGATGCATCCAACAAGCATTTCCTTTGTGTTACAACAATGATCGATAATTATTTCTGGGTTAGATTAAAAAGAAAAGAAAAAATAGATTGACAACAGGGTACCGAAGATATATTGTCATTTTGTTGCGAGAACTGCTAGGATTGCCAAACAAATTAAGCAACCAGATATTCAAACAAAAAACAAATACGATATTATTAACACCCATAGCACCTTCTACAATAGGGAGAGAATTAATTATGTTTGTTTCGGCAGCACCGTGAACATTTAGTATTAACCCATTCCTCCCCTTCGTCTCCCTTGGGAACTAAATGCAACATTTGTATCTGTTGCTTTTATTTGAAAAAGGCAGATGTTGCTGGCCCATATAAGCCCAATTGTTCAAAACCTATAGAAGTGCAGGAATCTCACTTCTTCTTTTTTTGCTTTTTTTTTTTTTTTTAGGGAAAGCCCGTGGGCGTTCAGGAATTTCACTTGTTGCAGAGCTGCATGCATAACCACAAGTAATGCCAAGACTTCATGTGAAATGCTGACAACAACCGAGAGTGCGTGACACGTTAGGTACTATATTGTCAAGAAAATTTATTTCAGTACAATGATAACAGATTTTTTATAGAAAACTAAACTAGTTCTTTTATCTAACTTATTGTATAATTTCTAATTGGACATGCAAAGTAGAAATTTCTTTTTATTAGATAAAAAAAAATGACTCGATCAATATATGTTTATGTATCGATCATGATATTTGTACTAAGTCGAGTATCTTTTTGTGAGAATTAAATGGGCATTTCGTAATTAATAAAAGGAAAATAAAAGGACATATTCACAGGATTTGTGTACTCAGACTAATTAATTGGACCGCAATAGCAATTAATTAATCTAAATTAGCTTTCCCACCAGAAAGCGACTTGCTATCCTAATCAGGTTCGTATGACTGAAAACAGGCAGATAGGATCCGCACAACTGTTGTTTCTTAAGTAGGCTTTTAATAAGGTATACCCAGATCCAATTCCAAATCTTTCAGTTCAAAACATCGATCCTCCTATTTATGCTATCCATGTCGAGAGAAGTAGTGGAAATCAACCGCTACATGTAAAACAACCCAAATGGAGTCATAAATCTTGTAATGTCTTATATAAGCCTCTGTAAGCGTGCGAGAAAGCGATCATTAATCACATGTCAATAATTTTAGGTCCACAATATTATGTTCTTAAAATTGAAAAAAAAAAAAAAGTGTTCTCCAGCTTGAATGAGATAAATTTGTGAGTGTCCACAATATGTCATTAATTTTCAAAAACTTGCAAATTTATCTAATTTAGTAATAATAATAAATTAGAAAAATTTGTGAGTTTTTGAAAATTAGAAGGGTAAATAAGATATTATGAATTTAAGAAGGGAAAATATATAATTTCTAGGTTTTTTAAGGGTATATATGGCATATCTCTTTTTTTTAAAAATAAAAATAAAATAAAATAACACTACTTGTTTCGTTAAACATGAAACAAAGTTTCCTACAGCTATTCCGCAAGTAATTATAAATAGAATGGAGTAGCTTTCATAGTCATCCGATAGACTTACTTTGGATTTAATGGTCTCAAGGACCGTTTGATCTGCTTCAGATAATTGCACACTGCTTTAATATTCATTGCATGATAATTTCAATTTTAAAACTATGGGAATTTGATGGTGTATGGGAATTTTAAACTAAAACTCCACAAAATTGCACACTGCTTCATATATATACTATTCTCTTTAAGTACTCAGTACCAATGTTGTGGACATAGTTGGTGGTTTTGTCCGGTACACATGAAGATGAAGTGGATGTTAATTGTTTCTTTACCACCTACAAGGTGTTTGACAAAATGCCTTAGAGACATCTTTACAGGAAACACCTCAACAGAACGCTTGTGCAATCATAAAATCACCAATCAAATTCTAAAATGAACCAATAAGTCAATAACTGCTCCATATATTTTTGGCTAAATCTAAAAGGTTCACCTTAATTTTCCTTGTCAATGCATTCGGTGTACCTTTTAACGGCCATTATTTCTTCAGTACGTTAATCTCATGATTGTATTTTCCTAAAAAAAGTAATAAAATAGTTGAGTTATGCATTTTGCTTACTATTTACCTATTAATCAAAGCAGTTGGTGCTCGTGAGATGGTCAAATGCATAGCGATACAGTCCTGTATTAGAAATACAATATGGTTATATGGGCAATTAATTAGGTGCGGACGCAGGATTTTTGTTAAGGCGGCACAATAATCGGATGTAAATAGCTTATCGGGTTTAAACCCAATAATTTATCGGATACAATTCAACATAACAAAAAAAATATCAATTAATATAATAAAAATCTTAAATTACTTAAAAAAAATCAACAATTCAACATTTATAGAAAATTTGAAATCAACATTTTGATTCAACTTGGCAGTCTCTGCCTTTGAATTCAAAAAAATAATAACATTTTGATTTAACTAATTCTCGCTATTTGAGATCAACGCCTATTTGGACTCCATTCTGTTTATTATAATTTCAGAATAAACTACAGGGGGACAATTTGAATTTCAAGGAGAAGCAGAGGTCCAAAAAAATAAATTTTTAGCACTATTTTTGAAAATTTAACGAGAGGCAGCTGACTCCACTGTACAGTGGGTCCGCCCCTGCAATTAATAATGATCCCCAAAAGTCAACGAAACTAAATTTCTCTCTGCAAGTCCATGGGGCTTCCATTTTTAAATATTTGTTCTTGGCACGAAATCCCCTTTCCAACATCCATCTGCAAAGACTTTAAACATACCTCTCTCTAAAATTTCTTTCCAGCAAAAGTATCAATTTCAACTTTCAAGCAATAATCTTACAAGAGTTTCATCATGTCTCTGATTTTTGCTGTTTCATTAAAAATCATTGATAACCTCATTCGCAATGCCACACCTCTCTTGAAGGCACGCCAGTTACCAGGAGACACTGAAATCGAGCTTGCAAGTTTGCAAGAGAACCTTCCAACAGTCAAAAAGGTCTTGTCAGCTGTTGAGAACAATAACCACATAATGGAGGAAAACGAGGCGCTAGATGCATGGATCTGGCAATTCAGGGATGCTGTTGCTGCTGCAGAGGATGCTCTTGATGAGCTGGAGTACTATGAAATTGAAGAGAGAGTGAATTCTCGCGATGATAAGGTGCGTGGCTCTCTCCATACCTATAAGAGAAAGTTTGTCAAGTTTTTGAACCATGCATTTAAAGATGATTCACTGGAGAAATTGAGGGAGGCGGTAAAGGGATTAGCGAATGTTGTCGCTGAAGTGGATCTCTTTCTTGCACTTGCAATTGGGCTACATGGTGGTGATGCCAATCACCAACAACCGTGGAAGCTCAGTAGTGCTCGTGAAACTGGATCCTTGTTAACTGAAAATAAGGTGTTTGGTCGAAACGAGGAAAAAGGCTATCTGGTAGATTGGCTCATTAAATCAGAACCTGAAACAAATGTTAACAACTTGTCTGCTTTAACAGTAGTTGGCATTGGTGGAATTGGGAAGACCACTCTTGCTCAACTTGCATATGATGATGTCAGAGTAAAAAAACACTTTGACATTATGATGTGGGTTTGTGTCTCTAATAATTTTAATTTGGAAATTATAACAAAAAGGTTCCTAGAAGCAGCAAATGAACAGTGCCCTTCAACTGATAATTTAGAAACACTGCAAGAAGTTCTTAAAGATAAACTAGAATCTAAAAAATTTTGTGTTGTTATGGATGATGTATGGGATGCTGATGATGATAAGACGGTTGAATGGGATAAATTGTTTGCTCCCCTGAAATGTGGAAAACGAGGAAGCAAAATTGTCGTGACCAGTCGAATGGACTCAGTAGCAGAAATAATCACAGATATAACTAAAGGGAAAAAGGAATGCCTCAATCTGAAGGGTTTAGAAGAGGCCGACTATCTTTTGCTTTTCTATAAGCATGCTTTTGCCGGCGTCAATCCTGAAGAGCATAAACATTTGCAATTAATCGGCAAACAAATAGCAAAAAAGCTAGGTGGTTGTCCATTGGTTGCAAAAGTTTTGGGGGGGCAGCTTAATTGCTACTTGGATGAGTATTACTGGGACAAAATCTTGAAGGAAAATATTTGTCAGGTGCGTAACTGCACGGATGACATTGTGAGGATATTAAGATTGAGCTATAACCATCTATCCTCAAACTTGCAGTACTGCTTTAGGTATTGTAGTATATTTCCTCCAAATTATGGGTTTCAAAAGAAAGAATTGGTCCTTATGTGGATGGGTTCAGGATTAATCTCGTATAATCAACAAAGACTGGAGGATACTGCAGAGGTGTATTTTGATGAACTTGTTCAGAAATCATTCTTTGATTTAAAACAAGAACAGCTTTATGTTATGCATGATCTTCTGCACGACTTGGCACGCTATGTTTCCCAAAATGAGTGCTTGAGGATTGGATATAATCATAGATTTGGTGTTCCAAAAACAATTCGCCATTTGTATGTAAATGAGACAGAGAATTATCAGATTTTGAGAGAGATTTCCCATTTAAAGAACTTGAGAACCCTTGTTATAGTGCTCAGAGGTGAAAATGCAAAGAAACATCAATTACCCATTATCCATGAAATTTTACAAAACATAAAAAGCCTTCGTTTGTTTAGCATAATTGCCAACTTCTCTTATAAATTACCTCATGAAATTAGTAATCAAATACACATCCGTTATCTCTCACTTGAGCAATCAATACCTGACCTTGAATTAAGCTGGTTCCCTGAAACTGTGTACTCACTTTACCACTTACAAGTTCTGAAGGTTTCAGATCTAGCACATGTAAGTTCCAAGGGTATTAAGCTGGATGGCATGAGTAACTTGGTTAATTTGAGGCACATGTTCATTCCCAGTAAAATGATGGTTAAAATTCCTCGGATTGGCAAGCTCACATATCTTCAGAGTTCCCTTGTTTTTAAAATTCGAGAAGAGGATGGTTACACAATACATGAGCTAAAGAATCTGTCTGACATTTGGGAGCTTTCTCTATGGAATGTTGAAAAGATAAGAAACACATATGAAGCTAAAGAGGCCAATCTCATGAATAAAAGAAATCTTAAATCATTGCTTTTAGATTGGTCCGAAGATTTGTCAAGAGAATCAAAGGCAGATGAGGAGCTCATCAACCAACTCCAGCCAAAAATGGGTCTAAATGAACTATCTATTATTGGTTATAACGGCACCAGGTCTCCTTTTTGGATGGTTGAAAATTGCTGCTCTAATCTGATAACCATCTCATTTCTAGGTTGTCCCAACTGGGAGAAACTCCCCCCTCTTGGCCACCTACCCTTTCTTGAAAATCTAGTTCTTGTTGACATGTCATCCATAAAGAGAATAGACCATTCCTTCTATGGAGAAAGAAATGGGCCGCATTTTCATTCTCTAAAGGATTTGAAATTTAAAAACATGAAAAAGTGGGAGGAATGGGATGAAGTAGATTATTTGCAACCATTTCCTCAACTCAAATATTTGACAATCCAACATTGTCCCGGTCTGAAATCAATACCAACTTTGCCTTTTGCTCTTACTGAATTATGTGTTGAAGATGTTGGAATAGTTAAATTTCCAGAATTTTACCAAGGAACTATTGGCAATGTGAGAGACCAGGTATCCGCTTTACCATCATCATCATCAAGTGAACTTCCCCCTCTAGTGGTCAGCAAGAAAAAACACGAGTTATCTCTAAAGAAATTAAGAATAACAAATTGTACAAACCTGGAGAATATTTCACTAGATTTCTTCAGAAATCTACGAGTGGTTGAATCCATGGATATAATGAAGTGCCCGGGGTTGTTAGCTGATGAGACAGGTGATGGCCTACTACCTGAGACATTGGTTGTTCTCAATATGGGATCATGCGGCGCTCTTGATGTGTTGCTTCTTTGCTCATTGTTCCATCTAAATTCCCTTATGATTTTGGTTCTAGAAGGTTGTGCAAACATAACTTCACTTCCTGGCAGAGAAGTTTTCTCTCAATTGAAATCACTGGATATTGTGGCTATTGGAGATTGCATGAATTTAGTTTCGTTGGGTGGAATTGATGCAGTTGAGTCCCTGAGAGAGTTGAAAATATCAGGATGTGATAAACTTTTTCTGGGTTCTTTATCAGAACCAGACAAGCAGAGCAACTCTTCAAAGATCACTGATCTTAAAATTGATCGTGACTCACTCCTACTCATAAATCCATTGCGAAGCCTCACCTTTGTACAGGCACTTTGCATTGGTCATGTTTCAGGTCCACTACCAGAGGACTGGTTGCTCCAAAATGGTTCATCCCTCGAGCGAATAGAGATATATGATGCGGGTTCTCTGCATTATCTACCCGAAAGCATGATGAGTTTTACATCACTTTGGAAGTTACAGATATGCAAAGCAAGAAAGATGAAGTCACTTAATAACCTGCCAGCCTCATTGGAAGAATTGCATATCTGCGGTTGTGACCATACAATGAAGATGCTGTTGCACAATTCGCTGAGCAAGAATCTTCACATTCCCTATGAAGAGGATATTGAAATTATTGAAGAAGAATGCGGCGATCAATTATTGCATCTGCAAAAAAACAAAATATCCAATGAGGAACAATCAAATGATACAGAAGAAGAAGATACATCAGAGGAAGAAGAAGATGGTGAAAACGGTGAAACTTCTGCAAGTTTTTTAGATGATAGTTCGCTCATGCTTACATCTTCCTCCTCTTCTGCTTCAGTCTCAATGTAAGTCGCTTAGATTCTAATAATTAGCTGGTAAGGTTAAAAAATGGTGAACAAATGTTACATTCGTTCCTTTTTCTCATGAGATGTTAGATTTGGTACTTTCTTACTCTATATTTTCAATAGATACTTGTACAAATTTTATACGAAAGCTCTCAACAGAATGTAGAGCAAACTTTCCAATCTTTCAATGGCTAAATATATACAAAAGAATCTGACCCTTGACTAGAAATGTGAAGACCTTCACAGTGCAACATAATGATATTATTTTGTTTAAATTCAATATTATATTCATCATTCCTTCTGGCATTCATGTTTGAACAAAGTATTGCAATGTGAAAAACATTGCGTTAAGCCTCCATAGTTTTTATTATCATAACCAACAAAACTCATTTTCTAAAATGACAAAGTAAATTCTGCAGTGAAAAGAATAGAAATAAACCCTATCAACAATAAGGAGAATGTGTGAACAAAAAAGTTACACAACATTTAAAAACAAAACCAAACAAAACGTACCTACTTTCAAATATAACTTTAAATACTTATTATCCATATATACAGTTATTCTCTTCGACCAGGATGCTGAATTTACACAAATCAAAACAAATTTGAAGATCAATGGTGACTACATCTTTCTCCTCTGGCTGCTTGACTTCTTGTCACGCAACAAAAACCTCGGCAGACTCAAAAGTGAATTAACCCTAGTGATCCCTTCAAGTGCTGACCATTCCTCTTCGTCTGACATCATAATACACTCAGCCAGACTCCTCATAGATTGGCTCTTCTCTGGCTGCTTGTATGCTATTTCCTGGTCTTCAATCACCGGTTCGATTTCAATCTCACTGCACCCGCCTGACAAGGTATCAAATCTTGCTAAAGAGGACTTCTGGGCTTGTGATACCGGGTTGATATAATGATCTTGTGCCTTTTCCTCTTGCTTTTCAGGTGTAGGTTGTTTCTGGTTTTGAGGTTTCTCTGATGGAGTGAAGTCAAAGAACAAGCACACAACAGCACAGTCATCTACTTTTGAAGTGGGGTACTTGAGGCGCCAGGACCGAACTGCACAGTCTACAAGAGCTCTGGCAGCAGTATTGCGTGACGGGGCTGATGCAACTATATCCACGGCCTCCTTGTTAGAGAGAGCATCCCAGATCTACATTTGTAACAACGTTTAAAATGATAAAATCCCATATATTTTTTTCCTCGCAATTCTTGCTTGCTTCTTTTTGTCAACTTGTTACCAATGTTATACAGAGTAATTTTTCCTCAGAATTTCTTGTTTATTATGTAAGTAGGTCACTTGTAGGACATTTTATAGTTGGTAAGACATCAACAATACCAATCAACAAAAGAACATGAAGGCTGTCGATCGTGCATAGAAAATCATAGTTAGCCAGTTGAAGGCTGTTCTTACCTACTAGAACAAACTGTTATGTCATGCTGGATGGTAGGATTGTATGGTCAAACAAAACGGAGACAAACAACATATACACATCACCAGGAAAAAGAATTTTACCAACCGATACTACAAGCCAAACTTTCTTAAACTGATGCAACCAAATTAAGTCCTCAATAAAGATATATACAAATTACCCCATCTGTGGCGAGAATCACAAACTCATCCTTCTCTGTTAGTCTGTGGTATGATACATCTGGCACAGATATCAAACCATAGTCTTTCAGGCAAAAATCACCAAATGCCCGAGCCATGGCGAGACCAGGGGAATCATTATTGGGCAACCAAACCCTTGACACATCAGGCTCATCTTGAAGGGCAAATACTCTTCCTTTGCATTTTTGAATTCTTTCAGCCTCCCCTAAAGTATTGCAAGGAAGAAAAGTTTTACATAACTAGAAGAATTCCGGAAGTGAAACAAAGATGTATGAGAAGTTAACCTTCTACCCATGATTGATTTTTCATTTTCTTTTATAATGGCATTTCAAAGGTTAATTGTGTTATTTTGTTGTCTTATGGTTGGAGTATGTACTTTTCTTAGGTGGTCATGCCAACTACTTATTTTCTAGTCAATTCATACTGCAAAACCAATCAGTGGTCCAACCTACTTGTAGAAAAAAATTCAGACAATTTAGCTTAATTTGGTGTAAAACCACAGAAAGATGTTGATTAAGGCCTAATTGAGCTGTACAATTGATTCCAACCAAAAAGAACATTAGCTGGTGCCATGCATACTAGCTGGTACCATGCCACATTGGTCAAGTCCTACATGAATCATGCAGAGTAATAGTCCTTAATCAAGAGAATCACATACTAGGAAGACTAGGCTTCAAATCAACAGTTAATTGCACGGGTAACAAAATGTTGTCATCATCTCTTGTGCCCAAGACAGCTCTAGAATCTCCAATATTCCCAATTATAAGATCACGTCCCTAATATGGTTACAATTTGCACAATTTTTAATAGCCAGAATAATTGGTAGATGGACGGGACCAATTTTTTTAAAGCCACCAACCAGATTTGGTGCCTAAAGTAGTTGGGTTAAAATGGGACAATAAATTTGGCTGCCAAACTATCAGATCAGTACAATTGGTTGCCAGACTATTAGATCAGTGCAATAAAGCATTTGTTCAAGTTTTTTTCATGGCTGTGGTAAAACAAATACTTTCAAATATGCACCAATACAACAAAAGAAAACGTTATACTGAGACAAATATGCAAATTTAAAAAAAATCAAGATGTACAATTAATATACAAGAGGTTTCCTACTTTTGTTAGAACCTACCATCAGTTCTAGAGCAATTTTAACTTCTTTTTTCCTACTATATGCAGTGTGGGTCAATACATTACATATGTACCTCAATTAAGCACAACACAAGATGACAAGAATATCAAAAGGTTCAAATATTTCATCATCAGAATTTGCTATAACAAAAGGTTCAAATACTTCACCTGTTTTACTAAAGTCACAGATGTACTACCACTACAGAAGCAATCGAGTGTTGGATGAAGCTTCAACTCCTTATCCACCAGCTTACATGCTTTCCTAAAGGCCCGCTTAAGGGGCAAATATGTCTTTGGAAACTTCTCGTCTCCATCACTCCATTCATCTTCGACACTATGAACTGATACTGCTTCGTCTGAGTTCATGCTACCTGAGAGGTTGCCGTTTTGATGCGGTGGTGTGCCAGTGCTTCCACTGTCATTTTCAGGCTTCCACTGGGACAATAATTTCGAAGGGAAAGAATTTCTCACATTTCGGGCCACAAAATGCCCATATGGGCCATGACCATCGAATACTCCGCAGAAAACAGAGTCATTTTGTGATGCATAATCCTACAGTAATTTATTGTTAACAAATGTTAAATGGAATATTATGATATGACCAGCAATTGGTGGGGAATTTGTGCAAGGGAGAAGGTCCTGATTCCACATCCAGAATAGATAAAAGGTGGATGGATTATGAACAAAAAAAGATGGGGATTATGGATTTTTTTTTTTTTTTTTTTTTTTTGCAGTTTATTGATTTAGATTTAGGTGCAATAAGAACATGCCTATTTAATGCACTTGAGCAATTAACACCCTAAGACTTTAGTGGAAGTTCTTTACTTTTATTTGTAAACTTATTTTAGAAGAGAGTTTTTATCAGGCTGAATTAATCAGTTGATTAAACCCATATGAAACTATTACTGGACAGGAACTTATCTTGGTAGCTTTATCATTTTACCTAGATAAACAAAGAAGTAAGAGGACACAACTCCTCCATCTCACCAGATCAAAAGAATAACGACATATAAACCAAAGCACAGCTGATACCAAATGAAAACTACATCAAATTAATCATTAAAATGGCAAAATCTGGAAAGAAAGACAGTTCCTTTGAAACTTAATTTGAACTAATCTATTATCCAATTAATGTTTTGGGTTAACCAAATCTCCTGCAAAATCCATCATATATTCAAAATTGGACAATACAAATGAAAAGAAATACTCTTTCGTCTAACATTTTACTGTAGCAACAAGAAATTAAGGAACAAAATTATTTTAATAAAAAAAAATTCAAAATTCCCACACAAGCATATTCTTTATAGTCACTTTGAGGTCCAGAAACACAGAATAATATTATGCATTCCAGGTTCTGTTACTTCTGTAAAAGATATTGAGGGGTTTTCCGCAAAAAAAAAAGAAAAGAAAAAAGAAATAAATGCTTGGAAGGCATATAATATAAAGCAAACAAACAAAAAGAAGGGGAAAATAAAAAAAATAAAAAAAATCGCTCTCCTAAAAGAGAATAAAAAGAAAATATCAAATTACCTCCCAAACAATCATGGCATCTTGGTTCGTTCCCTTCTTGCCTTGTTGCGTGTAGAGGCAAGCAACGTGGCTACAGCCGTTAGAGATCATCCGTTGTGACACCTGACTGAGCTCATTATCCATGAAATCAACAGCAGCGCCGCCGCCACAGCTCTCCGCCGCCCCCTTTTTGGTTTTTGATTTCCTTCGCGACGATCTCAACTCCAGCGGCCACCGCCTGGAAGAGGTCTCCGTCGAGATGCACATGCCCATCACGGGCGATTGAGAGGGATGGCGTGAGAGGAGAAGAGGCGTAGTGTGGCTCTGTTGCGCTGTCGTGTCTCTTTTGGGGGTTTATGGCCGGGAGGAGTTTGTCTTGTCTTTGGGATGGTTGCTGTAATGCTATTAGTATAATATTGTAATTAAAGGGTAAAATTGGATTAGTGGATCTGATAGCGATCTCCCAGTAAGTAGTCAAAACAAAAATTGCTTTTTATAAGGACCGGAGCAGAATAATTTTAACAGAAAAGGTTTCTATCCACTGGATTTTGTTCATTATTTATCTACAATCTTATTTATTTTTATCTGTCTTTTTACAGTATACAAAATTCAATTGAATATTTACAATATTATTTGAAAATTTTATAGTATACGAGATTCAATTTTACAGTATGCAAGATTCAATTGAAAATTTTACTGTATACAAGATTTAATTTTTACAGTATACAAGATTCAATTGAAAATTCTACTATATACAAGATTCAATTTTACAGTTCTGCTGATTCAATTTTACAGTATACAAGATTCAATTATAAATTTTACTGTAGAAGATTCAATTTTACAGTATACAAGATTCAATTAAAATTTTTACTGTATACAAGATTCAATTTTACAGTATACATGATTCAACCCAATGCGGACGCTAATAATTAACTCTAACTGCCAATAACTGCTAATAACTAATTCTAACTGCCAATAACTTCTTATAACTGTAATTTCTGAAAGTACAGTTTGAAAGTACATTTATTTTTGTCATGTTGTGCAAGTGACAATCTTTTTCTAACTATTATGGGACCACTTCAAATAGTTGCTGGATATTTTGTGATTAACTGATATATTTTATGTGAAATATTATATAATTATACAGTATGTAGAATTAATTTTACAGTATTCGTGCAAGTCAAGCTATGGACAAATAGTGGACAAAAAGCTGTGAATAATTAGACGCTTCCTAATTTTAATTGATATATTAGATAAAGCACGTCTAGATACTCTCTTGGCTTTACGACATATTTCAATTATACTCTAGATAGAAATATAGAATGAGTAAACTAAGATGGGTTAGTAAGATGAATAATTAAATATTTAAAGTTAAGTTAATAGTGAAGTATTGTTCTGTGGACTTAAATAATAAAAAAAAAATGTTATATTGAACACGTTAGCTTTTCATGCGCTTAATTAAGGAAAAAAAATGGCTATGGCAATCACAAATTTGAATTGTAAGGACGTAGAACAATTGCTAATTTAGCAATCTTGATAATTAGTAATTTGTCAGAAAGTGTCACCTCAGATTTTGCAAGTATTAATTTTAAGGATGCAATATAAACAATTGCAAAATGTACTAATTTTGAAAATTAATTCTTTGTGTTGTATCAGCAAAATTATAATTGGAGAGATGAAAATATTCTGAAATTGATGTGAATTTTTTTATTTCTTTCATGATTTGTAAGTTCTCTACAAGCTTAGGCCATGTTTGGTTGTGGAGTAAACCCCTTGCTCCACGCTTAAGGAACCAAACGAGGAGTAACTTAAGCGGCTTAAGATAGAGTAAGATTTGAGTTAAACCGGAGTAACTTACATTACCTAAAGATATGGTTTAACTTACTCCACCAAACGCGGTTAACTTACTCCGGTTTAGCTTGGAGTAAGAAATTTAATCCGATTTAATTTTACTCCACAACCAAACATGACCCTAGTAACTAACTTTCCTTATGACCTGTATAAATATCTTGGAACATTAAAGCATTTTTATTTCCTCAAACATAACAAGTTCAAGGTTCGAGGGAAGAAAAATGTTTGTCCTATCCTTTTGAAATATGAAAAATTTATGGTTTAATTGACTAGAAATTTATAGTTAAGAATTGTTAGTTCTTCCTTGTAGGTTTCAATATTAAACCTGCTAATTGCCATGTTGTGGAGACAAATCTCTCAATGTTTTGTGGGTATAGAAGCATGATGGTATACTCAGAACAGAAAGCAGTAAGCACCAATACTTTACGTGAAGATGTTATTGAAAACTTGTAAATGATTTGCAACAATATGAGACTTGTGTCTTTCTCCAACGGAGTAGACAAAAAACCTAAAAAGAATTAATACTCTAATATATATATATATATATATATATATATGTCGCTTTCTCATAATGGCAAGTGGTTAGGAACATATATATTGTCAAATGTTTCTGAGGTATCAATTGGTTGCTTCACATAATCACATTGCTCCGCTAATAGGTTCCTTAATTTGTTTCATTTCAAATTAATTTATCTTTGATCAGTTAATCCTATTTTTATCTTCATCATCACTCTATTTTTCCTTCTTCTTCTTTTCTTTTTTTCAATAAAGAAAATCACTCAAACATGCATTCCTTCTAGTAAAATTGAGTAATTGACTTCATTCCAAATTGAAAACGACCACATGATCAGTTATTAAATGAATCTAAAGTCTTACACATCAATTTCGAAGCCTCTAATCTCACTCTTTCTTGAATTAAATTGGATTTATACAATTACTAATCTCGCATACTCGTTTAATTAATAATTAGACTGAAAATGTCACATCACTATTTTCATTTGTTGTAAAATTAAGCATACTAAAATATTGCATTAGTTAAACAGAAATTTGAGATGAATTGAAAAAAAAAAATGTTTTCCCATTGTTTAAGGAATAATTATTAAAATTGTTGATGTAACAAAACTTATCATTCTTTTCTTGCAATTGGAGGGTTGTATATGATCTAAGTTCAATAGTTGTGGAGGGACACATCAAAAGTGAGTTTTTTATTTTATTTATTTATTAAAAAAAAAAAGAGTACAAATGCCCAAACATTTGTTAAGAGGTTAGACATTAATTGATGCCCAAACATTATTTCACAACCTTCAAAATTTTGTAATTTGTACCTACTATTTAAAACACAAATTCGGTGGAATTAAACCCTGCTTTTAAATAAAGGGACCACAGCTTGTACCACAGAGGTATATGTCATAAATAGGACATAAATTCAAATTTAATGCAGATGTTTTAAGATAGAACATCTTTCCGGATCATAAAATTAAAACTTACAACAAACGGATGCCATTTTGTTGTTGAAATAAATGAATTATTTGATTGGGACTCAAAACAATACTTGATGAAATTAAAATAAGCCTATTGAGGATCAATTAACCCAGTAAAATCTTAAAATATGACAAATAGTCCTATCACAGATTCACAATTATATATAAAATAGCATGATATTAATACAGAAACACTCAAATATCACCCTCACATTTGTCTTTTTCTTGAAAAAAAGAAAGAAAGGTAAAGTTGCGCCAAGTTACATTTCTTATAAAATATTAATTGTCTACGTTTACTTTGTTTCCTTAAAAATATTTTAGATAAGTCAAAACTGGTACTTACTTATGGTTTCCTTAAGATTTCCATATTAAAATATTATCTTTTACAATAGAATTTGTCAAAAACGTCTGCATATTAATAAATAAATGCATACAGAATACAATACAGTGAATTACTACAATACAATTCTCACATTATTTTAAAAGAATTAATGGGTAAAAAGTCTAATGAACAAATTATTCAAGTTTGTTGTCTTGTTGAGTGCATTGTAGTATTTTATAAGTAAACTTGATTTTATTTAAAAACAGTCAAACTCACAGAAAGGTACATTAAGTCACACCGACCAAATAATTTTTATTGTTTTACACTTTCACTTTTACCTTCCAATCTTCCATGTATCTCTATAGTCTATAGTGCTTCAAACTTCAAAGGCGCATCAACTATTCCAAACATGCCTCCATTTCCATTTGGGACAATGACAGACATAATAGTTTCACTTGAACACTACCTTTCTTTTAGGATGGATCCTCTGTGACGATAACGAATGTAATATTAGTGTAGTAAGTCACTGCAATCCAAGAACTATTGAGCTAGTTAGTATTTTCTTTTTCCAAATTTCTGAGTACATATGTCAGTGACATGCTACACGAAATTATATTCTGCGTACATGTTCCCTGTTCAGTGGACTCAAATTGTGTTTTTTTTTTTTTTTTTTTTTTCAAAATTAAAAAAATAAATCAAATTTGTAATAGGCCTAAAAGCACGCTGTCCGTTTCCAGAGTATGTGGCCTGGCCCCTTGGGCTTTCAATTGGTTGTGCAAATGTCTGAATAACCAGATTTAAGAAAATAATAATGCAAGAGCGCTCATAATACAATGTGACATCGTTAACAATTATAAAAATATATTATTTTTAACATATGTGGCTTATTAGTTATTACGCTACCAAATTAATTAATTGAGTCTTTATTGTTGTCTACATGAAAATATAAATAAATATATATTATTCTATGAAAATTGATGTGTACGTGCATGCCATAATTTTTTATAAAGTAAATTTAAATAAAATTAAGTAAAATAGTACAAAAAAAAAATGAATCGAAATCTCGGTAAAGCAGACAGATATTTAACAATCGGCAAGGTCGCATGGGTGGCATGTCTAGTTTGTCTACATGTAATGGAAGCACCTTTAGGTGCTTAACACAAATGTTTATTTTAATGTACTATTTAGATGCAGGTTCTAATATCTACTTGGAGTGTTGTGTACTGTGAGAAAAAAAATGCAAAATTTATAGAACAGACATTTTAAAACCATCCAAGAAAAGTTAAAAAGAAAATATATTACCAACTACCCTTCGCTTAGTTTTTTTTATGAGCAAAGTTAGGGTGTGATGTGTTCATCAAGAGAGTTTGGTGATCACAATTTTAAAAGTATATTGGATCGGCTTTAAATGCCGAATCCAAACCGTTGTAATCCATGTACTTCATCAGTGATGCATTTACATGCAAAATTTTAAATGTTTCGAGTTTATTTGTTACAAGGTCAAACGGTAAAAAAAATGAACTTTTTATAAGTTAATTTATAAGTTATTTTATATATTCAATTTTTTATCATTTATTTGACCGCTTAACCTTGTAGCAAATAAATTTGAAACTTTCAAAATTTTGTATGTACATGCATCACTCATGAAGTACATCGATTTCAACGGTTTAAATTTAACGTTTGAAATCGATCCGATATACTTTTGAAGTTGTGCTCACCAAATCCTCTTGATAAACACATCACACCCTAGCTTTACTTTTTTTTTTTTTTTTTTTATAGTATCCTCTAATTTCATTTCAAAACTACCCATTATGAAGTCAATGATATCACCATACGATACCACCAGTCTGCACCAGATACTTAGATTGCATTACAACATACACAGGACCGGATCTAGGTTATAGTTGAGTCCTTTGAGGGTGACCAAGTCATCCTATAAATTGAAAATTAGTAATTTACACATTTATACCTTGCTCTTTTGTCCATTATACTTGTAATATTTATAAAGTATAAATATTTTTAACCTCTTCACAAAATAAAATTTCATTATAATAACTTGTTCATCTTCTTCAATTTCAATTTTCTTATTCCACCCATATACACACAGTAACTACATCCAGTTGAAATTTGAAAACACATCATTCCAGTAAATATCAAAAGATAAAATAAAATATTCCAAAACTGGCACTTTTACAATGATAGATCCACCTAAACCTCTGACACTTACACAATTGTTCCCTTACAAATCAAACGATTTCTTTCATCCAAATAATTTACAAAACTGTCCATCGAATTAATTATATAATACCTTTCTCTTTCAAAGATATACAACTATAAAAGTATTTAACCGAATTTTTTTATAAATATCTAAAAAAATAATTAAATTTCAAAAACTAACCAAAGTTGTGCAGGATTTCTAAATCTATCCAAACCGCAAAAAAAATTTCGATAATTCAATCTAAAACTGCAAAATTTTTTTTGCAGTTTTAGAATTCCAAAACCAGAGGTTTAAAAAGAAAACTGCAAAAAAATTTTGCGGTTTAACCAAAACCAGCGGTTCCATTTTTTTTTCATTTTTTCAGATTTTTTTTATTTAAATAGAAATATTTTAAATTTATTTATTTTTTGTATTGAAATATTAGAAATATTTATTATATTTCTTTGAAAATAGATGGAATACTATATAATTTGATTTATTAGAAAGATTGCTACAAATAACCCGGATCAATATTTTACATGCCGGATTGATGACCACCAATTATGTATACTTTTGCCTAGAGTTTTATATCAATAACTTGACCAATTTCCATGCATTTAGGTTAATTTAGTTTAATTTAGTTTAGAATTATACCAAGAATCAAGTTACTGCCCAAGTCTATTTAAATTTCAGGAAATGGAGCAAATTATAGATCTTCACGCAAGCTTTCCGAAAAGTGGTATAACACTAAAAACAGAGTTACGAATAATGAGTTATGCCCATTTGAAGTTTGGCTCACAACAGAAACAAAGGCAGCACGCGGGCCAAGTCGGGCTCCACGTGGGCCGCACGGAAAGCAGACAGCGCATATATGGAAATTCCAGCTTTTGACATCTTTTCATATTTTGACCATATCCTGGTCATACGAACTCCATTTTAGGCAAATAAAAGATTACTAAAAAGATGACAATGAGATCTACAATTCTAGGAAGGTTATTAATCAGAATTTGTAATGTGCAAATCACAGAAATCATTTTAGAGATGCATCAGCTGAATTTATTGTCATATCTCATGAGATCTTGATTGATTCACCTTTCATCCTTGGTTACTTGCTCCCCAAGTCACAAAATAGCTATAAAGGAGAGGGATGCAGTAGGACGAAGAATATCCTACATTTTGGGGATCTCCCTTTTGGGGAGACCATCTCTAATAGACCACCATTCTTCTCCACTTTGTTTCAAAATCTTGGAAAGAGGATGCTTGGCTTGGAGCTTGTCTTCTTGGAGTTTTAGCATTTCTTTCCTCTCTCTATTTGTTTTGTTTTCTCTTTATCTATGTTAGTTTAAAATCTTTTAGTTTATAGGGTTATGATGTAGTTGGATATTCTGTTTTACATGCATGTTATTTGAATCTGTGTTGATGTTTGTGTTTGCTTGTTTGAGTATTAATTTAATTGCTTTGTTGAAATTGATTGAATGATTCTTGTTGTCTACTGTTAGACGTCTGCAGCATCTTTCTTGTAATTTGACCTTGATATTTCTCTTAACCAGACTTAGTACATGAGGTAGGTTTGTAGTCGAGAGGTAAAACCAACTATATGTTACACTTAGGGGCACCTCTAATTGAACAAAAACTGAAAATAAATTGCAATTGAAAGTAAATAGATGAGTTTAGAGAAATTGACACGCGGGATGATAACGGAGTTCGGCAAAACAATGGCCTACGTCTCCGGGGCATCGCAACCTCTTTCTAGGTGCGCCTTTCTATTACCCAATATGAAAGGATTACAATTGTGAACCGTGAGCCCTTACAAAATGGGAAGTCACGGCCAACGAGAGATGAGCGCCGGCGAGCCCTTACAACCAAGGGAAGTCACACGAGCAACTCGAGGTTTGAGCCGGCGAGCCCTTACAAACAAGAGAAGTCACACAAGCTACTCAAGAACAAGAGAAACACTCAATAGATCACTCTAACCTAATCTAGATCAAGATTAGTGAAGTAGGTTTGAGGTTGCTTGAAGGATTTTGAAGTTTTAAGCTCTCACAACAATGGAGTAGGCTAAGCTCTCAGAAAATCGCTTTTGAAATGATTATGGTCGGCTGAGATAGGTTTGAAAGTGATCCCTTCAGTCTATTTATAGTGGCAAAATCAAAAATGAGTTGTTTGACATAAAACGTTATCAACGTTTTATTCAAATGCGATTTTAGGGTTTTAAATCTCTGACAGCTTAGTAAAACGTTACCAACGTTTTATAAATCGTTACAACGTTTGTAAAACGTCACAACGTTTGTATAACGTTATAACTTGATTCTTCTTTTGATCAGTTTGTTACTACTGATTATTATAAAACGTTACCAACGTTTTGAAAATGTTCATAACGTTTTATCCCAATTTAATCAACCTCAAACATACTTTACCAAGCTTTTGATTTTACAATTTGTATTCTTGATAAAAGTCTTCGTGATTTCTTCAGTCCAAGCTTATTATATCGCAGTTCTTACTCTTCTTGGACCTATATGTTCTCAAAAATAGAAGAAATCATAAAATTCAATAATTGTATGTTTTTGCAAATTAGTCAAATAGGCGTCAAAGATTATTGTACGAACAACAATCTCCCCCTTTTGACGATTTGTAAAAACATACAATGTGAGTAAGTGCATAAATCAAAAAATTTCAAAAATTAGTTACCCAATTTTGATTTTGCATGTCAAGCTATTTGTATCAATTTCTCCCCCTTTTGGAAATCGACGAAAGGGTGAAAAAAATTAGCACTAATTTAAAGTGCTCCCCCTCAAATTATGCACTCCCCCTCAATTTAGTAATATGATACCGATAAAGCCCAAATGAAATAAAATTGAGGGATTACTCTAGCATTTTATACGACAATTTACAAGTTCATTTCAATTAGCAATAAAAATGATTGTCAATTTGACAAATTGATTCATATATATCATAATGCACATAACAATGAACACTAGCCAACGTTTGGTGAGAATACTGTGTTTTTACCTAAAACGTTATAACATTTGTGTAACGTTTTTGTGAAGCTCTCGGACTTTTGAAGTCTCACAAAACGTTACCAACGTTTGGAAACCGTTACAACGTTTTCATTTGTACTTTTGCAATTTTTGATCCCTTGTCAGATAACCGTTGTAACGCTTTAAAAACGTTACCAACGTTTTGAATGAAACTTTTACAATGTTAGTCCCTTGTCAGATAATCGTTGCAACGTTTATAGAAACGTTGTGATGTTTCTAAAACGTTGGAACATTTTTGAAACGTTTATGTAACGTTTTGGTGCACCTTTCGGACTTTTGAAGTTTCATAAAACGTTACCAACGTTTCCCCAAAACGTTACAACGTTTATGGTGTGGTTTATCTCAGAATTTTGGCTAAGTATTAGAAGTAAAAACGTTACAACGGTTTCAGAAACGTTATGTAACGTTTTTATGGTGTCTTCGGACTTTTGAAGTTTCACAAAGCGTTACCAACGTTTTCAAAAACGTTATAACGTTTTGTTCCTGCAGGACAGTCTTTAAATGAACTATTTTGATTGCAATTAATTATATTGAAATAAGCTATGAATATGTCTATTCTCTAAATTCAAGCATGCCTAATTTAAATCGTAATTCATTGTGTTGTTGAGTATTTAGGGGTTTTGTGAATATATGGCAATTTGTTCTTTGGTGTCGATATGTATGAGTTCAATTTCAAATTTTTCTATATGATCCCTAATAAAATGATGCCTTATCTCTATGTGCTTGGTTCTATAATGAAGCACCGGATTTTTGAATATCATTATGGCACTAGTATTGTCACACATAATTGGTATGTTGCGGAAGCGAATTTCATAATCATTCAGAGTTTGGATAATTCATAAAATTTGCGTACAACAACTATCAATGATCAAAGTATTCATTACGAGATTTAATCAAACACTCCTATCTTGTTTAATCTCCCCCTTTGTTTTAGCAATTTCAATAAATTAGGGGAGATTTTGTATGAATTTAAACTAGTTTAGCTTTAGGAATCCAAACAACATTTGGGTTGTTGTCTCCATTCCTAAACCTACACTCTAAGGAGGTATGACCAATTTTGCAACAATAATTACAAAATGTAATTGATGGCTTTTGAGCAATAGAACCTTGTTTGAAAGTGACATGGTATTTTGTTTTCACTTCATGAATTTTGTTCTTTGGATTAACAAATGACATATTTGTAACTCTAGATGTAACACTTTTGGTGTTGTTAGACTCAATTCTATTGTGATGTTGGGGAACATCTTTTGTTAAACCATTTCTTTGAGTTTGATTTTGTAAAACATTTTTATTTTTGAGTTCATAAAACCATCCATCCGGTCCTTTAAAATAAGTTTTGTTTGACCATTTTGGATTAAATGTGTTCCTATCACTATTTTGAAAATTTTTGTTCTTATAATTTTTATGATTATACTTATACCTAAATGCATGATTTTGTTTAGCATTTGAGGTTTGAGAGGTATTCCATTTGTTTGACTCCTTTTGCAAGGAATTATTACCCTTTTTGGTAAAAAATTGATAAGTATAATACTTATCACAATTAAACTTAAGTTTACAATTTTTGGTGTTTGAAGTTTGTATATGTTCCCCTTTTCCTTTCGGGCCTTGTATGTGGTTAGATTCGAATGAGGATTGACCCTTCTCGAATCCAAGACCAATTTTATCCATTTTGCGATAAGATTGCCCATTGATCAAACTATCAACATAATAAGGATCTAGACTAGTGACATTTGAAAATTCACTAGGAGACCTTAATGCCCTATTTTCGGTCTCTAAGGTTTGAACTTTAACCTTTAATATGCCTATTTCACCTATGTGCGATGCTTTTAATTTTTTATTTTCAAGTTCTAACATATCATTTTTAGCAATTAATTTTTGGATAATACCTTCCTTTTCAACCAAGGTTCTATTTGAATCATCAATGAGAGATCGCAACCTAGATTCATTAGCATCGTGCATTAGGGTTTTATTTGTGAAAGTGCTTGCATCATTGGCTTCTAACCGATTGGTACACAAGTCATGGTTGGTCTCATTTGTAAGTATACAATTTTCAATATCAATTTCTCCACTATATTCTTCACCACCTTCATTTACAAATTCTTGTTCGGTCTCATAACCATCAAGACTAAGAGTTGAATGTACCTCATTTGCGAAGCTAATTGAGGCTTCAATTTCATCACCTTCCTTATTGATGTTTTTTGATTTGACAAGGTCTTTAAGGAATTCAATGGTGGTCTCATCGGTGATATTTTTGCTTGCAATAATCGAGTCGACATCAATTGCCGAGAGACCTTCATCTACACTTGCCATCAATGCAAGATTTGTCTCTTGTTCATTTTCCGACTCCGTGTCGGATTGCTCCGCCTCGCTCTCATTCGAGAATAAGGCTTGTAAGGCTTTAGCCTTTTTCTTTGCCTTGTATCCGTCCAATTGGAAGCAAGTTTGAGTGGTGTGCCCTTTTCTATGACATGCGAAGCACATCACTCTTTTGTTCTTCTCTTCTCGTTCATTGTTGTAATTTCTTTCGAGATCTAGCATGTCTTGAAATATTTTGGATAGGAGAAGGGTGTTTTTGGAGGTTTCATGATCAATTTTGTTGATAAATTGATCATTTGAGAGATGGGTGTTTGAGGAGCTAGGAAAGTTACGGTTTTGTGCCGAGAAAGCTACGGTTTTGGATTTTGAGTTTTGCTTCAAATCACCGGATTGTCGAAGTTTTTCTTCAAAGCTCCTAAAATGTGCATAGAGGTCATCCGGTGTGAATGTGTCATGCGTGCATTTGATTGTTTCTAGAGCACTCACCAATCCGGATCATCTATCCCTCATAAGCATCACCCTCAATAGCTTTCCTACAATTTTATTGTTAGAAAGTGGTTCTCCCAATTCGGTAAATTCATTTTGGATATGCATAAGTCTATTATACATATCCTCAATGCTTTCACCATCTTCAGCCTTAAAGGTTTCAAATTTTGCCTCTAGACCGGTTATTTTGGTTCGTTTGATTTGGGTATTTCCTTCATACCGGTTTACAAGAGCATCCCACATTTCTTTTGCACTTGAAGCACTACCAAAGAGTGAGGCAACCGATTCACTAACCAAGTTAATTATGGCATTAATTGCAAGATCATTGTCTTTCTTGGTTTGTTTAGATTCGGGAGTCTCGATTTTAATGTCGGTGGTAGTGGTAGTGAATATTGGTGTATACCCCTTGTTAACCACATCCCATAACTCAAGAATGTTTAGATAATTGATCATGGTTTTCTTCCAATGCATAAAATTTTTGGTCGAATTGCCAAAAATTAGGGGTTCCTTCACGGGTCTATAGGGTGCCATTTGACAAGTTGATCTAACTCTAATTAAGTGTGTCTTAATTCAAGTAACTTGCTCTGATACCACTTTGTTACACTTAGGGGCACCTCTAATTGAACAAAAACTGAAAATAAATTGCAATTGAAAGTAAATAGATGAGTTTAGAGAAATTGACACGCGGGTTGATAACGGAGTTCGGCAAAACAATGGCCTACGTCTCCGGGGCATCGCAACCTCTTTCTAGGTGCGCCTTTCTATTACCCAATATGAAAGGATTACAATTGTAAACCGTGAGCCCTTACAAAATGGGAAGTCACGGCCAACGAGAGATGAGTGTCGGTGAGCCCTTACAACCAAGGGAAGTCACACGAGCAACTCGAGGTTTGAGCCGGCGAGCCCTTACAAACAAGAGAAGTCACACAAGCTACTCAAGAACAAGAGAAACACTCAATAGATCACTCTAACCTAATCTAGATCAAGATTAGTGAAGTAGGTTTGAGGTTGCTTGAGGGATTTTGAAGTTTTAAGCTCTCACAACAATGGAGTAGGCTAAGCTCTCAGAAAATCGCTTTTGAAATGATTAGGGTCGGCTGAGATAGGTTTGAAAGTGATCCCTTCAGTCTATTTATAGTGGCAAAATAAAAAATGAGCTGTTTGACATAAAACGTTACCAACGTTTTATTAAACGTTACAACGTTTCATTCAAATGCGATTTTAGGGTTTTAAATCTCTGACAGCTTAGTAAAACGTTACCAACGTTTTATAGATCGTTACAACGTTTGTAAAACGTCACAACGTTTGTATAACGTTATAACTTGATTCTTCTTTTGATCAGTTTGTTACTACTGATTATTATAAAACGTTACCAACGTTTTGAAAACGTTCATAACGTTTTATCCCAATTTAATCAACCTCAAACATACTTTACCAAGCTTTTGATTTTACAATTTGTATTCTTGATAAAAGTCTTCGTGATTTCTTCAGTCCAAGCTTATTATATCGCAGTTCTTACTATTCTTGGACCTATATGTTCTAAAAAATAGAAGAAATCATAAAATTCAATAATTGTATGTTTTTGCAAATTAGTCAAATAGACGTCAAAGATTATTGTACGAACAACACTATAAGCCGAGAGGTGAAACTTTCCATATATCGAGAGATAATGGATACCTTTAGTAAACCAAACAAGTAACTTAGGTGGAATACCAATAAACGAAAGTTGAGGTTTAGAAAATTAAGAGGGCAGAATTTGCAATTCTGTATCGTGTTTATTAAAGCCAATAAATGAGAGTTGAGGTTTAGGAACATCGGGTACGGTCAATAGAACCCTGCACACAACTATCAACACAGAAACGAGTGGCATGCTGTATTAACTCGAGGCAATAAATTCAGCTGATGCCTCTCTAAAATGATTTCTGTGATTTGCACATTACAAATTCTAATTAATAACCTTCATAGAATTGTAGATCTCATTATTCTCTTTCCAGCAAGATTTTAATTGCCTAAAACGGAGTTCGTATGACTAAGATATAGTCAAAATACAAAAATATGTCAAAAGCTAGAATTTCCATATATGCGCTGTCTGTGCCGCGCGGCCCGCGTGGAGCCCGACTCGGCCCGCGTGCTGCCTTTGTTTCTGCTGTGAGTCAAACTTCAAATGAGCATAACTCATTATCCGTAACTCTATTTTCAGTGTTCTACCACTTTTCGGAAAGCTTGCGAGAAGATCTATAATTTGTTCAATTTCCTGAAATTTAAATAGACATGGACAGTAATTAGATTCTTGGTATAGTTCTAAATTAAATTAAACTAAATTAACCTAAATGCATAGAAATTGGTCAAGTTATTGATATAAAATTCTAGGCAAAAGTATACATAATTGGTGCTCATCATAGAATTTTTGCGGCTGTAAAAAATTTAATATATTTCTTTATGAGTTATTGGAAAAAAAAATGCTTGAATTCTGAGTTATTCATTTCGGTTTAAAAGTTTCTTCTAGGTAATACAAAAAATATTGTGATCCTTCTAATACATTTAATTTATAAAAAGTTGTATCTATTTTGAGAATTATTTTTAATAACAATCATTAAATAACTTAAAATATTGGCTATTGTACTTCCATAAGCATATGTGGACATATGCTTATAACTCGTTTTTGCATTTTCAATATTCAAATGGTAGATTTGAAGTGCTTAACATGTTCTCCATATTAATATGTGTTTGGAGACCAAATTTTACATTTTTTAGATTTTTTTTACTATTTTTTCATACCAAAACAGGGTTTTTCATTTTTTATTTTTTATGGCTGTTTTGAAAAATTATGAAAAAATAGTAAAAAAATTTCAAAAAAATGTAAAATTTGGTCTCCAAGCACATATTAATATGGAGAATGTGTTGAGCGCTTAAAATCAACCATTTAGACATTGAAAACACAAAAACGAGTTATAACCATATGCTCTCATATGCTTATGGAAGTAGAATAGCCAACCCTATATATATATATATAGAGGTTGACTGGGGTGAGTCATGGAGTAAAATAAGTTTTTACTCCACGCCATATTTTCATTTTGAAAATCTAAACAACCGATTCGAACCTTCCAACATGTTATTTATATTGAAATGTGCTTGGAGACTAAATTTTATATTTTTTTGAAATTTTTTTGTTATTTATTAAGCCACTTTAAAAACTGTTGTTTTACTATGAACAGTAAAAATTTCTAGATCATCGGATCAACGATTTTTAAAGTGGCTTAATAAATAGTAAAAAAATTCCAAAAAATGTAAAATTTAGTCTCCAAGCACATTTCAATATGGAGATCGTGTTGAGCGGTTCGGATCAATTGTTTGGATTTTCAAAATAAAATTATAGTGCCATAAAGTAAAAACTTGTTTTACTCTATGACTCATTTTAGCCCAACTCTATATATATATTGTTGGATTTCGGATACCACTTTTGGGGTTTCGCAGTAACCAAAACCCGTTTAGGCTTAAGGTGTGGAATGACCGTAGAATAAAAATTTCTACGGCCAACTTAAGCTCAGGATTAAACGGGGTATGTCAGGAAACTTTCCAAGGCGGTCCACCTTCAGTATTCCTTTGGCATCAAAATCCAATTTAATCCTTTTACAGATCTACTCCATGATTGATTTCTAAAACTTTAATCTACTTACCAATTAAATAGATTAATATAACATATTTATACCTTGTTTCCAAATCACAGTTGGAATGCAGACAGAGCGTGTAGAGCTACATCACGGAAGGAATCGACTCGTCTCGGAGAATCAGACGTTTGATGCCTCTATTGGTTATCCACCAGGACTAACCAGAGAGCGGTTAATTTCTTCTGCCAGAAATACCGTAAGCCGCGGAATTCTGCAAAAACACTATCCACGAGGAAAAGACGAAAACCCGTAAAAACGAATTTTCGGTTACTCAGTTTCATCAAATGAGCAAAACTGACATACCGCGAAATTCGGTAAAACACTATTCATCGGTCCCGTAAATATACTCCACAACAACCCGCAAGATTATACGTCAACTACATATAACTTTCTTTTCTCAACCGAAACACTATTTGGGAGAGAAACCGATAAAGAGAGAATACCGATTCGATTTTGTAGAAAATGATACAAGTGAATTAGTGGTTTTTCTCTCTACATGCACCCCTCTATTTATAGGCTTTTGAGGAGGTTCGCAAAAGACGGAAATGCCCTCCAAGTTCGGCCTATTTACAAGGTATGCCATTGACACCTCATCCTTTTATATGTGAAATGACCAAAATACCCCTTCCACACCCTTCCACATTCTTCTCCATGCTTCTACATCATGCAAGGTGGCATAGGTGTGAAATTACCATTTTGCCCTTGTGGATAGGATTGATGACATGCCATCTTGATAGGATTGATGACATGTCATGCGGATAAGGACGAATCTGAAAAGACCCGAATGCCCTTGGCACGAACACAAATAATATTCGTATAATTATTATGAACAATTATATATATATTTTTCTTGCGGTTTGTTGTTTCGGTAATTTATACAACGTGTCCTGCACATTTATAAATTAACCAATATTTTTGCTTGTTATTTTTACATAACATTTATAATTTAATTATAACACGTATAATTAATTATAACCATCTTACTATTGATCATAACCAATTTATAATCAATCACAATAAGATTCTCCGATTAACTCCTATATGGTGTGACCCAATAGGATCTGTGTTATGTTGATAAATAGAGTTAAAACTGTTTTAACTTCTATAATCATGGGTGGTGTCTGGCAACACATCATGACCATCCAATTACACAGATGATGTTATACAGTACAATATCACGATCCAATAAACAATATAATTGTGTCTGTTCTTCTGTCTCATAGTTATCAGATTAGTTTCAAGGTAGATGTGTGTCATCCTTGTAAACTTAATCTTTTCTTGATCTTGAGCAGATTATCAAATATGATTACTCTTGTAATCATACCGCGAGCTGATAATCTTACTCTATCAAGGGGCCCAGTGATGCTATAGCTCGTATAAAATACGAGGGACAAATAGTATTTTTGGTAGACTATCACTTCCTCAGCTAAGTTATACATATGGGAATGCTACCGTTATGACTGCTTTTTACAGACAGCGGTAGATAACAATCACACATACATATTTCTCAATGAGAACGATAAATACCTCATACTGTAGAACGTGACACTGAATGAAAACATAAATGATACAAACACAGTTCTATTTAATGTTTCATTCGAGGTCTGTCAAATACCATGTTCCTATCTTGGTCAGTGACTTTTTAAGATTAAGAGTATATATCATCTATATTATGGAGTTTCACAATTTCAGTCATGAACTCGAAATGATCCATAAATGCAATAATACTCAAGGCAACAAAATAATATTAATCATCCAATTCATGAACAAAACTTTATGATAAATTATCGTATTATTGACTTCTAAATTATTACAAACTAACATGTATATGGAAAAATTTCTGCTGTACCCATGCAAACTTTCAAAATAGCCAATTTCTCCATTAAAACAACATAATATCCAATATCCCCATACAAACTTAAAATCCTTTCTTGTTTTCCCTTTATTTTATTTAACATTTTATTTAATTATTTAATAAATAAAATTGACAAATATACCCTTCTTCCTCCTCTTTCTCCTCCACGGTATACAATTTTTTTGGTTAGTTTTTGTTGTTCAAATGACACGAGCCATGTCAGACCCCTTATAATTTTAGAGCTAAAATCAAATATTTGACCTCAATCGTTGCTTTGATTCAAAGACTCAGGTCGGTTTTCTCATTCTTTTTTTTTCTTTTTCTTTTTTCTTTTTTTTTACAACAATTATAAATTCCATATGAATTTACCATCGTTTTTAAAGATTTGATCAGTTTTTCTTTAATTATAGATTTATTTCTGACAAATCTTTCGGACCAAAGATTCTACCTTGCTTTGCGGTTTGAAATTTTCCAAAACAAATTATTACTTTTAGAATTGAAATCCTCCTTCCTGTCAAGGTATAATTTATTGTCGTACAAAATTATATCACAAAAATGAAGAAATTTCCTGGAGATCATGAGAAGTCAACTCTGATCTAAAGAAATGCTCTTTCCAGCTAGATCATTTCCATAATATTCCTTCACCAGCCTTTTTAAGTAACAGAGTAGCTCAAACAAAGATAATACACAACTCTCAATATTAATTTAGCTTGGTTTTAACATTTAACTAATCATTTTAAACATGCCCTCCAAAATTTTGCATCTTCAGTATATGCTGATAGATACCAAGAAGTAATTAAAATATGCTCGCAATAGAGAGGGCATCCCTTCTTCAAGAGCAACTAGATCATACGATGAATCTTCATTTCGCATTACAGACAAAATGCAAGGCCAATTCTGAGCCTCTGAATCAAAGCAACGACTAAGATTAAGTATTTGGTTTTAGCTCTAAATTAGAAATAAGAAGGAATTAGAATCAAAGCAGGAATTAATTAGAAGCAAAATAAGAAGGTATTTAATAAGAAGTAAAATTGGATTAAAATCAAAATAATTCTCTTAACACTCAAAATTAGAATTCATGCCTTAGAATAGCACTCCCATTACTTAAATCTGGCAAATTTTTCTTTGCAGACACCTTTCACCTTAAAAGTACACTGTTAATTTGACAATCAGAGCCTACGGGCTTTACTCAAAAAAAAAAAAAAATTGGACAATCAAAAAAGGTGAAATTATTTATACAAGAATAGTCAGAACACCACCCACTTTCTTTGTTTCTTTTTGCCCAAGCATACAGGTTTAAAAAAAAATGTAACTTTTATAGAGCACTTTTGTTGTAATTGGAAGAGATCCAAAAAAATGTGCAACTCCAACATAAAACACCATTCAAACATATTTTATAGAGCACTTCCAGGACTTTTTTACAAAGGAGCTGATACACTACCTGTGCTACAGTAGTCGCACTGTATTTGTGATACTGAAAAATTAATGTGGAAAGATAATTTTATGTGGGAACCGCGAAAACTCCACAATATAATTTTTTTTCTTCTAAAGTATTAATATTTATGTACGGAAGTATTTATACCTATGAACGGAAATATCTATATTTATGAGTTGACCAATTATTCATAGCGCGGGTACTGTAGCATGAAGGTAACAATACCCGCACTATATTGGTGGGGGGAGGGGCACCGAAAATTAAATGTAGAAAGATAACTTTCTTCGGAGACCGTAAAAACTCTAAAATTCAAATTTTTTTCTTTCTAAAGTATTACTACCAAAATAATTTTTTCTTTCAAATGAGGTCTATAATGAAGTACTTTTAGGCTCGTCATCACACAAGTATTTATATCTCATCGTGGAAGTATTTATACCTATTTGCAAATATTTTTGACATATGACACTGAAAGTATTAATATGTAAGTATTGAAAGTATTTATACATGTGCACTGAAGTATTTATCAGATTAATTATTTTTGCTAGAGAAAGATTGACACAGTGACGATTGAAAAACTGGAAAAGAGATGATCATAACAAGTTATGCATCAAAGTATTAATATCTTATTTTTTTTCAAGTATTAATATCTTATCTTTGAAGTATCTACGAAGGTTGATGCGGGTATTTATATTTATAAAGATTGATGCGGGTATTGTGGGGACTATAAAAGGAGACCATAGAGGAAGGATGTTGCTAGAATTTTAAAATAATAATTAATGGGACCATATAATATATTTTTAGAATAATAATTAGTAAGGACCATATAGTTAGTGGGAACTATAATACATCATTCCTCTAAATGCAAATACTCTAACTTGAATACAGTGTGGGTACTATAGCACAGGTACTGAAATAATTATTATTTTTACAAATCATAATAAAAAAAAGAAACATTAATTAGGGAACTAACGTGATGAGTACTGCATAGATTGTCGGTACCTTCCGTTTAAATTTAAGGTGTACTTGCCTATTCTATACCTTCCAGCTTTACCTTCTTATTTAACAGTGTCCATAGAAGATCCATATCCTTTATATACCGAATAGGCTATTCGTTCCCAATCTAGATTTGCCACAGAATTATGTCAGTGCAAATTTGAAAAAAGAAAAAAAGAAAAAAAGAAAAAAAACCGTAATGAATAACCTATTCGGTATTAGGGCCATTCTACAGAAGACTACATGGTTAGTGACGAAAAAATTATGGGATGGAAAGGTACCGAATAGAGGCTATTTGGTATACCTTGGATTTAAATAATATGTATGATTTCTGTAAAAAAAAATAAAAAAAATAAATACCTAGTTGGTGATGAATTATGGTTTATAAAGAAAATTCGCACTTCTGTCATCTGTCATTTTGTAAAAATTAAAAAAAAAGTACATTTTTAATTTTTATGTATTAATGCAAAAGGCAGACCATTCGTACTTTACAATGTTAATACCTAGTTGGTGATGAATGAAAGAAAACCATGGGGATGGAGACATATGACCACACTTCAAAATTGAAATGATACCGGATAAAATTTTCTATTATTAGCTAAAGCAATTTCTGACCTTGGCATTGTTTGTATTGTATATTTTTAAGATCGGTAGGTGTTTTTGTTTATTAAGAATCATTTTGGATTTGTCGGCCATGCTATTTAAGGAGGTCCAGAGAATTAATCCTTACTAAAAGGATCATGTTCTTAGTATATTTCAACAATATTTTATTCAACAATTTTAAGAACCTTTCAGTCTAAGTAAGACTAAGAAATCAATAAATGGCAATGCCAAATTAATTCAGCTTCAAAAAATTGATCCTAACTCTTGGATAGTTTGCTTGTAACGTCCGACCGAAATTATATATGAATTGGAAATGATCAATCGAGTTCAGATTAATTTGAACTCGATTAAATTTCTTATTTTTTGTATTATCTTAATTTAAAAAAAAAATAAAGTGTAAAATAAACTAATATTTGTTACCTTCCGGTTATATTGCATGAAAACAGTTACGGGTATTATATTGGATACGATACGGTAATTTTTAAAAATTTCGAAGACGATACATTTATTATATATTATATAAATTAAATATTAAATTTTTTTGATAAAATATATTGTATTTAAATAATTAGGACACATACTGATTACATCTATCTGTTCGTACTAGTACATAAGTATACATAAAGCAACCACACTGGTACTCAAAATATTACAAACAAAACCTCTTTCTATAAACTCGTAGATATTTCATTAATTAGGACACATATTGATTACATCTATTTGTTCGTACCAGTACATAAGTATACATAAAACAATCACACTAGTACTCAAAATATTACAAACAAAACCTCTTTCTATAAAGTTAGACAAGAAATAACAGAAAAACAAAACCATGTTCTAATTATAAAAAGATGAGCCTCCTAGTTGTCATGCTTATATTGGTAGATAGCGAGTTTGGTCCGGATTTTGGGCCTGGTCTGGTCTTTCAGAATCCGGAATCGCATTAATTTTTTTTTTCTACGGATTGGGCCACAGAGTTGGCCCTGATGAACATATTAAAAAAATGTACTAGGGAAATAAAAAGAATAATTAAGAAAACCAATTTTTCTAAATAAGGAGCATTAATTAGCAAGTCCCGTACTATAGTTATTATTATGAATTTTTTTTGCAAATAAGATTGAAGGCAGGCAGCTTGATTTGTATTTTATTGGTCCAGACACATGAGGGAAGAGGAAATAAATAAGAATTACATATATTAGAACTAAGCTTTTTCTGTGTCATCAAACTTGCCGAATTTGCCTTATTGTATTTATATTATAATTTTTATCTTCTATTTGGATAACAAAACATGGGCTCCTTTGCATTTTGAGATGATATCTGTATTTCTTTCTGCAATTATTTTATCTACTATAATTTGGGCTTGCTACGGTCCAAATAAACGGTACACGATGGACCCTCAGCCCTCAGGTTCATCATATCAGATCCAAAATATATATTTAAATCATCTGTGGGCTAAAAGGGAGGCAATAGTTTTGGGCTGTGGAGTGGAATTGTCGTATCTGATCACATGTTACTGTGCAAATTCTCTGTGGATTCTGAGAGACCATGTAAGCTTAAAAATAATTTTTAAATTGCATTGAGATTTGAGCAGGTTCAGAATTTTTATTAAAAGGAGGACCTAAAAGACAATAGCTTAGGAAGCGGAAATATGATCGTGATGAATTAGCTTTGTTTATTTTATTCAGGAAGTCACAAATTGAAACAAAAAGTTTGAACGAGATTAATATATAGGAATAGCGCGCGCTACTGTCTAATGACTCTAATTAATCATCGGTCGGGAATTAGTTGATTCGTCACTTCTTTCATATTCAGGTTTGGTTGAATTAGTGTTGTCAATTTCAAACACGAAGCACAAAATATGGGAATATAATTCTAAGCAACAAATCGACCCACTAAATGCCTCATGGCCTTGTGGTTTGTGGAATATATATTGATCACGCAACCAAAGTTGCAAGCACCCAAATTATCTGAGGCTTCAACAACAAAATGTAATTAAATAACTGAACTATAAAAATAGAGATTCAGTATCAGGCCACTAAGACTAAGAGCATCTCCATTGGATTACTTTGTTTTATCACCAGCCGTATACGGAAAAAGCCTATAATGTGCCTGTAATGTGCCAAAATAAAGATTGGTTAGGTCTAGCCGGTTTTTAATTGAACTAAACCATATACATTATATCGTAATTTTTTTTTAATATTTAGTTCGGACGAGAATGGTTTTAAAAAAATTGATATGTTCGATCCAATCGGTTTTAAAGTTTCTAAACCGAATAAAACAAAAAAAATTAAACTGATTTTGAACCGAACTGATCCATTTAATTAAAAAACCGAACCACTTAATCTGAACTTTCTTTATTCAATTTAAAACCAATTAAGCCAGACTCAATGAACACCCTTATTTTTGAGTAGTATGGATCTCTTGAAACAAGAATGAAATTTTGTACGTAGAAAAAAATATCGTTACAAGAACTAATAATATTGTTAAGTTAAATATAATTACTTTATATGCAAGTGAGGTTAGGTTAATTTGTCCTTAATTTTAGACAAATAGACCAGTGTCTGGTTGTTCTTTTGACTCATTATTTTTCTTTCATTGTTTTTGACTCATAACTCGCACACTCTGATTTTTAAACGCAATATTCAAATACGTAAATTCAACATGGATCTCTTTTAACGATTTGCGTTGACCAATAATATAATAAAGTCTCATTCATAATATACGAGGAGAGCCCATCCTCTGAGATATCTCATATTTTGTGTGACCGACGTGTGACACGTGTCCGGTTCCTATTCGGGATTGGCGCAGGAGCAGTATAATTTGAGCTTTAAGATTCGTGAAGAACATATTTTAACGGTTGAGAGTTTCCAAATTGTCATGTAAAATATGAGATATCGCAGAGGATGCGAATTCATATTGGAGACACCACCAAATTACACTACGCCTGATCCGCTTCTCTTAACGAAGCACCAAAATGCACTCTAAACTCTAAAAGCAATATCTCAAGCTCCCAGCTATGCCACGCTATGCTAATTTGCGGGACCGCGTGAAGGCACCGACCTTTGTAAGTTCACTCGTGCATCCCCCCGTGTAGCGGATTTAACAACCCTTCAAACCTAAAGCATTCGGTCTATGTTCACATCCTCTGTAATTTACACATTGCACAAGCATGGAATTCCCATAATATCGGTCCGTCACATGCTGAGTTTATATTTTATGCGTACCGCACATGCCATGCCGTACAGAGTACATAATACTATGTTTTTCTAGACAAACAAAGTCAGATGAAAAAATTTAACCAGTTTATTTAAGCGATTCTGGTTTTCGTATACTTAATTGAATACAAAATAATAGTTTTTATATAGCACTTGTTAGATGCTTAATTTCAAGATTAATGAAATATATAATATATAATATATCTTTAAAATTGGGGAAATATTAGAGGAACCGAACTTGAGTCCGTTCTCTTCCCACCCGCATTCCCTCCATTTTTCACTTTGTTTCTTCTCCAATCAACCCAAAAAGGCAAAAAGAAAACACTAGTTCCAATTTCGAATCAAACACTGATGGGAGAAGAAATCTAGTTTTAGGGTTTCAACCCAATGGCGGGAAGCGAGCAGGACGACCAGCGCGCGCTTCTCAAATCCAACCAACCATCTTCTTCCTCCTCCGATCCCGATCCAGAGACCCAATCAGATCTCGATACGGTGGTAGCCGTGGTAACCCCTACCTCCGCCAGGAGAAGCGGGATCAGCGAGTTTTTGAGGCATTTAGATAGAGGTTTATCGAACCGGGGTCTGAACCGGCACCAATCAGACCAGGTACCTTCTCCGGTTCGAGTTGAGGAAGTATCTCAAGATGAGCTGGGCGATGGAGCGCCACCTGAGTGGGCACTGCTTCTCCTTGGATGTCTTCTTGGCCTCGCGACTGGAATGTGTGTAGCTGCCTTCAATCGTGGGGTAATGTGATGTGCAATTGGCTTCAATTTTTATAATGATGTGGATTTTTGCCTTCGGTTTCGTTCTGCTTTATTGCTTATGCTATTAAAGGGACGTATTAAAGCTGTTCTCCTTAGAAGATCGAGTATTTCACCTATTTATAGATACACACAGTATCTGTACTGAAGCATCCAAAATAACTCAAGGGTCTTAAACGGTTTTTTATCAGTTTTTTATCAGTTTTTTTTTTTTTTTCCTAACTTTTAGTATGGTTAATAGCTACTGATGAAAATTGGAAACTTCACTTGGTATGAACAAGTGGAAATCTGATGGGCTCATCGCTTGTACACATGAGTTAATTGGATCGTTTTACATTTATCTCCTAGCTCCTTGAGGAAAGGAAAATTTAGAAGAAAAGTAAAACTGATTCCAGTCTGGTCCTAAGATATGGTATAACTCCTAATGTCATTACATGAACAGGTACATGTCATACATGAATGGGCATGGGCTGGTACTCCTAACGAGGGTGCTGCCTGGCTCCGTATACAACGGCTTGCTGACACCTGGCACAGAATTCTCTTAATTCCTGTGACAGGAGGCGTGGTTGTGGGCATGATGCATGGCCTTCTAGAAATATTTGAGCAAATAAGAAATGCGAGAACCTTGCCAAGGCAGGGCATTGACTTTCTTGCAGCGATATTTCCCACCACAAAGGCAATCCAGGCTGCTGTTACGCTGGGGACAGGCTGTTCTCTGGGCCCCGAGGGGCCCAGTGTGGATATTGGGAAGTCATGTGCAAATGCATGCTTTGCTATGATGGAGAGTAATAGAGAGAGGAGGATTGCGCTTGTTGCAGCTGGTGCAGCTGCTGGAATTGCTTCAGGTAAGTTGAACATCTGGTTCTTCTTTTGACATATTTTTTGATGTTAAATTATACATATATTGTAGTGGTTTGGAAGATTAATGCAACTTGAAATCAGGAGATTAGCATTATTAGATATGAAGTTTGTAACTAAAACTGAAGGTTTTATCTGAAATTAGTTATAGCCTGATTAATCACATAGGTCTATTTTAAGTTATTCGTCTTGGATTTTGGTACCATGCCATGTATTTTTCTGAACTGGTAATAGTACGTTCAAAAAGGTCCCTGTGTCACAGTGGAAAATTAAACAAACCTGTTGAATTGCAAGGCTTGGTGCAAGAATTAAGTTTCTTATTAAGCTTTAATAATGAATACTCCATGTCAATTGGTTTCCCCTTATTCTATTGAAGAGTGAAAAGACAACCGCTTTTGCTTTTGCAATAGCATTAAATTTTAGGTAAATCCACAATGTAGTAGTGATATTCAAGCTAGATAGATTTATCATATCTTACTTCACTCCATGTTTATGTAATTATATCATACATGCATAGTAGAATTATAAACCAGCAAAACCACTGTATCTACCAAGTAAGTTATAGAGCAATCGATATGCGTTGTGAATTGCCTTTGGTGCCTTTTCAGGCTTTAATGCTGCTGTTGCTGGGTGTTTCTTTGCCATTGAAACTGTATTGAGACCACTCCGAGCTGAAAACTCTCCTCCTTTTACAACAGCCATGATAATATTGGCATCTGTTATCTCATCGACTGTATCCAATGTGCTGCTTGGTGAAAAGCCAGCTTTTACTGTACCGACGTATGAAATAAAATCCGCTGCTGGTATTTTTTCTTGTGCTGTCTTTTTCTTGATCTTGATCATATAATTTTGTACATCAAATGAGTTTCTTCCAAACTTGATGAACTGTTTCAGAGCCATCATCTGTTTCATGTTGCAATTTTATTAATAGTCATATGGCCTTTTATAGAGATTCTGAGTTCAAACCATAAAATAGAATTAATAAGTGATAAAATATTTGAAAAAAAGAAGGTATATACTTAAAGGTAAAATAGTGGTCCTGTTGGCAACCAGTTTATGAGGAGTGAATTGAATAACAGGATGTTATTTGAAGTTGTAATTAGTTAATTTCAATTTCTGTATAGCGCCTTTGTGTATCTCGGATTTTTTGTTACTATGTCCACTTTTTTTTAGAATTAGTCATAAAATCATTTTAACAATAATTATTATCTTTTCTATTTTAGAACTACCCCTGTACCTCATCCTCGGCATGTTATGTGGTGCTGTTAGTGTAGTGTTCAGCCGGTTGGTGGTCTGGTTCACTAAGTTCTTTGAGTACCTGAGAGAAAGATTTGGCATTCCACCTGTCGTCTCCCCTGCTTTGGGTGGACTTGGTGCAGGAATTATAGCTCTAAGATATCCTGGGATTCTGTACTGGGGTTTCACAAACGTAGACGAGATTCTACACACAGGAAAGAGTGCGTCAGCTCCTGGCATCTGGCTATTGACTCAACTTGCTGGAGCCAAAGTTGTGGCAACAGCACTGTGCAAAGGTTCTGGACTAGTTGGGGGTTTATATGCACCGAGTTTGATGATTGGTTCTGCCGTTGGTGCCGTTTTTGGTGGGTTGGCAGCACAGGTGATCAACTCAGCCATCCCGGGTAACACTGCTGTTGCACAACCACAAGCATATGCCCTTGTAGGATATCTTCTGTTGGTTTAATCTTTAATTGTTTCTCAATCGCGTGTTTTGTTTAGTAATAGTTTTGTAATGTGATACATTTTGTTCAGGTTGGGATGGCTGCCACACTTGCTTCTAATTGCTCAGTTCCACTGACCTCTGTGTTGCTGCTGTTTGAGTTGACAAAGGATTACAGGATTCTGCTTCCACTTATGGTAAATGACAATGATAGAATCTCCATTATATTACAGCATTGTTAAGTGCATGCTGCCAGTTTTGAATTCTGCACTAATCCAATTTGGGCTTAATCATACACTTGGGAGTTTCTGTACATACTGCAAGTTCTGTACACCTTTACTTGCCAAATAAGAATATTGATCTGGAGCACAAAAGGAAAAGCACCAAACTATTTAAATTTTGTTTATAGGTCAGAAAGGTAGAGCAGATGATATAAACATGACATGGACAAGAAAAATAAATTTATACCTTATCAATGGCATAAATTAAATAGCGATTGTACAATTGTTGTGAAAAAAAGGTATACTTTTTGGTTTTTGCAGTAGGTTCTCTTGTTGAACTCTTCAATGATGACAACAAATGTAATAACTGAATTTTATCTTAAAATAGGGTGCAGTTGGGTTAGCAATATGGGTTCCTTCTGTAGTAAATGAATCCAAGGAAAGCAACCGCTCAGAGCTGAGATCGCCTCGGCATGGCTATTCTTCTCTTATCTCAACAGAGGAAAAGAATGATGCTGCATGGAGGCAACAAGAGACAGGAGAAAGTCTCGAGCTTTCTGTTTTGCAGAATGATGCTCGCAACATTTTAAGTAACAATGATGAAGTTCTTTTGGATGATCTGAAGGTTTGTCACTTTGTATTTATTTGTTTCTCTTCTGGTGCACGATCTTTACCTCTCTACCTCTCAGGTTACGATATTTCGCAAAGTACACCAATTGGCAGTAAGTACTTGAAGTGAGAGCTTAGATATACCAGCAATATGGTTTGTGTCCTTCATATTTTCAATTTAATACTTTATCACTCATTAACCCTCAATTAAACCTAGTAATACTTTATCACTCATTAACCCTCAATTGAATGGTTTAGATTGACTGTTTGACTTTGAAAACGAAGATATTGATCCACCAATCTGCACTGTGCATAGTACCATAGCCTCCCTCTAGTCATGGTTATGTACTTAAAAAGGAAAATTGTACTCTTTATCAGGTGTCTCAGGCCATGTCAAAGATCTTTGTCAGAGTGCAATCAACACATACAGTTAGAGATGCAATAAACCTCATGAATGAAAAGAAGCAAACTTGTGCTCTAGTGGTAGATGATGAGGATTATCTTGAAGGGATTCTCACTCTCGGTGATATCCGTCGCAGGGGGCTTGAGTTAGGTGCAAATATCTCTTCTCCCAAGGGAGGTGTATCTGCTCTTGATGTATGTCAGCTTTCATTTTTGTCATTTATCTTTAATAATTTCCAAGGATATATCTTTTTTTTCTATTAAGAGTGTCCAAGATATTTCTCTTTTAGGTTATTAGCACTTGTCATGTGATAAGTACTGCTGGTTTTATTTTATCTACTAATCTCCTCTTTTCTCCTTGGAAATATTTAGTTACTATTCTATAGACCAGGTTGTTGTCCTGATCTAAGAGCAGTTTTAGTTCCTAGAGTTCAGATAAAGTTCTCCTATTAGAGTTTTTCTAAGCTGTCTGTTAAGTGCAAACCTTTGTTATAAAAGCATACACTTGGAGTTAGCATTAAGTGCTTATTTTGACTTATCCAAAACCTCAAAAGTGACACTCAAACTGATTGGGTGCATTGCCTCAATTCCTTTCTATTGTGGGGGTTTTCTATTGACTTCTTTGCTTAAGGTGGTTTTTACTTCATAAGAGTTTTGGTTTTTATATTGATTAAATATCGCTTTTCCCAAATCTCCTTGCCGCCTCTTACTCCAATTGTGCAACCAAATCATACTAAGGTCTATCCAGTATAAGCATTATTGGTGTCAATGCAATTGCAGGTGAACTCAGGTGCAATATCATCATTTTTCACTCGAGGCTTCCAGTACAGGGGAAGTGATCGTGGTCTCTTGACCTGTTTCCCAGACACTGATTTGACCACTGCAAAGGAGCTAATGGAGGCCAAGGGGATTAAACAGCTTCCTGTGGTCAAGCGTGGTGTGGGATACAGAACTGATAGTAAGCGAAAGCCTATCGGCCTTCTTCATTATGATTCCATTGGCCACTGCCTTAGGTTAGTATTTCTTTCCCATTTTTTTTTATGTTCTGTAAGAGGTTTGTTTAAAGTTCTCCAAAAAAAAAAAAAAAGATTATTCTCAAAAGTTCTTCTGCGTATCCTAGAAAGAAAAGGAAAATAAAATGGCTATATACAAGCACACTGGCAGGAGAATTAAACTAGCTTGAAATCGATCTGATCATACTTGGGCTTGATTTTTTTTTTTTAGTTTAGATACAGCTTTTTATTAATTCATTGCAAGCAACTACATTTTTTTTTGTTATTGCTGGACACTGTATTGTTTTGTTAAATTGCAAAAACTCTCTTGTAATGCAGAGAAGAAATAGAACGCTGGAAAGCCATATTTCAACAACAGGAGGATTCTCAGCAAATATCAAATGGGCATTAACCTGGGTGGGATATTCGCAATATTTAAACAAGAACCTTCAACAAGTTTGAACCTTTTTAATTGAGATATAGATGGATAAACAAACGGCTGGGGTAAGATAGTTCAGTGGCCTGGATTTGCTAATGGATGATTCTTTTTATTGTGTATTGAGGTGAAGTTTTGGATATTATATATAGAGATGGTGGAGAAGAAGGATTTACCCTCTTAGAATAGGCATATTTACAATAGGTACTCAAATAGTGTTATCCTGTTGATTTTCCCTTACCGATTTGACTAAAAATGATGCCTCTTTTATTAGAAAGGCTGTACAGTGTATGTATCAAGCAAACAGATAATTGAATAATTTCTTCACACAGCAAACGAATACGATAGTCATTTAATATTTTCATCAATGACCTTTTTTACTTCCCTTTTTCTTTCCAACGGTAGGTCTCAATGATTGAATCATCAAGTACAGGATTTGTGTACTTATTGAGCTACGGGCATACATTTCTGTAAGGTAAATTCTCATGATTTTTGTACTCAAAGCAAAGCTATCTTGTATGATAAGAGAATGGTACACCAAAGATGAAATACTGAAATAGTAGAAAGTTTGATAAGTAACAATAATTTAGTACAAGGTAGCACTAACAATCTTATGCATGAATCAATGGGATATGCAGTTTCTATTAAAAATTCATGTAGTGCTGATTTTGCAAAAAGCGGATAAAATTAGTTGGTCCAGTAGTGGCCCTTTATCACCATATAAATTAAGAAGACACAAATTTGCGAAATAAATTGAAGCCGCAAGGCCGCAACAGTTGCATCAAGAGCCTCTGCTAAAAAGGTATAATTTCACAATAACAATCAGTCTTTCGGAAGCCCCTCTTCTCCGTTTTTCATCTACTTCAGTGAGCCTACACAAAATACATCAGAAATAAATTAAAGCAATAGTACATAAAAACTGTAAAGTGTAAAAGAAATATAAATTCGATAAAGGCTTGGTTTGAAAATCCAATTCAACAAAATTGAAAATCCTATAGTTGCACTGGGGAGCCTAAACCAGGTTGGATTGAAGGACTTGGTTCATCATTCATATGCTAACCTGACTTGGAAGCTTAAATTGCAAGAGAAGGCATTTCATAGGTATACGTGTTCATGCAAGAGAAAGACACTTCATATTTACTATGTGCCACTATAAGATGGGATATTATCTATATTTTGGTTCGATTCCCCATTTGTTATTGACAAAAATATTTATCACTCCAAGTTATGCATGTATATAACTCCGCCACTACACAGCTTGTCCCAAGTCAGGAAAAGCAGGAGTATTCGTGATAGGCTTAGCGAGCTAGCGGTAAGAAAAACAGTCTCTTTATGAAAATAAAACTCTCACAAATTGGGCAGGAGTAGTACTAGGATGGGTGACCTTCTGAGAAGTCCCTATTTTGCTGATTCCGGTTGGATTTCATTTCTAACCTACCTCAACTTGTTTGGGAATAAAAACTTTGAAGAAGAAGAAGTTATGCATATATATATATATATATGCTTTTGAAATTTTTTATTCAAAAAAGGATGAGATGTGCAAACTAACAATAGTCCAAGACAAATCAATCAAATTTTATTTAAAATACAATGTCACTAGAAAAAAAAAATGAAGCATAAAACAGTTAAATAAATGAAGAAAGTTAATCATACCTTGTACCGCCAACAATTGGATCAATTAGAAAATAACCACTTGTGGTATATCCTCAATCTCTTGCCAGTTGGAGCCTGAATCCTTCTTGTACCGTTCATTAAACACCTCATTGCAGCCCGTGATGATTAAAGCTCTCAGAGAAAAGGGCAGCTCTGGGAGTGAATCGATCAGATTAGCCCCACTCAATTTCAGCTTAATGAGAGACCCAAGCCTCACCATGGTGGGTGGCACAAATTTTATGGCACCTGCATTATCTATCTCAATCTCCTCAAGATCCATGCTGTTCTGCAGCATCCATTGCTCGGGGAAGAGTTCTGGCTGGGATTCCCATGAGATCCCCATCTTCTTGGTGAAGCAGAGGCTTCTCAATGGCTCAATCTGAAGTAGCGAGGAGGGTGAAATGTAGAGTTCTCCAATCTTTAGATTGGTCCCTGCCACATCCCCGTGGTAGGAACCGGTCTCGGTTATTGGTTGCGATGAAATGGCCGCCAGCTCATCACAACGAGTGATTCTCAAATATGTGAGCTCAACAAGAGCCCCTAACCCGCCCAATGATGAAAGTTGATTACAGTCCATTATGCGGAGGTCACGGAGAGAGGATAATTTTATAAAAACCTCTTCAGACGGAAGAGATTTTATGTTTGAACAACCAGTTAAATCAATACGAATGAGGGAGGTAAGGTCTCGTAGTGAGCAAAGCAGAGACTCTTCGAGGCCACACTTTTCAATCCAGAGTTCTCCAAGTGAAATCGGGAGGATGTCATCTCGAATCTTATTTGTCACTAAGTTTGGGCACCCGTCAATCCTCAACTTTTTTAGGGATAGCAAGCCTGAGAATCCTTTTGAAGGTAATGTTTCGAGTTTTTGACAGCTTTCAATGGTTATTTCTTCAAAAGCTTGAAAAAGGTCTTGCTGAAGAAACGGGCCACTTTCCAATGTGATAATATCTGGGCAATGACTTATTTGCAAAATAGAAAGTGCTGGTTTAGCCTCTAACAGATTATTGGTTTTGGTACTGCACTGTATCCAGGGTAGAGTGTGCAGTCCACAAAATCGGAAACTCAATTGCTTCAGGGAGAAAGGCATTGTAGGCAATGTCCTCAATTCGGGACAACTTTCTAGTTCAACTATTTCAAGGCGAGGAAAGACGGTAATTTCCTCTAAATCTACCCACTGCTTCCATTGTGGCATGCCACTAATTCTTAGCTCTCTAAGAGATTGGAATGAACTACCATCACTACATCCGTAGAAGGAAGGACCAATTTGTTTTACCTGAGGAAAGTTATACAGCCAAAGAGATCTGAGTGAAATTAACTTCCCGAGTGGTGGCAGGGACTCCCAGTTGCAACATGTGTACATTCGAAGTGACACCAAATTTGATAGATAACCATTTTGTAGCCAAATAGGAGATCGAGAGCCACAATAGGCGGTTATATCGAGTTTTTGGAGGTGGGGATGTGGTCTTAATGTGTCAAGTATCAACTCACTATTAGAGCAATCTTCAGACCAATAAAAAGAGAGTGAATTCAAACTCTGTTTCTCATTTATTTTAGCTTCCTCAGCCTCTTCGGGACTTTTCACTTTGTGAAGGTTCTTTATATTTAGCTCCTGAGCATCTTTGACCTCTTTTAATTCACTTATTCTATACCCATCTTCCTCCCAGATATTGAATTCCAACTTCTGAAGAGAAATTAGTTTACCAATCCGAGGAAATTTGTACAATATTGAGTAATGGATATCCAGGTGCCGCAATTTGACAAAGTTACCCATTCCACTCAGGTCTTTGTCAGATAATTGTGTAATAGCAAATGCAAAGATAATCAGCACTTCAAGGTGATAGAGTTTATTTATTGGTTTCGGAGACCACTGGAGTGTTTTCTTCGCCATTTGGCTAAGAGACAAGTAGCGAAGATGTATTAGGTCTCCAACATGATTGGGCAATTCAAACAAGTTGGCACCAGTGATGCTCAACAGGCGCAGGCTTTTTAGTTCTTTTAAAACTCTGTTTAGCTCTAGTATATCTTTTGATTCAGGTTGCTCTCCATCAAATGTTATGACAAGGCTGCACAAATGCTTAAGATGAGAGATCTCCTTGATAGAAGAGAGACCTTCGATTCTGATGAATAGGTGTCGAGTTGTTTCAGGAATGCTTTCCTTTGAGATGACACCTGCAACCCTCAAGCATTCCCCTGAAGAAATGGATATTACCATTTCATGCATCAAATCATGCATGACAAAACGATGCTCAGATTCTCGAGTTACATCGAAGAATGATTTCCTTATCAAATGATCAAAGAAATCCCCTCCGATATCTTCTGGCCTTCGGGATTGTTTTGACCATTGGATCAACCCTGAACCCATCCACATTTTAACCAAATCATCCTTGCTGAATTTGTGCTGGTGAGGGAATATGCTACAATATCTGAAGCACAACTGTAAATCTGCTGGTAAATGGTGATAACTCAATCTCAACACTGACATAATGCCTTTTTCACCTGATGGCAAATTTGAAATATCTTGCTTCCAAATTCTCTCCCAATAATCAAAATCAATGTGATCGTTTAGCAACAAACCCATAACTTTTGCAGCCAACGGACAACCACCAAGCTTGCTTGCTATTTCTTTTGAAATACTTTGCAAGTTTAGGTGTTCATCTGGGTCAGGCACATCAGCAAATGCATATCTATTCAAGAGCTTCAGAGTACTATCATCATCTAATCCAGTTAATCTCATCTGATCACTCTCTTTTGACCCATCCACCAGTTTTGTTATCATATCCGCAACCGATTCAGTTCGTGTAGTAACAATAATCTTGCTTCCTTTCCGCCCAAATTTCAATGGAGCCAAGATCTGTGCCCATTGATTGCATGAACTTGGATCATCTCTCCATATATCATCTAAAACAAGCACAAACTTTTTAGTAAGCACCTTCTCTTTAAGCATTTCTTGTAGAGTGCTTAGATTTTGGATGTTACAGCTCGATTTGGTGATATCTTCCAAAATCTTTCTTAGAATCACTTTTGCATCAAGGGCACCAAAATTGTCAGACACACTTACCCACATGACTGGGTTCAAATTTAGGACCTTCTTTTCTTCAATCTCATGGCAAATGAGTCGAGCTAGAGTCGTTTTACCCATACCCCCCATCCCTACTACACTGAAGGCTGGGATATTTTCATCCGTATATTCCCCTGAATTCTCTAGCCACTGAATTATTTCATTCTTTTCCTTCTCTCGACCAATCACCACACTTTCAGTTAGCAAGGAACCAGTCTCCCGAAATCTACTACTCTGCTCCTGGTTCTTCCCACGGGTATTCAATGTACTCACAAGTTGGAGAAAGGGATCTACGCTTACAGAAACCTTTTCCAATCCCTTCAGAGCTTCCTTCAGTCTCTTCAGTAAGCGGTCGGTAATTTTTGGCTGGGGAACAAACCTCATCAATTTTTCTTTCATAGAGACAGGATCACCAGCTGAAACGTCAGCCTTATCCCGAGCTTGGACCTATCAAATAAATTAATTTGAACTCAGTAAAATCAATTTCGATGTGAAAGAGAACTATTAATATGAATTTTGGGTGTTGCTTATTTTTAACGGGATTTTCTTGTATAAAATGAGTTATATTATTGTTGGATTTTTCCCATATATTGTGGGCTCAGAGAGATAGGCTTTGGTCTATCTTCTAGAAGACCAAATTTTACACTTTTGGAAACTTTTTACTATTTTCTTATATAGGACAATTTTTAAAATCAATAATTTTCGCCAATCCAAAAATGAGTAAAATTTGGTTTCCTATGAGATTAAAATTAAGCGACTTGGATTGACCGTTTGAGTCTCAAATCGTAGTACTGGCAGATTAGTGCTACACATAGTACTAATAGACTCACTAATTGAAGTAATATGCTGTAGGAATAATGTGTTTTTATGTTATGCTTAGTTTTATAATTAGAAATCGGTTCTATGTTATTTCACTAGATAGAGTATGTAATATTTAATTTTTCAGTAATTATTCGCTGTTAGTTATAATTCTAAATCAAACCTTTCTTTTCAATAGAAATCACGAGAACTAGAAAATCTGTCTGCATAAGAAATTATTGCGAGATGGTTAACAACCAAGATTAGTTGTCGCATATTAAGAATGTTATAATCCTACTAATTTAAATCGGATTAAAATCCTTTGCTGAAGCCCACAATCTAACTTTTCTACACCTGTAGCCATAATCATGAGTAAAATAATTTGGACCATTTATGGTCCAGTATGTTAATGCCTTAATGGTCAAATATGATTTCGTTTCTCTTTTAGGACTTCCCTAGTTACCCTGGTTTTCTTCAAACAAAAAAGAATGAAAAGGAACATAGCAAGTAAGAAACAAACTTTCTCTTCCAGTTTGTAGTAGTCAATCTCATCAATTGTATCCTCCGCCTCTTCGACCGCATTGCGGAAATGCCAGATCCAATCATCAAGTGCCTTTTCAGGGACCTTAATCTGGCCCTGATCGACAGCTGTCAGGACCGTCTGAACCGGGACCATCGCCTTGTCAAGCTTCCTCTTTGCCGTCTCCATGTCCTTTGATTTCTTGCCGAGCTCGTCGAACATTGCGAAAGCCCGGTTTACCAGAGTGGATATCACCATGGACCCCACCCCTGAACTCACACAAGTTGGCACCGCCTCCATTTTCGTTCTTCTCGCGGAACTCTGATCGCTCAAGAAGAGAGACCAGGGATTAGTTTGCGTTTACTGTTTAGTGTGTGTCGACTTTCAAACGGTAAAAGAGATCGAGTTTTGGTTTGGTTGGTCTTGTGCACGCGGGGATTTTACGGAAGTTTACAAGGACAGCCATTTCGGTCCGCAACCACTCCTACATTGAGTTTGAGGAGTTCAGATGTTAATCCTCAATTAGATATTTGTATTTATTATATATATATATAATATAGAGGAGGGATCAAGTTACAACATTTTTTGAGTTACAACAAACATTATTTACATTTTCAAAGTCCAAATCGTCGATCCAACCCATTAGATGTGATCTCTACAATAAAATGTGCTTGGAGACCAAATTTTATATTTTTTGGAATTTTTTTACTATTTATTAAGATGGATACAAAATTCAATGGTATGAATTTGACTAGTTTTTGTACCTACCTTAATAAATAGTAAAAAAATTCCAAAAAATGTAAAATTTGGTCTCCAAGCACATTTTATTGTAGAGATCACATCTAATGGTTTGGATCGACGATTTGGACTTTGAAAATGTAAATAATGTTTGTTGTAACTTGATCCCTCCTCATATATATATATATATATATATGAGTGGGGTTAAAATGCACCCTCTTTTTTGTGCTCCAAACGTGCACCCTTCCCTCGTTTCTTCATTTTTAAAGTTCAAATAGTTGATTTGAATCTACCAACGTGTTCTACATATTAAAATGTGCTTGGAGACCAAATTTTACATTTTTTGAAAATTTTTTACTATTTTTTCAGAATTTTTTATTAAACTTAACAATAATAAAAAATTCAGCACAGTGATGATTTTCAAAAATTCTGAAAAAATAGTAAAAAATTTCCAAAAAATGTAAAATTTGGTCTCCAAGCACATTTTAATATGTAGAACACGTTGGTAGATTCAAATCAACTATTTGAATTTTAAAAATGAAGAAACGAGAGGAGGGTGCACGTTTGGAGCACAAAAAGGAGGGTGCATTTTAACCCCACTCTATATATATATATATATATATATATATATATAATTGAGTGACTTTTGGTAGAAGACTTGATTGGTTAATCGCAGGAGTGTAAACCCGAGGATTTTAAAAATATCCATTTTTAAAAATATTTTATTAAAAATAATCAGAGTTCAGCTGAAATTTTAAAAATGTTCAACCCGTAGAAACAATTCACAGTTCGGACATTTTTTTTTTTGCACTATAAATAGGATTTGGAGAAAGAAAATATCCATGGTTTGATTTTTTTTTTATAAACTTATTTTTGTTATAATATATGTATGTATATATATATAAGGAGTGGGGTTAAAATGCACCATTCTTTTTGTGCTCCAAACGTGCATTCTTTCCTCATTTCTTCATTTTTAAAATTCAAATAGTTGATTTGAATCTACCAACGTGTTCTACATATTAAAATGTGCTTGAAGACCAAATTTTACATTTTTTGGAAATTTTTTATTTTTTTTTTCAGAATTTTTGAAAATCATCACTGTGCTGAATTTTTTATTATTGTTTAGTTTGATAAAAAATTCTGCAAAAATAGTAAAAAATTTCCAAAAAATGTAAAATTTGGTCACCAAGCACATTTTAATATGTAGAACACATTGGTAGATTCAAATCAACTATTTGAATTTTAAAAATGAAGAAACAAGAGGAGGGTGCACATTTGGAGCACAAAAATGAGGGTGCATTTTAACCCCACTCATATATAATATAATATATGGAGATAGGCTAATGTGCATTCGAATGTATATGGTCCGAAGTGCTTACAGTCCAAATTTAAAATTTTAAAATCCAAACGGTCGATCCGAACCGTTCATCTTGTTCTCCATATTAATATGTGCTTGGAGACCAAATTTTACATTTTTCTGATTTTTTTTTACTATTTATTAAGTATTTTACAAAATCGTTGATCCAACGGTGGCTGCACAAAACAGTAAAACCGTTGGATCAGCGATTTTCAAAGTGGCTTAATAAATAGTAAAAAAATTCAGAAAAATGTAAAATTTGGCCTCCAAGCACATAATAAATGGAGAACAAGATGAATGGTTCGGATCGACTATTTGGATTTTAAAATTTTAAATTTGGACTGTAAGCACTTCGGACCATATACATTCGAATGCACATTAGCCTATCTCATAATATATGTATATATAATATAATATAATATATATGTGTGTGTATATATATATATATAATATAATATAATATATGTATATATAATACAATATATGTATAATGAGGAGGGTTCAAATGCCTCCATTTTTTGTGCCTCCATCATGTTTCTATTTTTAAAAATTTAAACGTTAGAATAAAACTATTAGATGCGATCTATATTATTTTCTCTATGTGTCTATAAAAAATTACCACATTTTGATTTTGCTTTTATATGAATCAATAAGTTGAAAAATCAACGTCTAGAAATTATCCACATTAGTATAAATTTTTACAAGCTCAAGATGACAACCAAAACAAAGTTGAAATGCCATAATTTTTTACACGTGCATAGATAAAATGATGCAGTTTATATCCAATGATTTTATTTTGAATTTTAAGATTTTAATTTTGATTTATTAAAATTTTTAAAAATAGAGACATGATGGATGCACAAAAAATGGAGGCATTTGAACCCTCCTCATATATGTATATATAATATAATAGAGGAGAGATCAAATTACAACAATTTTTGAGTTACAACAACTTACCACAACTATTTTCTACATTTTCAAAGTCCAAATCGTCGATCCAAACCGTTCAACTAGAAGTGCTACTTTTACCCGATTATCCGGATCCGATCCGGAACCGAACCAGAACCGACGCAGATCCGATTAATTTGAATATGATATAGTTTAAAAAATAGGAATAATTTTCTATATACTCTTAAGGTCATCTCCAATTTCTTATTTACCCCTCAAGAGTTGCATTTATCTTTTTTACCACTTAACTCTTCCAACCATTTCTTATTTACCCACCACTTAACTAAATCAAAATTATCTCTTATTAAATTATAAAAAATCCTAATTAACCCTTGATTAAGAAAAAACCCTGTATTAACCCTTCATTTTCATTTTACATTTACGTTGAGATCTATTGAGAGCAAAGATCCTGGTAAAACTCTTCGTCTCTTCCTGTCACCAAAGAAAAAAGAACATCAATTAATGGCCGCAACTCTTCGTCTCTTGGGAGCAAGTGCTGTTGGAGTTTAGTAAAGAGAGAATCATGAAAATATTTTATTAATTGAACAGTAGAATGAAGCAAGGCCATGCATGGAAAGTCCCAATCATGAATGGACGTTGGAATTGGTCAGCCTTGATGTCACGATTAGGAGCTGATTTGGGGATAATTCAACTCAATTTTGAATTGTGCAGCGAGAAAGGTCAAATAGGTGCAACCATAGGTCATGGAGAAGGTCATAGAGAGTATGGATGAAAGCGCAACCATCATGGAGAAGGTCATGGAGAGAACGTGAGTGAAAGCGTAGTCACCATGGGGCATGGTGAAGGTTATGGAGGAATTGTGGGTGAAACTAGAAGAAAGGGCAGAACGGGTAAAGCGAAAGCAGCGATGGTCAGCACATTTAAACCGATTGAAGCACTGACAGTGGGGCCTGAAAAGAATTACAAAAAAGCTACCGTTGAAACATTCGACTTATTAATTAGACACTGTGAAGTGGGACCAGCTTGTCAGGGGAAGAGATAAGAAGTTCATCCACGTCAGGATTGAGATGGTAAGCAGAGGTTCAATTTGATAATCCAACCGATGTATTGAAATGATTCCAGCTCAATGAGCATCGCCTATATAAGTAGGATTAGCGTAGATATTGGGATCATGTCTTATGTTGTTGGATATCTCTAATTTCCCAACTTTAGCTGTTCTTTTCTAATTCTTCCGCTGTAACTCAAATTCTTGATTTTAATCGAAATTGACTAGTTTAAGCTTACCTTTTGTGTGAATTGAGTCTTTCTGAATACAAGGGTCGTCTCACTTGATGCCTTCATCAGAATTCAGAAACGATGTACCCCAACTAAATATGGAAGTTATAAATTGTTTTCTTTTGTAACACGAAGAGACAAATTAAGAGTCTCAGCTTAAATTGAAAATGAAAGGTTAATTCAGGGGTTTTTCTTAATCAAAGGTTAATCAACATTTACATAATTTACTAGGAGGTAATTTTGATTTAATTAAGTGGTGGGTAAATAAGAAATAGTTGTAAGAGTCAAGTGGTAAAAAAGATAAATTCAACTCTTGAGGGGTAAATAAGAAATTGGAGATGTCTTTAGCGGCATATAAAAAATTAACTCTAAAAATATAACCGGTTAAATTATGGATACGGGTAAAAGTTAATAATTTAATATCTGATTCGGAACCGATATTGTAATGAGTAGGATATGAGTATCATTTAATTATCCGACTCATAACTGAACCGGACCCGATACCCGTATAAATACTCGATAAAATATATATTAATAACTCTGCATCAATCTTTTGTGTTAGATAATATATTTAAGTTGAGCTATAGCTTGGTAAAACTTAACCAGGTTTATGCTACTATTTTACACTAGCCCTTTAATTACGCCCTTTAATTTCTGTACTATATTATACACACATGTGACACATAACACATGAACATCAAATTTATTCTTCCATAATAGTCACATTAAGTTTTTAAATGAAATTTATTGCTATAATATATCCTTCAATATTTACCTTAATATCCTCTGCATAATAATGGTCAGAAAATAGTTCTTTTGCATTATCTTCTTTTTAACTTCATTTTCTATATTTATATTAAGAAATCAAGCAAGCATTATATAAAGTTAAAGTTCTGAATTTAATATAATACCAGTTTTGTCAGTACTCAGTACCAGTACAGGTACGTTATGAAAATATGTGATAACAGATTGGTTAGTTCAAATAAAAATAATTTTGAGCAATGAAACTCATTTTTTTAATTTTATTACAGGTCCGTTCAAATGAAAATAATTTTGATGTTCTAAAGTAGTGTTCTAAATAGCGCGCTATAGTGTTTTGGGACTTTAAACGCTAATCTATAGCATTAACACATGTTATTTGAGCTACGGACGCTATAGCGGTAATAGTTGTCCGCTATAGTGCATAGCGTGTAGCGCAAATAGTGCACGCTATGCAACATGAGCTATTTTTTTTTTTTTCAATTTATATGAGCTTTAAAATAAATAAATGGTGAAGATATTGTTTAATCTTGATGAATATTACATTATATCAAATTTAGGTTCGTTATAATAAATTTTTCATCTTGCCCTTGGTTTTTTTTTAACTGATGATAAATCAAATAAATAATTGCTAAATTATGAAAATTTTAGGGACTAACAAGAATTTCTTCAAGGATCATCTATTTATTTTACTAGAAGTATGAATTTTTTTTTCTTTTCAATTTTTAGGTTATTTTGGAATTTAAATAGAAAAAAGATAAATTGTGTTATGATGTTGAAGATATTTTGAATAGAAAAAAATCGATAGTTTATGATGTTAGTATTACTATGGATATTTTGAGTCGCAATTTAGACTTTGTATTGGTTCAATATGAATATTATAATTTTTTAATCAATTTGGTATTATTTATTGTTATATGAGACTAAATAATGTTGATATTTAGTACAAATATATAATATAATTTTTATAAAAATAAAAAACGCTATGTGGCATAGCTTTCGCTATAGCGACGCTATTCGCTATAGCTTTTTTTGGAGGCTCTCCGCTATGACGCGATAAATGCTATTTAGAACCTTGTTCTAAAGTATTGGAAGAGCAATGAACAGAAGTACTTAATCATCTCTTGTATTGCAAGGGACTTGCTAGTTGTTCCTATCACAATAGTAGCTTTAGAATCCGCTTTTAGCACAGGTAACAGAGTAATTGATGACAAACAAGTAAGTTTGGAGGCATCAACAATTGAAGCTCTCATTTGTTATATGCAAAATAGTAATTGGGATAATGTACTTGCAAATGTTGAATCAATATAATAATATTTTTTAATTTAGATAGATAACTAATAATTTAGAGTCATTATTTTTATTTTGCTATGTAGTATGATATATTTTATTATTTATGAACAAGATCAATAGTATAATTTTTATTTTGTAGCAGTTTGTAATTTGTATTGTAATGATTTATATTATGAGATGTTTAAGAAATTATAATTATATTTAAATGTAAATAATTTCTCGAATGCTTTGGAGTTGTGACCTATATCTGCTCTGAATTTGGAACCGCCCCGTATCGAAACCGGACTCGATAATCCACAAACAAGTTATGGGTATCTATCTACCCGGAACCAAAAGACTGGACCCGAAATATGTATGGGTAGATAGGTATTCGGATCTGAATCCGACCCGATTTGAAACAAATAAGTATATGGATCAAAATTTGAACCCAAACACTTTTAGGGTATGGGTCCAAATATAATAGTACCTGGACCTGACTCGACTTGATAGCACCTCTACGTTCAACATGATCTCCACAATAAAATGTGCTTCCAAATCAAATTTTACATTTTTTGGAATTTCTTTTACTATTTATTAAGATGGGTACAAAATTCAATGGTATGAATTTGACTAGTTTTTGTACCCATCTTAATAAATAGTAAAAAAAATTCCAAAAAATGTAAAATTTGATCTCTAAGCACGTTTTATTGTAGAGATCACATCTAACGGTTTGGATCAACGATTTGGACTTTGAAAATGTAGAGAATGGTTGTGGTAACTTGTTGTAACTCAAAAATTATTGTAATCTGTCACGGGCACATGGGTACAACGGGCCGGGCATCACGGTTTTTTTTTTCAAAAACCTTGCCCTGCCCGTTTAATACCCGTGCCCGTCACGGGTTCGGGGGCAGGGCAGTCCGGGTCCGATTTTTTTATTTTTTTTCTTTGTAAACCAATAAATTATAAATCCAAATTCATTTAAACTAAAATTCATTTGACATAGTTGTATATTTGAACTCAATAATTTTTGTTATAATAAAATATAAATCAAAATTACTAATTATTTTAAAACAATGTTGCTTAAATCAATTACTTTAAATTGCATAAATTTAATTAATATATGTATAATATAATATAATTACATATAATTATATATAACTTAGGTTTTTGTACAATTATATAACATAATATAATTATACTACAAAAACCTAAATTATACTAAACAAAATACCGATCGTTGTACGTCTACTGTCGAACAAAAACTTAAACTGAGTTTTTGAGGCACTAAACGACGTTTTTTTGAAATTATGATGCTTTGGATACTCGGGGGACAATTCTCGAGTGATATTTGGATCTGTCTCATCCCCCCTTTTCCGAAAAGTCATTATACGCGCAAATTCGATTTTCCTAGCCAAAGTTATGGCTGTTTAAATTTTTTTTGGAAAACTAAACTTTGGAAATTCATAACTAACTGTAGAAAAATTCAAATAAATTGAAATTTATGTCAGTTCTGTGTAATTTTGAATGCTCTACATGCTGGTGTAATAACTTTTATAGTTTGGTCCTTCTATCAGTCCAAATTTGTTGGTTTATAAGAAGAGGTCAAATTTGATATTCAGTGTTCAGTGTTTTAAAATACGGCCGCATGTGCTATGTATATATGTATGTATGTATGTATATATATATATATATATAGAGAGAGAGAGAGAGAGAGTGAGAGAGAGAGACTAATGTGCATTCGAATGTATATGGTCCGAAGTGCTTATGGTCCAAATTTGAAATTTCAAAATTCAAACGGTCGATCCGAACCGTTCATCTTGTTCTCCATATTAATATGTGCTTGGAGGCCAAATTTTACATTTTTATGAATTTTTTTACTATTTATTAAGCCACTTTGAAAATTGCTGATCCAACGGTTTTACTGTTTTGTGCAGCTACCGTTGGATCAACGATTTTGTAAAATACTTAATAAATAGTAAAAAAATTCATAAAAATGTAAAATTTGGTCTCCAAGCCCATATTAATATGGAGAACAAGATGAATGGTTCAGATCGACCGTTTGGATTTTGAAATTTCAAATTTGGACTGTAAGCACTTCAGACCATATACATTCGAATGCACATTAGCCTATCTCTCTCTCTCTCTCTATATATATATATATAATATAATATAATACATGTATATATATGTATATGTAATACAATACAATACATGTATATATATGTATATGTAATATGATATATGTATATGTATATATAATATAATACCTATATAATATATGTATATACATATACATATAGATATACAAATACATATACATATAAAATGAATGCTAATGATTATTAAAAAAAAAAATTATCAAATGTCAATAACAATATTTATGGCTACTTTTGAGATGTCGCCCGTAAGTTTAATTAACATAAATCTAACATATTACATTTTAATTCGGATAAAATTAACATATGAAAAAATAAATCTAACATAAATCTACTATATGGAAAAATAAATTCGAATTTAAACATAAATCAGTCCGGGGGAGATTTTGAAATTTTTTGAAATTTAAAATATAAATGGGTACGGGTACGGGTACATGGGAATGGGTGCAGGTACACAGGTTTACGGGCATGGATACGGGTACACAGGTTCATGGGCACGGGCTCACGGGCATGGGTTAACGGGCACTACGGTCCGGGTAGGCAAGAGTTTTTTCTCGAAAAACCGAGTCCGGCCTGTTTAATACCCGTGCCTGTGTACCTGTGCATACCCGTGGCACGGGCACGGTCCGGTCCGGGCACAGGCACGGACGGACCGGATCGGGTTTTATCCAATGTCTAGCTGAGAGTAATTGAGATTCTCTGCTGCGAAGTAAACTTTCAGCATATAATTTCTAAACCGTTCGATCGCTTCAACATTCGTGCAGTTTTATAACATTCAATTTTTCTTTTGCAAATCCATCCGGAGTAACTGAGGAAACAGTTGGATCAGTCTATAGAATGCTCACAGGTGGATAAGCACAGGAAGTCGACAAATCAAATTAAATCATATGAGATCCGCATTAGTCGCTGAATAATGGAGTTTATATAGACTTCTAGTCAATATTTAATACTTAATACACCGCCTTGGACCAATAATTGTGGCAGCTTATAAGCTCAAGGAAACGGTTGAGCTGATTGTCCTTCATCATCATTATTATAAATTTATGTTGTTAATATATATTATCCTTGTCATCATCATTATCAATATATAGTATTATATATTATCTTTGTCATTAATTATTCTTTTTCTTCTTCTTCATAAATAAAAATGAGATAATCAAACATCAAATTTGTAATTAACTACACGTCATTGACCTCCTGCCTGAAGCTAAACCAAATGAGTCACCAATTTGTGATCTTGACAAAAAAACGATGTTCTTCAAATAAGAAGTTGCAGATTTGAAATTTAAATAGAGGTTACTTTATGAATATTGAAATTTGAATGACTGGACAACCATCTATCTATAAAAATAAAATAAAAATTCATTGATTTGTCTAAAATCAGTGCAACCGGGATGGATTTTTGAGTCTGTGTCCCCCGAGGTACCGGAGGTGCAATTGAAAAAAGTGAATGGCTCAGATCAATTTCATCTATATCAAACTCAATCTGGTGCCTGTTGAGGTTGTAGGGTCTGCTTTGAGATTCGTGCCAAGTAAAATGAATGGTTCAAATTCACCACTTGCACCTCAGGTACCTGGGGTGATACAGATTCTGAATTTTTGGAGAGTTAAAATTTAGTTTATCTTATAATCCAAGTGCTTCAAAATTAAACAAAAAAAAACAAGCAAAAACTTCTACTTAATTCATAAGTTTAGAAAAATATTTAATTTAGAACCACATATAGTTCCAAGATTTTTTTTTATAAACCATAATTAAGTAAACTATATATAGCAAAGCAGTATGATTGCTTTTTTCTTTTTATAAAAACCACAAAGACTGAATCTCCAATTCGGTCTCCCTTTATTTTAAAACAGGGGCTGTTCCAGGCAGAAACTGATTGTTTCTGGCAGAAACAGGGGCTATCCCTGGAGGAAATAGGTCAAAACAGAAGAAATACATCACAGAAATACAAGGTGTTCGAGAAAAGCCAAAACAGGTCGAAACAGGAGCGAAAACAGGCAGAAATAGACCAAAACAGGGGCCGAAACAGAAGAAAATGTGGAGACCGAATCCCCAATTTGTTATCTCCAAAAAGTAAAATTTGGAGACCGAATTGGGGATTCGGTCTTTGTAATTTTTGTAAAAAAAAAAGCAATCATACTGCTTTGCTAAATATAATTTAGTTAATTATGATTTATAAAAAAAATTCTCCAACATTTATTCCTACAATCCCACGTCTATCCCAAACGTTAGCAGAAATGGAAGAGAATCCGGTTCAAGACAATGTTAATGTTGAAGAGGAACCTATACCACCTCAAGAACTTCAAGAAACAGTGCCTTTAAGGCAGTCCACCAGAGAGAGAAGAAGTGCACTATCTAAGGATTATGTTGCATTTCTTCAAGAACATGAATTCGACATTGGCATGATGGAGGATGACCCTCTCAGTCTCCATCAGGCTTTGGAAAGTGTCAATTCTCAGAAATGGATTGAGGCCATGAATGAGGAAATGAAGTCAATGTATGACAACAAAGTCTGGGATATCATCCCATTACCTGAAGGTGTGAAGCCTGTTGGTTGCAAATGAATATTTAAGATCAAGACGGATTCAAAAGATAATGTGGAAAGATATAAAACACGGCTTGTTGCTAAGGGATTTACACAAAAAGAAGGCATTGACTTCACAGAAACTTTCTCACCTATGTCTATGAAGATTCCTTTAGAATTATCATGGCGTTAGTGGCACATTTTGATCTTAAGTTACACCAGATGGATGTTAAGACTGTGTTTCTTAATGGCGACATCAATGAAAATATTTATATGGTGCAACCACCTAACTCTGAGTCTGATGACCCAAAGCAAATGGTTTGCAAATTAAAGAAATCCATCTATGGACTCAAGCAAGGGCCTTGGCAGTGGTATTTCAAATTTCATCAAGCCATTGTCTCATTTGGATTTGAGCCTAATTTGGTGGATGAATGCATATAACACAAGTTTAGTGGGAGTAAGTTTATGTTTTTGGTTTTATATGTTGATAACATATTGCTTGCCAGTAACGATATAAATATGATGCGTGAAATTAAGAGATTTCTTTTCAGGCATTTTGATATGAAAGATCTTGGTGAAGCATCATATGTGTTAGGCCTTAAAATACAAAGAAATCGAAATGAGGGTATTTTGGGGCTTTCACAAAAGTCATATATCGAAAGAATTCTCAAGCGATATGGCATGAAACACTATAAACCAGGAAATACTCCTGTTGCAAAAGGAGACAAATTAAGTCTCAATCAGTGTCCAAAGACAGAACTCGAAAAATCATAAATGCGTCAGATTCCATATGCTTCAGTAGTAGGAAGTCTGATGTATGCTCAGGTGTGTACGCGTCCGGATATTGCGTACATCATAGGGATGTTAGGCCGGTATCTCAGTAATCCTGGTATGGATCATTGGAGAGCAGCCAAAATGGTACTTAGATACTTGCAAAGAACAAATGAGAAAACAGTTCCTATATCGTATTTCGATATTTTATTTATTTATTTTCTATTAATAAGAAAACAGTTCCCTATTACACTACCGGGGAGGATTTGAATTCGAGGAGACATGTGGATTCATAGATGAATTTTTTTGATAAACCATAATTAAGAAAAAGATTTTTACTAATCCAGCATGATTACTTTTTTTTTTTCAAAAATCAGAAGGACTAGAGGAGCCCTTCGGTCTCAAAATTTTCCTTTACTTAAGACCGGAGGAGCCCTCCGGTCTCTCATAATTTTAACCGGTTCGATCCATTACAATTGCATTATAATTCGGGTGGCACAGAGAATCCAAAAGTTTAAAATAATTCAAGACCGGATGGCCGGTCCGGTCTCTACCCCAAAAAAAATTCAAGACTCGATGGCCGGTCCGGTTTTAGCCTAAATAATTAATTTACAATATAGTGTAGCACCGCACATTAATTAATCACATAGCCTAAATAATTAATTTACAATATAATTGGTGTAGCACCGCACCACAGATCAATAATTCAATAATTGGTGTAGCACCGCACTACAGATCAATAATTCAATAATGTGTCATATGTCTTCGCGGTCTATGTTAAATAACTGGTATTATTCTGCTGAGTCAGATGGTGCCGTGTTCAAACAAGCCCTGATTGTCAGATCGAACTGGTTAGGAAGCAAACGAATGCCAACATATATGTGTAGGGGTGTCAATGGTACCTTTTTAGTGGTTTACCCAACCCGTATTGTATTTGATAAGGTGGGTATGAGTAAGGTTTTTTTTTCGTTAACTTATTGGATATGGATGTGGGACGGGTAAGAATTTTTTTTCGTTAAATAAATGAGTAAGGGTATGGGTAATGACTATTTCGTACCCGTTACCCTATAGGGTAATTATAAAATTCAAATATATATTTAATTCAATTTTCAACCCACTTAAATATATACTCAATTCAATTTTCAACCCACTTAAATGTATATTCGTGTTTTTGAATTTTTATTCTTTATAAAAAATAATTTAGTTGGAATTGATTGCACATTTATTTTATTTTTTTATTAGAAATGCAATTATATATGTGTTAAAATGAATGAGTTTTTGATGTTTAATTTGTAAAATATAATAAAATTAATGATTATACTAGTATTATCCGTTATTCACCCGCTACCGTTTTGTTACCTGATAATATTAACAGATAAGGATAGGGTAGGGTAAGATCAATTTTTAATGGATATGGATAGGGTATGAGTAAGGTCTATTTTAATGGGTATGGATATGAAAATGTCTCCACCTTACCCGTACCGTCCCCATTGACACCCCTATATATGTGTTTTCTTAGCTCATCAAAACTTGTTGAGTTAGTAACAGGAAATGTGCAGGTCGGTGTGTCTGAAATTTCGCATCTGTGATAAACATTTATTATTACTCCAGACATTATCTGAAAAAAAAATTAACAATCAATCATCGATATCATTTTTAATTTTAAGACTACTACATACATACTGTAAAACAGACTTCTCAACACTATAATACTTTAAAACCTAAACATATAAATAAAAAAAAAGATTCTAAAATTTTTTATTTTGCAATTTTACAGAGTGATCAAATCCATACTTTAACACTACTACATACAAATTGTAAACAAAACTCATCGACATTGTAAAACCTAACATATCAAATCCATACCATCCAAAGCGATTAAATTTAGCCATTTTAGTAACTAATTTTTAATTTTACAACCTTATAACTACTGTAATTGAAAAAAAAAAACTTACCACAATTTTTAGATGAAAGCTACCAACATAGAAGAGGCCAATCTGTAACAACACAATATTTTAGTGGAGCTTAATTATTAGCTTAAAATGACGGAGAAGAAAAAATTTACAAGATTAAGTTTTCTGAATTTATGTTAGACTGAGAGGAGAGAAGATGATTTATAGAAAAAAGAAAAGAGAAAAAAACGTGGCTGCACAGTCACCGCACCGACGCACCCAAAAAGGATAAATATTGGTGAGATCGGAACCTTCAGGTCTTGAAAAAAAAAATGAGTTGCTGCACAGTCCGCTGCACAGTCCACTCCTCCGATCTTTCTGATTTTTTAAAAAAAAAATAATTATGCTGAATTAGTAAAAATTATTTTTTTAATTATAATTTATCAAAAAATTTCTCCATAGATTGCTCCGGTGGATAAGGACAAAAATCCACAAATTCAATCATGTGGGCCCCGCGAATACTGGCGTTATGATATTAAATTACGTCAGTCAATTCATTCATCTCTGTCACACTAGTCCAGATCCTCTGAGGTAACTCAAATTTTTCCTTTGGATTTTAACTGTCCGATTAGAATCTGGACCAATATGGTCCCTTTAAAATTAATGCCAAAGCAGATCGGACGGTCCGGATCTAAACTCAAAATTTGAGCATACCTTCATAGGGGATTGAATTCCTGTCACTCTCACAACTCTCTTCTTTTGAAAACCCTCTCTCTCTCTCTCTCTGTAACATAGTTGAGCGATCCATCAAACAGAGAGTGCAGATTAGCTGTTTACCGAGAACAAAAATGGCGGAGGTGGTGGTTTTAACTTATGTAGGCAAGGCCGTGTCGTCGGCAGTCATTAAAACCTTGGTTAACCGTGCGTTTACAAAATTTGACGAGTACCGCAGATCCGAAGGGATGACAGCCACCAAGGAGAAGCTCGAGCGAAACCTTCCCCACATTCAAGCTGTTCTGCTGGCTGTTGATCGTGGCCAGATCAAGGATCAAAATGTGGCCTTGGACAAGTGGCTCTGGCAGCTCAGGGATGCGGTGGAGGAAGCCGATGATGCGATTGACGAGCTTGACTACTTGAAGCTCAAGGAAAAGGTCGAGCTGATTGTCCTGCATCATCATCATTAATTTATTTTAATAATACGATCCTTGTTATCAGCATTATTACTTCTTTTTATTCTTCTTCATAAATAGATAACGAGGTAAGTAAACATCAAATTGTAGGTAAGTATGTGTAATTTACCATCTGCCGGAGTCTGAATCAAATGATTCACCGATTTGTCTAAATCTTAAATTGAATTTATCTGCATAGTTTTGTTGAAAAATCTACAGCCTAAATACAAATTGAACTAGAATTGAATCTAATTCAGTGGAAGTTGACCTGAACAGAACGTAGTCAACCAACCTATGAAACAGTCTGATATGACAAACAATCAATTATCACTACAACCTGCTGCCATCAATTGTTATGATATATATACATATTTCCCTTATGAGGAAAGGCTCAATTCCAACTCCAAGTAGGGATATGTGCAATAGTGGAGCCACCAATTAAACCTGTTAAATCAACCCAGTTTATCATTATAGAATATAGACAAACATAGCTGTAAGCCTAATTAAATATATGATGTAACAAGTAGTTTATCTGACATACAGAAAAGACGCAAGGAACTCTTTAATTAAACAAAGATTTCATTTTTTATAAACCTTAAATTCTTTAATTTACTGTTTATTGGTTTCAACCAACTGTTGGCAGTAGCTTTGGGTCAATCTAGTTTTAGTACATGTTTGTAAAGTTCTTCTAATTAATAGAGACAATTCCACGAACTATGTTTTAGAATTGAAAACCAACTTGCATGTTGGCTCACAAATTTAGTAAAGAATTAAAGAAAAATGCTGGCATTATCAAGGTTATGGACAACATCAAGAAGACCTTTTCTCAATCAAATTTTTGTTTCCAAAAGAATTGAAGATACATTAGGCAATCATGATCTAATGACTTTATTATAAACAACAGGTCAAAGATCAAGCTGATCTCCAGGGTGCTCTCACAACATCCATGAAGAAGAAAATAACAAAGCTGATGAAGCATGTGCCAGCCATACACGATGATTCTCTGAAGAGACTGAAAAATGCTGTTGAAGGGTTAAGCAATGCTGCTGCTGGTGTTAGTCCCTTCCTTCAAATTGTAAATTATGTGGGTAACTCAAGTGGCGGCGTGAATCAAAACCATACAGACACCGGTGCCATGCTGACCGAAGCCAAGGTCTTTGGCCGTGACAAGGAGAAGACATTTATCCTTAATTGGTTGTCTAATCCCGATGGCCCTGATGTTTCGGCCTTTAGTATAGTCGGGATGGGTGGTCTAGGAAAGACCACTCTTGCTCGGCTCATATATAAAGATTTTGCTGACAAAAAAGCCCCAGAATTTAGCCCGCTTATATGGGTAAGTGTGTCTGATATCTTTGGTACCCCTGATGCAAAGTTGATCATAAGAATGATTCTTCAGGATATCACGCAGAAAAGCTATGATCTCGACAATCTAAACACACTCCAAACAAGTCTTAAGAGGGAGGTGGTAACCAAAAAGTTTTTACTCATATTCGATGATGTCTGGCGTGATGACCCAGAGGCAGAGAATCAGTGGAAGCAAATCATGGCTCCATTGAAATGCGGTGAAAAGGGAAGCCGTATTTTGCTGACAACCAGGATGGAGGTCGTTGCCAATATGATTGCAAAGGTGATGGAGGGAACTGGAGAGAAGAACAATCGTCTACTGTTAGGCGGTTTGGAAGAGGATGAGTTTCTAAAGTTATTCAACAAGCATGTATTTGGGACCGAGAATCCAGATGAACATAAGAATTTACAGTGTCTTGCAAAGCAAGCAGCGAGAAAATTGCGGGGATCTCCACTGGCGGTTAGGGTGATAAAGAACCTGTTGAGTAACCGTACTGATATTCATCACTGGGACCAGATAACAACACAAGATATATCGAAAATACTGATTGATCAGAATGAAATCATTGCAACCTTAAAGTTGAGCTACCACCATCTCCCGGAAGAAGTACAGCAGTGCTTCAGATACTGTAGCTTATTCCCTCAAAACCACAAGTTCAAAAGGGACGAGTTAACCAAAATGTGGGTCGGATCAGGATTGATTCACCAGTCGCATAATACTCTGAGACCAGAGGATTTTGGAGAAGAGTATTTTGAGATGTTAAAAAGGAAGTCGTTCTTCCATGTAAGTGCCGAGTCTGAGAATTGCTATCTCATGCATGATTTTATGCATGATATGGCTGTATTTGTTTCTTCGGGAGAATGCTTGAGAACTAACACCGTTTCTTCTGAAAGCATACCAAAAACAATCCGGCACATCTCAATCATTATCCAGAGTCTCCTTGAAATCAAAGAGATCACCCATCTTAAGCACTTGCAAAGCCTCTTCATAGAATTTAAGGGAGAAAAACCTAAGCCATCTGATATGAAAGAATTTGAGAAGGCTCTAAAACAATTAAAAACCTTACGGTTGTTGAGCTTGATTGGTGTGAATTTGTTTGAATTGCCGAAAGCAGTAGGAGACTTAATCCACATCCGCTACATATCCCTCCAGCAAACATCAGAGAAAGAGCTGGATTGGTTGCCCAAATCTATATATAGCCTCTATCACCTAGAAATAATGAGATTTGTAGCATCTGGTGTTCCTGGATTAACAAAAAAAATGCTGTACGGCATGGGCAATTTAATTAGTTTGCGATATCTTCACACACCTGCCTCTGTCATGGAGATTATCCCTGGTATTGGAAAATTGACCTCGCTGCAGAAGTTGGAACTGTTTAACAGTCAGGAGGCGGGCAGAAAGATAAGTGAACTGGGAAGCCTCAATAGCCTTTATGAGCTCAAGATCAATTCTCTTAATAAATTAAATATTCCTGAAGAGGCTAAGGAGGCTAAAATGAAGGAGAAAGGTAGCTTACGTGTTTTATCCCTTAATTGGTCTGGTGAGTGTTCTGAGAGTAAGCTGACTCTTGCAAACTTAGAACCGCACGATCGCCTCCAGAAACTTATTATATCTGGGTACAACGATGACAGCTTTCCAAATTGGATATCAGTTTCCATTCCAATGCTGATATCACTTGAGCTCAGCGACTGTGTAAAATGTAATACCCTTCCGCCACTTGGGAAGCTACATTCTCTCGAATATCTTTCGTTAAGTAACTTCCCCGAATTAGAACAGATATCCTCATCTTTCTATGGGAGGATTGCCGATGACGCATTTCCATCTCTCAAGGAGCTGAACATTCTTGGCATGAATCAACTAGAGAAATGGGTAGATATAGAAGGTAGAAGAAAACTCCCACGGCTCGAAAAACTTGTAATTGAAGATTGTGCTAAACTGACAGTGATACCTCGCATATTTAGCCTATATTTGACTTGATTTCGTACCAAATTCACGTTCTAAATTGTCAAAATCACGTGCATTTCATTGATATATCTTTAGAATTTGGTACTGCTGAGAGTTTGTTTGTTTTCTGCAGGATTGGAGCAAAATACACGAAGAAACGGCGTTTTTGGACTCTCTGGTACGGCCCTTACCAGGCTTGGTACGGCCCTTATCAGACTTGGTACGGCCCTTACCAGATTTGGTACGGCCCTTACCAGGCTTAGCCGATCCAGCCTCCCTTCCATCTTGTACGGCCTACCCGTACCACCTTGGTACGGGCCGTACATAGGTGCCGCCTGACAGAATTCAAATCTTGGCCGAGGCTATATATAGCGGGGGATCTCTCCATTTTCGAGGAGGCCACTTCATTCCAGATTGAGAGCTCAGTGAAAGAGAGAAAGAGAGCAAAGGAGCAAGGAGAGAAGATCAAGGAAGAGGAAGAGGCGAGAATCGACGGATCTACACCTTCTCCATTCCCGATCTTCAATCTAGTTCTTTCATGACTTTCTCTATCTCTTTTCTTGTATTTCTGGACAGATCCATGACTTGTGAGTAGTAGACTTTCGTTTCTAGGGTTTGTAGATGGATTTTCTTGATTTGTGTTGTTTTTCTTGATTTGGATCTTGTATGAACTCTTGTGATTGATTTGATTGTGAATTTGCTTGTTTTGATTGCTTTGTGTTTCTGTGATTGCATGTGGTGTGCCTATAGTGGTAGATCAACCCTAACAAGGTCATGTGACCATTGCCTTCTCTCAACCAAACCAATCCCTTTAGGTAGACTTGATCGAATTGAAGCCGAAAGGTTGAATTCTCCTCTAATCGACAGATTAGAGGTTACCTTAGATCTCCAATCAATCAACTAGAGGATCTGGACCAAAACACGAGAGTTGAGGTTTAGAAACCCTAAAAGGTGAAGAATTGACTCCAAAACCTAGATCTTGAGCCAACAAACGAGAGTTGAGGTTTAGGAACCTTAGGTATGGTCAATTGAACCTTTATCAAGAGTTTAATACGAGGTACCAGCAAGAAATGCATCAACTCGAACTTGTAAGCTCTGTTCTGGTAAACCAGTACGGCCCTTACAAGAGTGGTGCGGCCTACCCGTACCAAGCCCCATACGGCTTGGTCTTACTAGGTTGGTGCGGCCTGGCCGTACCAACTTGGTAAGGGCCGTACCACTAGAGGCAAATCAGAGATGAAGTCTGAAACCCTTGAAACACCTTTTATCCCAAATCAAAACACAGTTTATACCTTTTCTTGCACATTTACTATTCTATATCATTGTGTGATTGCTTGAGTTGATTCTTTCGGAAAATTAAACACCAAAAACCCTTTTTTTCTCACTTCTAGTCTTTGGCTAAGCTAAGTAAAATTCTAGATAAAGAAACCGTCCCTGTGGATCGATACCCGATTATACTCCTCGATAAGGTTGTGCACTTGCAACCCTAATCGGAAGGTGTAACCGAGGTTTAAAAGGTACGCTCCCAAGCGTACCGAAACTTGCGTTGCGCTTTACGCCGATCAAGTTTTTGGCGCCGTTGCCGGGGACGGCTACCATTTTCTGGATTTTTGCTTATCTTAGCTAATCTAGATTTTAACTTGTATCATTTCCTTTACTTTACTTTTTCTTATTACTAAAAACTGGCTCTTAAACAACCTCCTGCAGGAAAGTTCAGATTGACATACCAACTGAGGAGCAGAGGGCCACTCTTTGACGACACTCCTCCAGACGACACTGTCCCTGCTCAGACCTCTCTCGACGCGACTCGAGTCACATCAGACGCGACCCGCATTGAAGAAAAGATGTCCGAACATCCGAGCAGAGAGGACAGGCGTGAGCGAGAGGAGGACAAAGACAGAGAAGCAGAGCTGACTGATCAGTCTGACCACGAGATGGATGACTTCATGCCCCGAACCTTGCGAGAGTTCAATGTGCCGAGGGCTGAAGATGTGAGAGGTGCAATCCGACTGCCACGCATTCCAGGACAACAACCTAACTTCAATCCAGGGGTTGTCAACATGGTGCAGCAGAACACTTTCCATGGACTCGACCACGAGGATCCGCACTCCCATCTCCAAACTTTCCTCGAGTGCATCACGACCATCAAAACCAACGGTGAGAATTCTGATTACACCAAGCTTGCTCTATTTCCTTTCACTCTTAGGGACAAAGCAAAGAAATGGTTAGGATCTTTACCTAGGGACTCGGTTTTGACTTGGAGGGAATTGTCCAAATTGTTTCTGACCAGATTTTTCCCTCATAAACGAACTGCCAAGGTAAGACATGACCTGACCAGCTTTAGTCAAATTTTTGATGAACCCCTAAATGAGGCATGGGAAAGGTTTAGAGAACTGCAGTACTCTTGTCCACACCACGGTATACCAGACTGGCTCTTGATCCAAACGTTTTATGACGGCTTGAACGAGAGCACTCGTGCTTACGTCGACGCTGTTGCGGGAGGCGCGCTGATGTCGAGGGAGCCTTTAGAGGCTATGAACTTGATAGACAGCATGGCGCAGAACCAGCAGTGGTCCGGCCGTGACAACTCACGACGAAGAGGAGGCCAAGGAGGTAGCCAAGGAGGTGGCAAGTACGAGGTGGATCACATCACGGCTCTCTCCGCCAAGATGGACGCCATGCAGAGAGCGATGGATAAGCTCAGCGTCAAAGCAGTCGAACAGCAACCTCAAGTCTGCGTCATGTGCGGAGACGAGAGGCACGCTTACGAGCAGTGCCCGCTGACGCAACAAGACGAGGAAAGCGAGCAGGTCAACTCTCTCAACAGCGAACCTTCCTTCTTCCCGAGACCTCCTTTCAGCCGGTCTTACTCCAAAGATCCGGTTGAGCAGCAGCATTGGAGGTCGAACCAGAACAACCCTGCACCGTTCAACAACTCTTCTTCCAGACCGCCCTTCAACAGCAACAGCTTTCAGAGGCCATCATTCAACAACAACACATGGAACAATCGGGCGAACAACAATTGGAACAACCCTCCTCCCAACAACAACAACTGGGGCAACCCATCTTCGAGCAACAACAATGGCAACAGGAACTTCTACCAGAACGCTTCCTTTCCCAATCAAGGCAACCGAGCAGCTCCATCTGATCCCCCAAAGTCACATGCGCCTATCGGAGTGAATGATTTCACCCATGAGCAGGGCAAGATGAATCAAATGATGTGGGAGCAGATGCAAAGCATGACGACTCAGATGGCTGCCCAAAGCAAGTTGTTGGAGCAGCTGAGCCAGATGGTCACCTCAAGCCAACCTCAACCTGGGAAGCTTCCAGCTCAACCAGAACCCAACCCGAGAGGAGAGGCTAAGGCGATTACTCTGAGAAGTGGGACCCACTATGATGAACCACCAATGCCAAGTGACATCACAGCTGATCCGGCACCTGACGCGACCCTGACCCCTGTGCAGATTCCAGCAAGCGAGGTAAATCCAACACGTGCTGACCCCATTCCACCTCAAGCGAGTACGGATTGTACCAGCTCAGCGAGACCTGTACAATTTTCATCTGAAGCGTCAGGGAGTCAGAAGAAGAAAGGAAACGAGAAACCACCCCCATACCGACCACCCGTTCCTTTCCCCCAGAGATTAGCCGAGACCAGATTGAACGAACAATTCGCCAACTTTGCAAACGTCATCAAGCAGCTGCACATCACCATTCCTTTCACCGACGCTCTGACTCAAATGCCCACCTACGCCAAGTTTCTGAAAGATATTTTATCCAACAAGCGAAGCTTAGAGGGGCACGAGACGGTCAAGCTGACGGAGCAGTGCAGCGCAATTCTGAAGAGCGAGCTACCTCCCAAACTGGACGACCCTGGAAAATTCTCCATTCCATGCACCATTGGGAAGGCCACAATCAAGAAAGCTCTGTGTGATCTTGGAGCGAGCGTGAGTCTCATGCCACGCACCATCTATGATCGCATAGGAGTGGGGGAGCTCAAGCCCACAAGGATGACATTGCAATTGGCGGACTCTTCAGTGCGACTTCCACTTGGCATAGTGGAGGATCTGCCAGTCCAAGTCGGGAAGTACTTCGTACCCGTCGATTTCGTAGTCATGGAAATGGAAGAAGACAAGGAAGTCCCCATCATTCTGGGACGACCTTTTCTAAGAACAGCTGGCGCGATAATCGACGTGAGACAAGGAACCCTGACTCTGAACTTTGGAGGGGAGAAGGTGAAATTCCAAATCGAACGTGCCATGAAGTATCCGTCACAATCTGAGACATGTTTCCGGGTTGATGGGATAGAAGAGCTCTTGGCTGATCTGGCTGAGGACTACTTTCTTGACCAAGTCAACAACTCGCTGCGCCATCACTCTGAATTCTTATCCCAGTTGCCAAGTGAAGTGAGCGAGTCAATCTGTGCAGCAGATGTGATTCCTGAAGATCTGGGGGATCTCCGATGCAAGTCGGATGGATCACACGAGGACCGTACGACACACTCTGAGACGAGTGGCGGAGCAGAGCTTGCCAAGGCTGACATCTTGACGTTGCACGAGTCAGATCACCCAGACACGACTTGTGTCAATGATCAGCCTAAGCATCCGACTCCCGAACTCAAACCTCTACCAGCTAATCTCAGATATGAGTTCCTCGACCCAGATAAAGCCTGTCCTGTGATTGTCAACGCAAGTTTAAACCCCGATCAAACTGCCAGACTTCTGGAGAAGCTGAGACTTCACAAGGGCGCCATCGGGTACTCAATCAAGGACTTGAAAGGGATCAACCCAGCAATCTGCTCACATCGGATCCTGCTCGAGGATGATCACAAGCCGTCTGTGGAGCACCAGCGGCGACTCAACCCCAATCTAAAGGAGGTGGTGAAAAAGGAGATCCTCAAACTCCTAGATGCAGGCATCATCTACCCCATCTCCGATAGCAAGTGGGTGAGTCCCATCCATGTGGTGCCCAAGAAGGGAGGCACAACAGTGGTGAGGAATGAAAAGAACGAGCTGGTCCAGACTCGTGTGGTATCTGGGTACCGCATGTGTATCGACTACAGGAAGCTCAATGCTGCCACGCGCAAAGATCATTTCCCACTGCCATTTGTCGACCAACTTCTTGAGAGGCTGGCCAATCATTCTCATTTTTGCTATCTTGACGGGTACTCAGGATTTTTCCAGATCCCCATTCACCCGAACGACCAAGACAAGACCACGGCCACTGGCCTGACCTCCCACCCCCCTAGACTTCTCAGGTTCGCTTTCTTTTACCCGAGCTTTTACATTTCCTTTATCTTTATATCTTGAAGCATTGAGGACAATGCTCCGGATAGGCTTGGGGGGGAGACATTTGCATGTATGACATGTTTACTATATCGTTATTTTACTTGCATTTTTTCGTATTTTCTTGCATTGTTAGGTGAAAATTTGCGTGAACTGTTAGAATTAAGAGTTACTTTGAAACATTTTTAGTTGTAATTAGGATAGCCCTGAATGAATTGGAACTAACCCATGATTGGTTGTTGAACTGCTTAGGTTGAAATGTTTTTAATGATTGAAAAAGATGAAAAATTTAGGATTGCATCAAACAAAATTATTTGAATAAACTGAACTATGCCTTTAGGAATTGAGATTTTCAATTAAGAAAGTTTGGAATATCCGTTGGTATGAATGAATACCAATGGATGTGTGTATTCATGGTATGCAAAAAAAAAAAAAAAAAAAAAAAAAAAAAAAAAAAAAAAAAAAATGAAATGATGAAAAGAGGAGCAATAAGCGAGTACTGGCAATAAGTCTGATTCAAAATGAATTAGGCGCCTTTGAGCTCGCCTCCCAACCTAGGAAATTAGAAAAATGAATAAAAATAATTTTGCTTGTACCAACACACGACGTTCGCAATTTTCTTACCCAAGTTTGTTTCAAGCTTGGGGGAAGTTAAAAATCACCACGAATAAAAGCATAGACTCGGTAAAAGAATAAAATTGTTTCGATCAAACCTAATTATATAGTCTTTACAATCATTAGAAGCATCTCAAAATATGAAGTTCCAATTGACCGATTGGTGGAGTGAATTAAGATTTATAAAGAAATGTCCAAATTACAACTGAAATGATTCTAGAAATTCTTGACTATAGCAGATTCACGTAAGTTTTCACAATTAGATTTGTAATTGCATTTAGGTTTAGTTGTCTAGCCTCAAACCCAAGTTTGAATTTTTTTTGCTTGAGGACAAGCAAAGGTTTAGCTTGGGGGAATTTGATACCTCGCATATTTAGCCTATATTTGACTTGATTTCGTACCAAATTCACGTTCTAAATTGTCAAAATCACGTGCATTTCATTGATATATCTTTAGAATTTGGTACTGCTGAGAGTTTGTTTGTTTTCTGCAGGATTGGAGCAAAATACACGAAGAAACGGCGTTTTTGGACTCTCTGGTACGGCCCTTACCAGGCTTGGTACGGCCTTACCAGACTTGGTACGGCCCTTACCAGATTTGGTACGGCCCTTACCAGGCTTAGCCGATCCAGCCTCCCTTCCATCTTGTACGGCCTACCCGTACCACCTTGGTACGGGCCGTACATAGGTGCCGCCTGACAGAATTCAAATCTTGGCCGAGGCTATATATAGCGGGGGATCTCTCCATTTTCGAGGAGGCCACTTCATTCCAGATTGAGAGCTCAGTGAAAGAGAGAAAGAGAGCAAAGGAGCAAGGAGAGAAGATCAAGGAAGAGGAAGAGGCGAGAATCGACGGATCTACACCTTCTCCATTCCCGATCTTCAATCTAGTTCTTTCATGACTTTCTCTATCTCTTTTCTTGTATTTCTGGACAGATCCATGACTTGTGAGTAGTAGACTTTCGTTTCTAGGGTTTGTAGATGGATTTTCTTGATTTGTGTTGTTTTTCTTGATTTGGATCTTGTATGAACTCTTGTGATTGATTTGATTGTGAATTTGCTTGTTTTGATTGCTTTGTGTTTCTGTGATTGCATGTGGTGTGCCTATAGTGGTAGATCAACCCTAACAAGGTCATGTGACCATTGCCTTCTCTCAACCAAACCAATCCCTTTAGGTAGACTTGATCGAATTGAAGCCGAAAGGTTGAATTCTCCTCTAATCGACAGATTAGAGGTTACCTTAGATCTCCAATCAATCAACTAGAGGATCTGGACCAAAACACGAGAGTTGAGGTTTAGAAACCCTAAAAGGTGAAGAATTGACTCCAAAACCTAGATCTTGAGCCAACAAACGAGAGTTGAGGTTTAGGAACCTTAGGTATGGTCAATTGAACCTTTATCAAGAGTTTAATACGAGGTACCAGCAAGAAATGCATCAACTCGAACTTGTAAGCTCTGTTCTGGTAAACCAGTACGGCCCTTACAAGAGTGGTGCGGCCTACCCGTACCAAGCCCCATACGGCTTGGTCTTACTAGGTTGGTGCGGCCTGGCCGTACCAACTTGGTAAGGGCCGTACCACTAGAGGCAAATCAGAGATGAAGTCTGAAACCCTTGAAACACCTTTTATCCCAAATCAAAACACAGTTTATACCTTTTCTTGCACATTTACTATTCTATATCATTGTGTGATTGCTTGAGTTGATTCTTTCGGAAAATTAAACACCAAAAACCCTTTTTTTCTCACTTCTAGTCTTTGGCTAAGCTAAGTAAAATTCTAGATAAAGAAACCGTCCCTGTGGATCGATACCCGATTATACTCCTCGATAAGGTTGTGCACTTGCAACCCTAATCGGAAGGTGTAACCGAGGTTTAAAAGGTACGCTCCCAAGCGTACCGAAACTTGCGTTGCGCTTTACGCCGATCAGACAGCACTACCTACACTGCCAGTTAGTATTAGGAATCTAGATATTAAGAATTCAGGATTGCAGACACTTCCCATGGGAATTGAATTTCTCAAAAAGCTAAGGTTAGTCGGATGCGATATACTATTTGCAAATCTGACCTCGCAAAGCGGTTTTCCATCTCAACTTGAAGAGCTGATCATTGAAGAGTGTGGTGACGACATATTGCTGGTATCTTCGATTCAAAATCTTGCTTCTGTCACTCGCTTGGAGTTAACCTCGTGCCATAACATAACCTCTCTTCCTCAAGAAGATATTTTCTTGAAGTTGACATCTCTTTGTGAGATTTGCATACAAACATGCACAAAACTGTCATCTTTAGGTGGTTTAGGTGCACTTGCCTCTCTTAGATTCTTAAAACTCAGTGGCTGTGATAACCTTGCTACCAATCCTTTTTATAAATTTCCCTCGGACACCAATTTAGAGGAACCAAACCCAGTTGGCCCCACACTGAAGATAGAAGAGCTCCAAATTGATCACTTCTCTCCGTTGCTTCTTGAGCCATTAAGGAGCCTCTGTCAAGTCAAGAAGTTGCATGTTTTGAATAATTATCAACCAGAATCTTTGCCTAAGAAATGGCTTGAGAACTGTCTCTCTCTCGAGGAGATAGAGATAAGGAATGCATGTGCTCTGAAAGGTTTACCTCCATATTTAGACAAACTCACCAGCCTCAAGAAGCTGGTGATGCGTCAAGCTGGTTTGATCGATTCACTTCCCAACCTACCCACTTCGCTAAGTGATTTGGTTATAGCCGGCTGTAATGATACATTTAAACAAAGGTACAAAAAGGATAGCCTTAATTGGCACGAGCTTGCAGATGTAACTACCGTGATCATTCTTTGACATAGTAGAAGAAAGGTACAAAAACTTCTTGATATTGTTTAATTTCCTTGTGACAACATATCCTTCTCTGATTTTTTGTACTTGAGTTCCTCTGTTCTTGTTTTATATTGTTCTTTCTCCCAAACCTGTACAAAGTAAAATAGTAAAAATATAGAAATAAGAAACTAATGGAATAATCTATTTATTATGCTGATATGAAACTTGTGTATAAGACTTTTGTTAGATCTCTATAGACAAACTAAAATGTCACATAGACAATTCAGCAAACACCTTGTGATCACAAAATAGAATATGCCAAATTATTTGGATAAGAAGAATCCAACCCTCCCCAGTTTCTATGAATGATAAATTATTTTGTTTCAAAGTTATCCTGCCTCTAGTTTTCCTTGCTAAACAATATGGCGCATTGTACCCTTTCTTTTATTAATATCTTGGTACATTATATATTTTGCACAGATGATAAACCGAATAAAAGAGGTTGGATAGGAGGTGACAATTGAAGTGTGTGGAACAAGGGTGGGTTTATTGATCACTTCTCTCTACATTGTGCTAATTTCAAACTTCTATAAAATTTCTTGACTGATTATAATAATAGCAATGTGATTGTTATTAAACTAATGTTGGGAATCATAAAGGCCAAACAATTACGCCTTATCTAGAGATCAAATAATTACATCTCATTTACGAGTCAAACACTTACACCTCAGAGAAGAAAAAACAATTCTCACCTTAACCTAAGATTGTCCTATGCCAAAGAGACATAAAACATAATCTTTAGTGCAGAATATAATACTTGATTCCATGTCGTTTGTCATGGAATATCAAATCCTAGATTGGAGAAACAACCGTGAGCGCGAGACAAGACTCTAGCAAGCTATTCCTTTCTCACCCTTTTGGTTAAATTTTATATTAGGTCTTCCAAAGTAACAAGATCGCCCTTGAGAAATTATTTTCAAGTTTCTAATGGATTACTCTTCTCAATTCTTTGATGGTGGAAGGAGAGAGAAGGCTCTCAGAATTCTGTCTAAGAATAATATATTTTTAGAATTCTGAGTTTAGTTGATTCATCTTGTGCCTTGAGGACCCATTTATATATAGTTATACACTTCTAACAGCGTGAGTGGTTCACTCGCACTGGATTCAGTGCGTTCGCACTGGATCAGAACGTGTCTAAGTAACTGTCTTAAACTTCAGCCCCAAAATTGTTTGTACCCTGAGTGCGTTTGCACTCCGGTTCAGTGCGGATGAGCCACCCACACTGGGCTTAAAACAGAACTTCTTAAATTTGACTAAGTACCTAGTGCAGGTGGTTCACTCGCTCTGGAGTCCAATGCGTCCGCATTAGGCTCGGACATTTTTCTGCATTGAACTTTCAGAAAATTGACTAAGTCTTCAGTGCAGGTGGTTCATCCGCACTGCGCTCGGACTTTTTTCTGAAGTTCCCAAAAAACTGCCTAAGTACTAAGTGCATCTGCACTCAGATCCATTGTGGGTGAGCCACCCGCACTGGGCTCCCAAAATGCAGTTTTCTCAATTGCAAATTTCAAAATCAATCTATCAATAATTTGATCTTTTGCCCAAATTGTTCTACATACTTATGGACCACATGATATTGAATACATAGATTGTCTAATATCTTAATTCCATATTATATCACTTTAATTGTGACAATCATATATGACAGTAAACAATTCATAATTATATCACATATGTGCTCAACGTTGGATTATGATCCAACAACTAATAGATGTTTTGCGGACTATATGTAATTTGAAATTATCAAATAAGAATGTTGTGGAGTTGTTTTTCATGCTACGCTTTGGTGCTTTTGGATGGGGAAAATACATTATATGTAATAAAAGGGTGCACACAGAAACTGTTACCTCATTGGGTGAATTTATATATCACTAATACAATTTTCATGTGGTGGTTTAGGTGCTCATAGGATGCAATTGGTTTGTAGATTTTGCCGGAAAATGTTGAGTGCACTCTTGGTAAGATAAGGAGAGAAGGTAGATGGTACTGGATTGGTAATTTGGTAATAGTACCCCCAACAGGGTTTTGCAGCTGAAAAAGGGAAAGCAACGCTATCTCAGTGATGTACTAAAATGAAGATGGGGGGATTTTGATGCAGAAAAAGTGAAAAGTGTGGGTATTTTGTGATTGATGTTGATTTGCACTTAGTTGAGGATTTGTGTGTATTTTTTTATTAGACCTACTCTGGTTTGATGGGCTCAATCACCGTCCAATCCGCTTTAAAATGTGTGTGCTCTGCTTCCATTTTGTGCGCACAGATCTGTAAGTGGATCGGATGGTCTTGGAGCTCATTGGACAATTTGGACTCAAATCCGTTCTCCTCCAAATTATCTGAAATGTTAAGAATTAAAATGGATACTTTTCGGATAATTGGTGGTACACTGCTTTGTATATGTCGTGGGCCTTATTTAATCACAGTTTCTCGGCCATTAATTGTCGTTGGGCTTCATGAAACTTAATATTATTTTCTGGGTCATTACTAGTTAGTAGTTACTATATATGATAAGCAAACTTTTTATTTAAGTTTTTTATATAATTGATGGAGAACTTTATCCTATGTTCAAAGTAACCAAGATGGTTGTGATATTCTAAATTTTGTTTCATTGAGACTTATTTTTTTTGTTATTTAATAGAAGGTATTCATAGAATCATGTTTCTTTCTATGAAAAATGTTTTTTTGTTTTTTCAAGATGAAATTTGTAAGACTTCTAGAAATAATACACACACATATTTCTAGTACTACACATTTGTTTAAAGGCCTAGATTCCAGGGCACTTTTGAGTACAGATACATTTAGTTATATGGTTTGCAGTTACATTTTGTGGTGGTGGTTGTTGCCTCTTTCCAAAAGAAGAGTAGGTCATAATGGGGCTTGAACTTGATAGTTACTCTTAAGATCCTTTTCTGTTATTTAATTTTAAAATTTCCATTTACACCAAATTTAAGTTGTCCATTGTACAAGCTTGTTTCTGGTTAGTTGTACCTTTCTAGGGTGGTTATTTTAAGACAAATGGCTAAGGAACTTCAAGCAAAAACTAAATAAATGGCAAGGATCTTTGCCTATGGCTATGCTTTTCTAGGCGAGTTGCATTTGGCTTTGCATCTATAATTAGATTATGGCTTAGATTAAATTTCCTGTTATAAAAAACAAGAGTACCTAAAGGATAAGCCCCTTAGGCCTTAGTCTCTCTTGTCAAACTATTTAGACTCAACATCACCATCTACTTTTGATATATGCAACAGTTTCTCCAATTTAAGTAAACAAGTCTAACTACCTTCCTATACAGATTATATATCAAATTAGTTACATTACAGTGTAGATTTATATTTGGCACAATGCATTTAAAGAACCAGGAACTAGAGCATACATATATAGTACTTGAGTGTTGACCTTGGATCCATGCTTGCTCTGTACTGTACGTCTGAATTTTTTTCCCTTAATAATTATTATTTTCTATTTCAGTTATTTGTTATTTGTTTTAGTTAATTGGGACTTAAAAACTAATAAGTCGTTTGTAAATTTCAAATGATCTAAAATTGAGGTTGCAATCACGCAATTGTGAAAAAGTTGGTCCAATTCGTTGAAATCCATTACCAATTTCTAGCATACTACCAAAGTACCAAGTACTCTGTTCTATCATGTCAAATTGGTACCACCAGCAGCAGAGCCAGATAATGCATTAATTAGAATTAATGATTTTTTATATGATTATTAACAAGTACTTAATTTTTGCTTTATTAGCGGCGATTTAATAGAGAAAAACAATGTCCCCTATCCCCCTATCAGAATCGTATCCTCTGAGTACTACATAGGTATTAATTGTTCTGTAGAGTTAGTAGATCTGGACTGTTCTTTTAACCTGCCACGAATCTTAAAGTGAATCCCTACCGTCTAAATAGGCTCCGATTTGATTTTGGTCTGGCTTTATTTTAACATACAAATTTTAGAATATTTGTAATTAGGAAATAGAGGCATGAAATCTCTCTGCGTAGAAATAACTTTTAACTTTGCAGAAATACAGGAAAGCTAGAGTTATCTAATTAAAGAAAAGAGAATCTAATCAAATTGTCTCCTTAAATTTTGTTTTTTTTCCTCCTTTCTACAAAGAAGCAGAATCCAAATGATCGCATATAATGTTGGATCTCTTTTAGCTAGCTCTCCATGCCATGCAATGAAGATTAAGCAAAAGTGCTGGTAGACATATTATAATCAATAATCTTGTAGTCTCAATCATGCACTAAGAAAGATTGTTAGATGGTCGTAATCATTTATTTATCGTTTGGTTGCCATGTACAAGTGGAGTGGTTGCAAAAAAGAAGCCTATAAATTGATATTAGAAATTTCTTTAACCAATTACATGCCCAACCGTTTTGATAAAACCCATGTGACGGAGGCCCCACAAGAACAAAAATGAATGGAGTTAGCTTTAAATTGGTGAAAAGGTGATACTAAATGATTGGTATCATTTAAATTTGTAAATGGTTAACAATTAACAAGCTATTTCAGTTGAATATACATCGCATATTAATTAAGTTAAACAGTTAGGTGCTATCTATCAAAGATGAAATATTGTCCGCTTTAGACTAGACGGATGAAATGCATGTTGTCCTTCTTTTCACATTAATAGCGTGAAAAATAGTAGAAATGAAGCAATAGTGCATGGAGGGAGAAATATGTTGAGTGTGAATGTATGATCAATAAATAATATTATTGTTTTGTATGGCTGTTGCAACAATTTTGATTAAATATGAATATGAATATTCATAAGATTACTTTGTCAAAGTGATTAGGATTATTTGAACTAATAGTTTAATAGTTGCTTTCTGATCCAAATCTGTGGTAACCAGGGCCATATGGTCAGAAGGGGACGTGACACCGTACGTACGTATCCTATGTAGTACTTCACGGGAAGCCAATCTGCTTCTTTTCTTGAGAAAAGGAGGATCCTTTTATTCTCTATCCGAATCGTTCAACATCAATTAAACGGTTTTAATTTTTTTTTAACATTGCACGAATCTCAAAGCACAAATTTAATTGAACCCGTTTGATCAATTTTAAATGGTTCGGATTGGAGAATAGAAGGGTCCTCATTTTCTCAAGAAAAGGAGCAGAGTCCATTCCGTACTGCACGGTGAGTTTCACAATTTTACAGATATAATCTTTATTATTTTTTTTACATGCACATAAAGAATTACTAGTTTGTGTCCGTGTGTTGCAACGGAACATATTTATAAGATTGAATGGAATATAAAGATAATTTTTTGTTTAACATTCACACAAAATTAAGAAAAAAATATATTTAAATGAAAATAAAAGACACAAATAAAAAAATAGAAATACAAATAATAAAAAAGAGGATAGTAACACACACAAAATTATCATTAATTTTGTATATCTGTTAGATAATATTAAAAATAAGAGATCTTGACTTTTTATTATTTAAATTTCCTGCATTTAAAAAATCGTTGAATAACAGATCTTGCACTTTTATGTATATCTTGAACTTTATATATCATTAATTTTGCAAGAAATCCAAATCATTTTTTCGTATATTATATTTGATATGTTATATTAAAAAGTGAAAGAAATCCAAATAATAAAAAGTACAAGATTTGTTGTTCATCTATTTACAAAGATACAATAGCTCTAAACAAAATTTGAAAATATATAATTATTTCTATTTTCATTGTCGAAACTATAGATGAAGACAAGAAATGAAAGAGAGGAAATAGAGAAATAAGGAAATAATTTAATTGCAGAAATCAGAGATAGCTATAAAGAGAAATATGGAAACAGATTGCTAGAGATTCATTCAACTTTAATTGTGTCAAACTATGTAGTAGCCTATGTGGCGAGTATGTTTTTAACTAAATTTAGACTTCTACATATAAAATAAATGTATTTAATCAAAATAAGACATATTATGTGATTGGAGGGCTCATATTCAATTCGAAAATTCATCTTTTGATCTCAGCCGTTGATGGATCAGGACAACTACGTGCATTACATAAGCATGGAGATTACTTTTCAATTTTAGTTATATAAATAAGCAAGTTGAAAAATCAATGTTCAAAATTTATCTATATTAGTGCATTTTTACAAGCTATTAATATATATACTAATTAAAACAAAGTCAAAAGATCATGATCTTTTACGTGAGGTGCATAGAGAGAATAATATAGATCGTATTTAACAGTTTTATTTTGATATTAAATTTTAAGTTATGTTTTTTTCTATAAATAAAGACACAATGGAATTGGCAAAATTGAAGATATTTGAATCATATCTTCTATATATTGTATATTCTGGCCAATAAAAATAATCATATATATAAAGGATTTAGGAATTCGGCAAACCAATCATCAATGAATATTCAAAACCCAACATCTGATTATTTATTTGCGTGCCACAAGTTGTTATGTCATGTCTTTGTTTTGATGGGACATGGGATGTATAAGGTTCAGAATTATTGGTGATGTGGAGATAGAGACTCATTAACATTTAACAGTAGCTCTCTTGACAAATTTTCTCATGTGAACACACGGATAATTCAATATTACATTCCATGATATATATATTCATTTAATGTTTTAAAAAAAATATAAATATGTTCACAATAATTTATAGAAACGTACGTGTATTAAATTTGAATCAATTTAATTTTTAAATGATTATTTATCATAAAGTATTAAAACTGCATCAGATCTTTTAGATTGATTCAAATTAGCTAGATATATATACATGCTATTTAAAATATGAAGAACACAGCTTTAATTTGAAAATATATTTTATAAAATAGTAAACATCGATCATATTAGATATAAGGTAGAACTACTCCAATAAAAACCGTAAATTGTAAAATATATAATACGTACGGAAAGTACAGGAAAAAGAAATCCATACGGACCATATATATATACCAACGTGATACGTAGAGAGGCCAAAAATTGAAAAGTTCTCTAATCATAATGATGTGTGATTCGTTGAGCGTTAACCGGTACCATTTCGTTATCATACTTGAAAGCTTGACGTATGCCAAAGTTCATTCCGTGTCAACTCACACTGACTTGGAGATATTCCTATTCCTTCATGCCTCCAAATTTGGGGCCCATGCAACCAGCGCCAAACGAATTCACAACCTCTCCAATACCTGATAAGGGAATTTTTTACAATTACTAGATCTGAACCGTACTTTTTAACTTGACACGAATCTCAAAGCCAAAAATACAGCCCCCTACAGTGACCCGAATCCCAAACCGGTTAAGATTTAATCTCAAACCGTAAAGTAAGTAATCCTCTACAATAATTGTGCAATACCTGAGAGGATACGGGTTCGCGCCAAACACCTCACATGGTTGGTGCAACGCAATTATTTCCCCTTTGGAGGTGTCTGGACACGGACACGGCACACCCAAATTGGGCCTAGATCTTTTGTGGTTGCTAGGAATACAACACGCCCAATATAGTGTCCAACCAAAATGCATATTATTTATAAAATTCGTCAAATTTGTCAATAATTTGCGGCGAATTAATCGTTTAATTCACAAACTAGCGCATTATATTCGTTTAATTCGCAAATTTTATTATTATGTACGGATCCATACATAATATTCTCATTTATTGACTTGTCAGCACAATGCTTCATACGTTACAAGGTATGTTGATACCAACACTACATCTGACACACGTGTCGGTGTCGGGATTGGAATTTTCCGACTGTAAAGACAGGAAAAGTGGGATTTGCCTTCACGCTTTCTTGCACTGACCAAGAGAAAAATTGTGTGCTTCGTTGTCGTGTCCGTTATAGCCACTCGTATAATTGATTATTGGTTGTAGAAGGCAGGCTTCAATATCATGGTATTTTTAACATGGGTCGAGGTTTAATTAATTTTGTCTCCTGCTCTGACTTAATCGATTTTGGATATTAAACTTGGATTGATTTATTTTTCTCTTTTTTCAAACTTTTAAAATGTACAAGATCCTTACTTTTACCTAAACAAATAAAATTATAAAATGTAATTACAGACACTTTTTGATGTCGTGGATAATATAGATTTGAAGGCTAAAACTTCAGTTTTCTCTAAAAAAAAGAAAAGCTTAGTTTTATTCATTTATAAGTCGAATTAAATCGATATCGAGTTAAAAATCAATTTAATTTGATTTGTTTACAAGTCAAATTGTGTTGACGTAAAATTAAAAATAAAACGAGCTAGCTAAACTCAGACTAATTAGAATCAAATTGATCTTTAGCTCTATACGACCTTAAGTTTTAGGATTTTAAAGCAAATCAGACGATGCATATGCATTCACTAAAAAGATTATTTTTTTAGTTAATGCAAAGGATACAAATTCGTCTATAGTAAGGCATAATTTTATAACTTTTTTGAATCTCAAGTATATTTTAATTTTATAAAAACATAGATTTAATATTTTGAATATTAATTGTAAAAGAGATGTATAAAAGAGCTAAGTGTCATTAATTCTCTGATTCTACGTGACTCCACTGAGACGAGGCTATATTGTCAGTACCAGTTTTGTATAGAAAGAAATACACGTACCACAAACATTCCTTTGGTAAAACATCAATTCAAGATGTAGCAATTGCTAACATATATGGAGGTGTCATACCGTTTTTCTGTATAGAAATGGACACATATATTTTTGCGCTTGTGTGGTGGTTAGTACAGAGAAATCCAAGGGCAGGACCAGCCGGTCCCAATGATGCAAATACACAATATATGTTTTCTCTGTCTGTAGCCTGATTTGTTTTTGTACCATCCTTGGAGAATAGCAAATGGGTCAAATCAGGTGAATTGGATTAAGTCCAATTTTCACACAATTTTTTGGTACAAAAAAAAAAAAAAAAATCCAGAACATAATTTTATTTATATTCTAAAGTTTGAAACCCAAATATTAAACTCACATCATTAATCTTCTTTAATTTTCTTAAGAAGGCGTCCACATAAAATTTATGATTTTTTTAGTACATTTTATACTAGATCAAGTGATTGAAAAGTGGACGGATCAAAATTATCTATCATAGTGAATTATATTTGTTTTTTAAACTACTTGATATCTAATATAAATAAACTCTAAAAATAATAAAATTTTGTGTGGATGCATTCTCATTAAAGAAGATATATCAATGGGTTAGATTTGTCATTAGATATTGCAGAATTTTAAAATATAGATTAAAAAAATTGAACTTGTGTTATTTGGTGGCCACAAAAAAATTGTGGGATTAGTACAGATATCTTTTGGATCCGATTATTTCATATCTCAAATCATTTAAGTTTTAGATCGTGTCGGTTTATGGACTGATTTAAGAAGGGTATGCTTTCATATTGTTACTTCAAGAAAATAGTTTTGAATAGTGATTATTTTTTTTTGGCTCAAGTTCAAGTCTAGTAGTGATTATATCAGATAGATAGAGATAGAAGGGTGGTCCTGCCCTTGGATTTTTAGCTCAAGGGTGGTCTCTTAAATTTATATCAAATTAAGTATGAACTAGATTATAAACATGTCAGAGATAGAAGAAATAAAGGGATGTTCTCTATTTATAACAATGGCATCTTAAATTTGAATAATTATAGTAATCTTTCCACCCCTGTCCCTCCATTTATCCCCGCACTTCTCTCTTTCTTAACTGCCATATATCTCCTCACTTATTTCGCTAAACATTTCCATTTATCCTCGTATTAAATTAGACTGTCATTTAATACCAATCTCCGCATTAACTATGCTTTCCTCTAATAACAATTTTCCGCATTAATTATTCATTTAAAAACAATTTCTGCATTAATTATACTGTTATCTAATAACAATCCCTGTTAATAAATGTTTATTTGTTATTTCTGAGAATTATTTATCCATGTAACATAAAGTATTTATTCATATAACATAAAATATTTATCATTATGTCTGAGAGTATTTATCATTAATATTTACTATAAGTTGCAATTGTGTTTAAGAATTATTTATCTATGTAACATAAAAATATTTATCCATGTAACATAAAGTATTTATCATTACGCATAAGAATATTTATCATTGATGTTTTACTGTAAGTGCAATTATGTTTGAGAAGTATTTATCTATGTAACATTAAATATTTATCCTTGTAACATAGAGTATTTATTTATGTAACATAGAGTATTTATCATTATGTCTTAGAGTATTTATCATTGATGTTTTACTGAAAATTACAATTATGTCTGAGAAGTATTTATCTATGTAACATAAAGTATTTATCCATGTAATATAAAATATTTATCATTATGTGTGGAGAAGTATTTATCATTGGGTGATGTGATTGTTTATTTAATGGTCCCCAGTTGTACGGGGACAATAAAAAAAAAGAAATTTTGTGCGAGGATAACTGACAAATATTTATGAGGGGATTGTTTATTTAATGGTCCCTAGTTGTGCGGGGACAATTAAATTTTTTTTTTTTTGTGCGAGAACAATTAATGGATCGATTTATTTAGTCATAAATAGAGATCATTGCATAGGGATTAATACTTTGCAAATCCACGATAAATACTTTGATGCTTCAAGTTAAATACTAACAGTTTTTGCGGAGTATTAATGATTTGAGCGGTCCCCCCATGACTTTTTTGGCAGTTTCTGCGAGGTTGAGACTGCGAGGGTTGTTATCAGGATCCCTTAAATTGATATCAGATAGTTTTATTGCCCTCTTTTATTCCAAAGTAGTGTAAGGCTACGGTGCTATAGATTGCATAGAGAGCTACGGTGTTATGGTTCAATGTTTGAATTTTTAAAATCCTAATGGTCAATCCGAACCATTCATCTTGTTCTCCATATTAATATTTGTTTGGAGATCACATTTTACATTTTTTGAAAAAAAAATACTATTTTTTTAGATAGGTAGAAAATAGTATCTAAAAATTTAGTAAATTTTTTTCAAAAAATAAAAAATTTGGTCTCCAAACACATATTATGAAGAACAAGATGAATGATTTGAATCGACCGTTAAAATTTTGAAAATTTGAATATTGAGCCGTAGCTCCGTAATCCTCTATGCAACCCATAACACCATAGCTTTACCTCCAAAGTATTAGATAAATATTTTAATAGCGTAGTTTTGGTTGCATGGCACTAACTATGTGACTGATTTGATTGATTGATTCTATAGTCTGTGCACTGCATGAAGCCAAAACTACTCCGTTAAACTCTGTACTCAGTATTTCAGTAGTCCCTAGACTCCATGCTACGAGATGATGAGGGGGGCCCCAAGATGGTTCTTATGGGCCTTGGGGGTGAAAACGGGTCGGATATTATTTGATCAAATTCGGATTTGTATTTGAATTTTTCAGATTTGGATAGTTGGATATGGATAATTTGCGGATATAAATACGGATATAGATATGATTTATCCGAATACGGATACGAATTCGGTTTAAATTTCAGAAGTAAATATGGATACGGATTCGGATATGTTGATTTTTCAGATATTCGAATTTTTCATTTTTCGGATATATTTTTCGAATAATTGGATAATTTTTTAGACAATTTTTGGATATCCAAATTTTTGAATTTTTCAGATATTCGGATACAGGTGGGGTCCGCCTGTAATAGAAATAAAGAGAGGAGAATTAAGATGTGGGATTTGTGTGGCCATCCGTGAGTGAGAAGTACTGCCATAAGACCCCATCGTTAATCAAACAACATCTTAAATTTTTATTTCTCTTATTAAGTTAAATCTTAGATTTAAAAATTCATAATAAATTTTCAAAAATACTAATTTTCTCATTTAATTAATTGAGTTTTGATGTAATTTATTGTTTATGATGAGTTATTTTATTTTTATTAAATAACACATTAGTTAATTAGTTTTGTTTTGATTTCAAAAGTGAATACTTGTTGTTTTACAATTAAAAATTTTAATTCACTCCACTGATGTTATATAATCATGTTGTAATATATATATCTAAATTAGAAATTCGATTTATATCCGTATTTGTATTTGTATTTGTATTTGTATTTGTATTTGTATCGACTAATATTTAATTCGTATTCGTATCCGATTAATATCCGATCCGTATTCGTATCCGATTAATATTCTATTCGTATCCGAAAAATAAAAATGGATACGAATATGGCTTTATCACTATTCGATCCGTTTTCACCCCTAGCCTTGGTTATATTATATGAGCCCAAAAAATTGTACTCTCATATGTGAAAAGTAGGATCATATCCTGTCCAATTGTGTTCACGGCTTCACGCTCATACTTATTATTTATTTTGTTCAAAGAAATCTAGTTTTGTAACTTTACTAAGTTTTCATATAAATAATTTTCTTAATCAATATATTTGTTAGCGGTAATTGCCGCCAACCTTAAAAAAAAAAAAAAAAAAGCTTCACAAGTGGATAAAATTGGGCTTTTAACTCCAACTTTCATCGAGTCTGAGAGGTGAAATTTAAAATCAATAATTGTAGACGTGTTTTTCTAATTTATATTGTAAGACGATATATATAATTTGGAAACAGTTTTGTATTACATACTTCAAAAATTATATCCTGTCCTTTACGTTGGTCATATCAATTCTATACCCAGCACCAATAATACATCTAATTTTCAAGCTAGACCCACTTTGTTGAAATTCAAGTAGCTAGCTAGCTTGACTATATTTTCTCTTTTGTGTTGATTAAGTGAAGACTGATCATTCAACTCAAAATACCTACTTTCAATGAAATAAAAGACTAATTAATGTTTGGTTTCTCACATAAATAAAAAAGATTGGTGTTAGCTAACCTTGCCTAGGTGTACACTTTATTATCTGATTATTGTGTGAGGGTACAAGAAGGATTCATGTGTATCTTTTTCTTCTTTTCTCTAAGAATCTTGTGTTTGGTTTTTCACAGCTGGTTTTGCATCTTATATATTTTAATCCAATAAATGTTTAAATGTGTCAGCATCACAATTTTTGGGTGGTTTCGCCGCTGAATTAATTTTAGGGAGGCTCTTTTATTGATTTGTGGAGGATTGAAAGCTACTTGAAAGCCTCCCCACTCAAAGAGCGACCACTCTCTTCTCTTCTCTCTCTCTTGAATCTCTATATAACAAGAGCACACTATTAGAAAGAAAGAAGATATCAGAGAGGCACAGATATGGAGAAATTGGTTCTTTCTCTTGTGCTCTCTCTCCTCCTCTCAAGTGTTGCTTCCATCAGGGAAATTTCTAGCAAATTATGCTCTTCAGAATTCAAGGGTACTTAATTATACACTTAATTTGCTTTATGATTTCGTTTCATTCGCTTTTTGTTAGTTGGTTCTTCTTTAACTGTACTTCTCATAAGCCATCTTTAATGATATATATATACTGATATATAATTTTGGTAATCCATCAGTTTTGTAGTTGAGAAATTTACCTATTTTCTCAATTCAGCTTGAGCATATCACAACTCCGATGAGTTATTTTCAGCCAAAAAAGGGAAAAATAATAGACATTTTTTTTTTCTTCTAATTAATAATTGGTCTACAGACCAAAGTTCGGTGGATTAATTACTACTATTAAGTGCAAATTTTATTGAGTAAAATAATTACTGATTTAAATTACTGCTTAATACGTCTTTATGCATACTATAGGTCAAAACTGTATTAGTCATTTCAAGGTAAAGAAGTTGTTGAATTTACATATAAAAACAGCCGAATCGCTTTTTAAAGTAACTATGATTTTATTTTTATCAAGTTCTAATTGAATGTTGGTTGATATATGGCAATATATGACATAAGAGACTTCTAAAAATGGCTTTTATGTGATGGGCCCTTGGCGTAGTTTTCGAATATATGTATTAGGTGGCTAATTATAATAAATATTAACATAAGAAAAAAGAATGTAATAATTGTTTTAACCCGGGGGGCCCTAAATATATAATTAGGTATGGAACAAGTTGTTTCTTGTTCTATACTTCAGCTTCTTTAGCGCAATATATATTTCGTGTGTTTTATTAAAGATTGTCAGGTGTGTTCAACCGACACTCTTTTCATTTTCTTTTATAAATAGGAACATATATATTTCAGGGTTTTGATGTCATATGGATTACAACAAAATATGAGGCCAGAAATCCTGCTCCAGGCTCTCATAGCTAATTAATTTCATACATACATTACACTGACCTGACAAACAAATTCCCAATAAAATAGTAGATGAAAAACATAACCCATAAACTAAACAATTAATAGTTATTAAATCTAATTTTAAAGCAAAATTACAAACAATTCCAGATGAGAAGTACCACTTGAACAGCTCCGGGCTCCACCTGACACTCTACCACCCGCGTAGCCCCTGTGGCCCGGCCCCGCTCCCTGACATCACATTCTCTACCATCCTCACCCACGATGATTCACGTGTGGCATCTCTCGAGGCTCGCCTATCAAAGAAGACATCATCTCGGCCGACCTCACTGGAGCTCCAGCCTGAGCTGGCAGCCTCTCCCCTAACCCCTGGTACCTCAGTTGGAGTCGGTAACTATGTTACCAAAATCGGGCTCGGAAGCCCGGCAACTTCTTATGTTATGGTGGTCGATACGGGGTCATCACTTACTTGGCTACAGTGCTCACCTTGTGTTGTCTCCTGCCATGCTCAGGTATTATAGCCACCAATTCTTTATGATGAGAGTTTGAATACCTTTATTTTTTTTAATTCCATCATACCTGCACTTTTAATTTTCTAATAATAAAATACTTAAATTTATTTGTCAAAACAAAATTGTTAAATGTAATATATATTATTTTTTCTACGTACACACATAAAATTATTAATTTATTTTTATTTTATATGAATTGATAAGTTGAAAAATTAATGTTCATAATTTATCCACGGTGCATTTTACAAGCACTTTATACTAACAAAAAAGATAGAAATGTAGTAATATTTTACATGTGCATAGAAAAAATGATGTAAATTATATCTAATGCATATTTTTTTTTGTTAAGTTTTAAATTTTAAGTTATTGAATGAAATTCAACCCTCTCATAATTTGTACTTTTGTTTTTTATTACTAAAGAAGTAATTATCCAGAGAAAAAGGCTAATTGTCTGGTGGGAATTAAAGGCGTCACAGCTAATATGCTGTATTTAAATTGTGAGTTCAGAGTACTCTGTTTCTCTAGGTAGAAAGCAGAACAGAAGTTTAGGCACATATGGTACAAGGAAGCATAACCAGCGCAAAAAGACTCATGCTGATTTTTTCAACAGTACAAATACAATAAAGATAAAAGAGAAGAAGAAGAAGTACAAATACAATTAATATATAACAGTATTTCAACATTTATTAATTGGCCGCTAAAGAAGATTTTAGACATACAAGCACTAGCAAGTATTATGCTAAGGAGCAGTAATTGAACAATTTTAAAGTTGCTTTCTTATTTTTCTTAATCAATTTTATTTTGTTTTTCTGTGAACTCTTGACTGATTCTAATCAACTGAATCTCTGTCAGGTGGGTCCAGTCTTCAACCCGAAAACCTCCAACACGTACCGTCAAGTCTCGTGCACCGCCTCAGAGTGCTCTGCTCTTGAATCAGCCACTCTCAACCCATCAGCATGCTCAACTTCAAATGTATGCATCTACCAAGCCAGCTATGGAGACAGCTCTTTCTCGGTCGGTTACCTAAGCAGTGACACACTAACCTTTGCTGGATCCTCCGTTCGAAATTTCATTTATGGTTGTGGCCAAGACAATGAGGGCCTTTTCGGCCGCTCAGCTGGTCTCATCGGCCTCGCACGCAACAAGCTCTCTTTCCTCTACCAACTTGCGCCATCTCTCGGCAACTCCTTTGGCTACTGTCTCCCTTCTACCTCTTCCTCGGGTTACCTTTCCATCGGTTCTTACAACCCGGGCCAGTATTCATACACTCCTTTGGTATCTAGTTCTTTGGACGATTCTCTCTATTTCCTACAGTTTTCTAGCATATCAGTCAATGGGAAACCGATTGGTGTTTCATCTTCAGCTTATGATGCTCCAACGATTATTGACTCCGGTACGGTGATCTCACGATTGCCATCAGATGTGTATGATGCTTTAAGCAAGGCAGTTTCAGCTGCCATGGCAAGGGCTCCAAAGGCATCGGCTTATTCAATCTTGGATACCTGCTTTAAAGGCAGCGCCTCAAAATTGAGGGTGCCGGCAGTGAGCCTGACATTCCAAGGTGGCGCCACGATGAAGCTTTCATCAGAGAATGTGTTCATAGATGTCGATAGTTCAACAACATGCTTGGCATTTGCACCATCTAGTAGAGTGGCTATTGTGGGTAACACACAACAACAGACGTTTAGTGTCGTATATGACGTCGGCAACTCCAGGGTAGGATTCGCGCCCGGAGGATGCCGGTAACCAAACAAAGAAAGCCGGTACATGAAAGGTCAAAGAACCAACACAATTAGTGGTCTTTACTGACCATGGTGCCCTGTCATGTCATACCGGTAGGTGGTATGGAAATGAGAGAAAGGATGGTAGGTGTATATTATGTTTTCAGTGTACAGAATAAAGGTTGCAGCGTTGGGTTGGAGATTAAATTAATTAACATCATTAGTGAGGTTGTATTGGTGCCTGGTGATTAGGATATAATGGGACTAATGGTTAGGCCAAACCTCTTAGCCAATTGGTCCATGAAAAGGTTTATAGATATATAATGCTTTCACTTTCAAATGGAATTGTGTAATTCATTTTTTATTCGTCTACAATCTACGAGTATCAAGTGTAAGATAAATATATGGAGGAAAAGAATATAAAAATAGGTTCTGTTTCCAATTGTGCAATATCTCATCATTTTCCTTTACTTCTATTATTGATTGTAATATTATTTTCTGAATTTTAAAGAAAGCTGCTATCTTGTCCTTGTCTTACCTTTTTGTTGTCTGTCATAACTCATAAAGGCCACCGGGCATTTTCCGCTTAAAATTTTATAAATATTACATAATTCATTTTTCTTTTTAATCCACAACAAAGGTCAAATGTTCATCCTGACAAGTTCTTCCCTGACAATAGTCTTGCGGAGAATGTAGGATATTTTGTTATTACTTTATTTTCTAAGAGAAAAATGTTCATGTTCATTATGTTTTGTTCATTATCTGTCCACAATCTTATCCACAGTTTTATCTACTTTCTTACAAACTCTAACTCTAACGATTTGACTTCCCTTTTATAAACTTTCTGATCTAATCAATTTCTCAATTTTGAAATTAGATCTCTTCCGCTTTACCCTAGCTTTTGTTTGCTCTAGCAGCCCCTCCTCTCTCTCAGTCTCTTCTTTTCTGCTCTTTCGTGCATATCACCTTAAGCCCACAACGATGGCTGTAACACGGTCGCGATGGTAGGTTTCAATTTGTGCTACAACTTCATCTATATGTGGAAATAATTTTTTTTTTATTTTTATGAAATTCCTATAGTGAGAAATATCAATTCGCTGTGACATATCAATTACAACCCTGTAACATATCAATCACAACAACTTCACACCTGTATCATATCAATTTCAACCCCTTAGTCGCTGCGATGGTAGATTTCAATTTGTCACTATAAGAAATTCATCTTACTTTTATATGAAATTACGATGGCATCTTACTTTTAACTCATCAATTTGTGCTATGACTGATTTTAGGTTTTAGTTTTTTTTATTCATCGCTGCTAATCAGTGATCGATCTATCTTGTAAAAAACTGAAATCTACGATCAATAAAAAAGAAACTTGTCAGAGACGATTATTGTGGGAGAATGACTCACTTTTGAGGCTCGTCTAGCTGCTCAACGAATCGACCACAAGTACTCCGTCTCACGCTGGCTGGATGAGGTGGCGCGCTCTGCTGCCGTCAAGGCTCATCTAGCTGCTCGGATAGAAGACGACGATATTCAAATCTAGTAAGTTTTTCTATTGAATTTATTTTTCTCATTGTATGCAGTAACAGATTTATCATTTTGATTGAATTTTTTATCTAAATATTATTCGTATTTTGTAATTTCGTATGATTTTGTATTGTCTGTTTTTTACAGTACATATATATATGAATTACAATATATATGTCTCATTTTACAGGATATCGAACTGTTACGAAAGTTTCTGGATGTTTGAAAATATGAAGTACATTTTTTGTAGGATTTGTTATTTAAGTTACAGCATTCAATGATGAATTTTACAGTATTGGTGCATATTGAAATGTTTTCATATTGTACTGTTAGTTTTGTGAAATTGTGCATTTTGCAATATGTTATGAAAGTTTCTGGATGTTTGAAAATTTGAATGACATTTTTTATAAAATTTGTTATTTAAGTTACAGCATTAAATGATGAATTTTACATGATTGGTGCAAGTGAAATGACACATTTTCTTTATGTTTGAAAATTGTTATTATATTATTTTACATAAGTTACAGTTTTGAATTAGGAATTTTATAGGATTGGCGCAAGTCAGTTTTACATGATATATATTGTTATTTTTTAAATGTTATATATATCATTTTATGCTACAAATGGGTTTGGTTTACGGTATATGTGACAAATTTTATAGTATATAAGTAATGTTTTGATATGCGCTTTGTATTATTTGTTATGATATGTGTCTGCTACATTTTATATTAAGTAATTTACAGTATATAAGATATACAAATATAGTGTTATGAATACATTTTGATGTACATCATATATATATTAAGTTTTAGGATTTTAAAACAAATCAGACGATGCATATGCATTCACTAAAAAGATTATTTTTTTAGTTAATGCAAAGGATACAAATTCGTCTATAGTAAGGCATAATTTTATAACTTTTTTGAATCTCAAGTATATTTTAATTTTATAAAAACATAGATTTAATATTTTGAATATTAATTGTAAAAGAGATGTATAAAAGAGCTAAGTGTCATTAATTCTCTGATTCTACGTGACTCCACTGAGACGAGGCTATATTGTCAGTACCAGTTTTGTATAGAAAGAAATACACGTACCACAAACATTCCTTTGGTAAAACATCAATTCAAGATGTAGCAATTGCTAACATATATGGAGGTGTCATACCGTTTTTCTGTATAGAAATGGACACATATATTTTTGCGCTTGTGTGGTGGTTAGTACAGAGAAATCCAAGGGCAGGACCAGCCGGTCCCAATGATGCAAATACACAATATATGTTTTCTCTGTCTGTAGCCTGATTTGTTTTTGTACCATCCTTGGAGAATAGCAAATGGGTCAAATCAAAATTATGATTTTCTTAAGAAGGCGTCCACATAAAATTTATGATTTTTTTAGTACATTTTATACTAGATCAAGTGATTGAAAAGTGGACGGATCAAAATTATCTATCATAGTGAATTATATTTGTTTTTTAAACTACTTGATATCTAATATAAATAAACTCTAAAAATAATAAAATTTTGTGTGGATGCATTCTCATTAAAGAAGATATATCAATGGGTTAGATTTGTCATTAGATATTGCAGAATTTTAAAATATAGATTAAAAAAAATGAACTTGTGTTATTTGGTGGCCACAAAAAAATTGTGGGATTAGTACAGATATCTTTTGGATCCGATTATTTCATATCTCAAATCATTTAAGTTTTAGATCGTGTCGGTTTATGGACTGATTTAAGAAGGGTATGCTTTCATATTGTTACTTCAAGAAAATAGTTTTGAATAGTGATTATTTTTTTTTGGCTCAAGTTCAAGTCTAGTAGTGATTATATCAGATAGATAGAGATAGAAGGGTGGTCCTGCCCTTGGATTTTTAGCTCAAGGGTGGTCTCTTAAATTTATATCAAATTAAGTATGAACTAGATTATAAAACATGTCAGAGATAGAAGAAATAAAGGCATGTTCTCTATTTATAACAATGGCATCTTAAATTTGAATAATTATACTAATTCCCCTACCCCTGTCCCTTCATTTATACCCGCACTCTTTCTCTTCCTTAACTGTCATATATCCCCTCACTTATTTCGCTAAAAATTTTCAGTTATCCCCACATTAAATTAAACTGTCACTTAATATCAATCTCCACATTAATTATGCTTTCCTCTAATAACAATTTCCGCATTAATTATTCATTTAAAAACAATTTCCGCATTAATTATACTGTTATCTAATAACAATCCCCGTTAATAAATGTTTATTTGTTATTTCTGAGAATTATTTATCTATGTAACATAAAGTATTTATTCATATAACATAAAATATTTATCATTATGTCTGAGAGTATTTATCATTGATATTTAATGTAAGTTGCAATTATGTTTAAGAATTATTTATCTATGTAACATAAAATATTTCTCCATGTAACATAAAGTATTTATCATTATGCATAAGAATATTTATCATTGATGTTTTACTGTAAGTGCAATTATGTTTGAGAAGTATTTATTTATGTAACATAAAATATTTATCCTTGTAACATAGAGTATTTATCCATGTAACATAGAGTATTTATCATTATGTCTTAGAGTATTTATCATTGATGTTTTACTGAAAATTACAATTATGTCTGAGAAATATTTATCTATGTAACATAAAGTATTTATCAATGTAATATAAAATATTTATCATTATGTGTGGAGAAGTATTTATCATTGGGTGATGTGATTGTTTATTTAATGGTCCCCAGTTGTGCGGGGACAATAAAAAAAAAAATTTTGTGCGGGGATAACTGACAAATATTTATGAGGGGATTGTTTATTTAATGGTCCCTAGTTGTGCAGGGACAATTAAAAAAAAAAATTTTGTGCGAGGATAATTAATGGATCGATTTATTTAGTCATAAATAAAGATCATTGTATAGGGATTAATACTTTGCAAATCCACGATAAATACTTTGATGCTTCAAGTTAAATACTAATAGTTTCTGCGGAGTATTAATGATTTGAGCGGTCCCCCCATGACTTTTTTGGCAGTTTCTGTGGGGTTGAGATTGCGGGGGTTGTTATCAGGATCCCTTAAATTGATATCAGATAGTTTTATTGCCCTCTTTTATTCCAAAGTAGTGTAAGGCTACGGTGCTATGGGTTGCATAGAGGGCTATGGTGTTATGGTTCAATGTTTGAATTTTTAAAATCCCAATGGTCAATCCGAACTATTCATCTTGTTCTCCATATTAATATCTGTTTGGAGATCACATTTTATATTTTTTGAAAAAAATTTACTATTTTTTTAGATAGGTAGAAAATAGTATCTAAAAATTTAGTAATTTTTTTCAAAAAATATAAAATTTGGTCTCCAAACACATATTATGGAGAACAAGATGAATGGTTTGAATCGACCGTTAGAATTTTAAAAATTCAAATATTAAGCTGTAGTATCATAACCCTCTATACAACCCATAACACCGTAGCCTTACCCTTCAAAGTATTAGATAAATATTTTAATAGCGTAGTTTTGGTTGCACCGCACTAACTATGTGACTGATTTGTTTGATTGATTCTATAGTTTGTGCACTGCATGAAGCCAAAACTACTCTGTTAAACTCTGTACTCAGTATTTCAGTAGTCCCTAGACTCCCTGCTACGAAATGATGAGGGGGGCCCCAAGATGGTTCTTATGGGCCTTGGGGGTGAAAACGGATCGGATATTATTTGACCAAATTCGGATTTGTATTTGAATTTTTCAGATTTGGATAGTTGGAAACGGATAATTTGTAGATATAAATACGGATATGGATATGATTTATCCGGATACGGATACAAATTCGGTTTTAATTTCAGAAGTGAATACGGATACAGATTCGGATATGTTGATTTTTCAGATATTCGAATTTTTCATTTTTTGGATATATTTTTCGAATAATCGGATAATTTTTTAGACAATTTTTGGATATCTAAATTTTTGAATTTTTCAGATATTCGGATACAGGTGGGGTCCGCCTGTAATAGAAATAAAGAGAGGAGAATTAAGATGTGGGATTTGTGTGGCCATCCGTGAGTGATAAGTCCTGCCATGAGACCCCATCGTCAATCAAACAACATCTTAAATTTTTATTTCTCTTATTAAGTTAAATCTTAGGTTTAAAAATCCATAATAAATTTTCAAAAATACTAATTTTCTCATTTAATTAATTGAGTTTTGATGTAATTTATTGTTTGTGATAAGTCATTTTATTTTTATTAAATAACACATTAGTTAATTAGTTTTGTTTTGATTTCAAAAGTGAATACTTGTTGTTTTACAATTAAAAATTTTAATTCACTCCACTGATGTTATATAATCATGTTGTAATATATATATCCAAATTAGAAATTCGATTTATATCCGTATTTGTATTTGTATTTGTATTTGTATCAACTAATATTTGATTCGTATTCGTATCCGATTAATATCCGATCCGTATTCGTATCCGATTAATATTCTATTCGTATCCGAAAAATAAAAACGGATACGAATATGGTTTTATCACTATTCGATCCTTTTTCACCCCTAGCCTTGGTTATATTATATGAGCCCAAAAAATTGTACTCTCATATGTGAAAAGTAGGATCATATCCTGTCCAATTGTGTTCACGGCTTCACGCTCATACTTATTATTTATTTTGTTCAAAGAAATCTAGTTTTGTAACTTTACTAAGTTTTCATATAAATAATTTTCTTAATCAATATATTCGTTAGCGGTAATTGCCGCCAACCTTTAAAAAAAAAAAAAGCTTCACAAGTAGATAAAATTGGGCTTTTAACTCCAACTTTCATCGAGTCTGAGAGGTGAAATTTAAAATCAATAATTGTAGACGTGTTTTTCTAATTTATATTGTAAGACGATATATATAATTTGGAAACAGTTTTGTATTACATACTTCAAAAATTATATCCTGTCCTTTACGTTGGTCATATCAATTCTATACCCAGCACCAATAATACATCTAATTTTCAAGCTAGACCTACTTTGTTGAAATTCAAGTAGCTAGCTAGCTAGCTTGACTATATTTTCTCTTTTGTGTTGATTAAGTGAAGACTGATCATTCAACTCAAAATACCTACTTTCAATGAAATAAAAGACTAATTAATGTTTGGTTTCTCACAGATTGGTGTTAGCTAACCTTGCCTAGGTGTACACTTTATTATCTGATTATTGTGTGAGGGTACAAGAAGGATTCATGTGTATCTTTTTCTTCTTTTCTCTAAGAATCTTGTGTTTGGTTTTTCACAGCTGGTTTTGCATCTTATATATTTTAATCCAATAAATGTTTAAATGTGTCAGCATCACAATTTTTGGGTGGTTTCGCCGCTGAATTAATTTTAGGGAGGCTCTTTTATTGATTTGTGGAGGATTGAAAGCTACTTGAAAGCCTCCCCACTCAAAGAGCGACCACTCTCTTTCTCTTTCTCTCTCTCTCTTGAATCTCTATATAACAAGAGCACACTATTAGAAAGAAAGAAGATATCAGAGAGGCACAGATATGGAGAAATTGGTTCTTTCTCTTGTGCTCTCTCTCCTCCTCTCAAGTGTTGCTTCCATCAGGGAAATTTCTAGCAAATTATGCTCTTCAGAATTCAAGGGTACTTAATTATACACTTAATTTGCTTTATGATTTCGTTTCATTCGCTTTTTGTTAGTTGGTTCTTCTTTAACTGTACTTCTCATAAGCCATCTTGAATGATATATATATATACTGATATATAATTTTGGTAATCCATCAGTTTTGTAGTTGAGAAATTTACCTATTTTCTCAATTCAGCTTGAGCATACCACAACTCCGATGAGTTATTTTCAGCCAAAAAAGGGAAAAATAATAGACATTTTTTTTTCTTCTAATTAATAATTGGTCTACAGACCAAAGTTCGGTGGATTAATTACTACTATTAAGTGCAAATTTTATTGAGTAAAATAATTACTGATTTAAATTACTGCTTAATACGTCTTTATGCATACTATAGGTCAAAACTGTATTAGTCATTTCAAGGTAAAGAAGTTGTTGAATTTACATATAAAAACAGCCGAATCGCTTTTTGAAGTAACTATGATTTTATTTTTATCAAGTTCTAATTGAATGTTGGTTGTCATATGGCAATATATGACATAAGAGACTTCTAAAAATGGCTTTTATGTGATGGGCCCTTGGCGTAGTTTTCGAATATATGTATTAGGTGGCTAATTATAATAAATTTTAACATAAGAAAAAAGAATGTAATAATTATTTTAACCCGGGGGGGCCCTCAATATATAATTAGGTATGGAACAAGTTGTTTCTTGTTCTATACTTCAGCTTCTTTAGCGCAATATATATTTCGTGTGTTTAATTAAAGATTGTCAGGTGTGTTCAACCGACACTCTTTTGATTTTCTTTTATAAATAGGAACATATATATTTCAGGGTTTTGATGTCATATGGATTACAACAAAATATGAGGCCAGAAATCCTGCTCCAGGCTCTCATAGCTAATTAATTTCATACATACATTACACTGACCTGACAAACAAATTCCCAATAAAATAGTAGATGAAAAACATAACCCATAAACTAAACAATTAATAGTTATTAAATCTAATTTTAAAGCAAAATTATAAACAATTCCAGATGAGAAGTACCACTTGAACAGCTCCGGGCTCCACCTGACACTCTACCACCCGCGTAGCCCCTGTGGCCCGGCCCCGCTCCCTGACATCACATTCTCTACCATCCTCACCCACGATGATTCACGTGTGGCATCTCTCGAGGCTCGCCTATCAAAGAAGACATCATCTCGGCCGACCTCACTGGAGCTCCAGCCTGAGCTGGCAGCCTCTCCCCTAACCCCTGGTACCTCAGTTGGAGTCGGTAACTATGTTACCAAAATCGGGCTCGGAAGCCCGGCAACTTCTTATGTTATGGTGGTCGATACGGGGTCATCACTTACTTGGCTACAGTGCTCACCTTGTGTTGTCTCCTGCCATGCTCAGGTATTATAGCCACCAATTCTTTATGATGAGAGTTTGAATACCTTTATTTTTTTTAATTCCATCATACCTGCACTTTTAATTTTCTAATAATAAAATACTTAAATTTATTTGTCAAAACAAAATTGTTAAATGTAATATATATTATTTTTTCTACGTACACACATAAAATTATTAATTTATTTTTATTTTATATGAATTGATAAGTTGAAAAATTAATGTTCATAATTTATCCACGGTGCATTTTACAAGCACTTTATACTAACAAAAAAGATAGAAATGTAGTAATATTTTACATGTGCATAGAAAAAATGATGTAAATTATATCTAATGCATATTTTTTTTTGTTAAGTTTTAAATTTTAAGTTATTGAATGAAATTCAACCCTCTCATAATTTGTACTTTTGTTTTTTATTACTAAAGAAGTAATTATCCAGAGAAAAAGGCTAATTGTCTGGTGGGAATTAAAGGCGTCACAGCTAATATGCTGTATTTAAATTGTGAGTTCAGAGTACTCTGTTTCTCTAGGTAGAAAGCAGAACAGAAGTTTAGGCACATATGGTACAAGGAAGCATAACCAGCGCAAAAAGACTCATGCTGATTTTTTCAACAGTACAAATACAATAAAGATAAAAGAGAAGAAGAAGAAGTACAAATACAATTAATATATAACAGTATTTCAACATTTATTAATTGGCCGCTAAAGAAGATTTTAGACATACAAGCACTAGCAAGTATTATGCTAAGGAGCAGTAATTGAACAATTTTAAAGTTGCTTTCTTATTTTTCTTAATCAATTTTATTTTGTTTTTCTGTGAACTCTTGACTGATTCTAATCAACTGAATCTCTGTCAGGTGGGTCCAGTCTTCAACCCGAAAACCTCCAACACGTACCGTCAAGTCTCGTGCACCGCCTCAGAGTGCTCTGCTCTTGAATCAGCCACTCTCAACCCATCAGCATGCTCAACTTCAAATGTATGCATCTACCAAGCCAGCTATGGAGACAGCTCTTTCTCGGTCGGTTACCTAAGCAGTGACACACTAACCTTTGCTGGATCCTCCGTTCGAAATTTCATTTATGGTTGTGGCCAAGACAATGAGGGCCTTTTCGGCCGCTCAGCTGGTCTCATCGGCCTCGCACGCAACAAGCTCTCTTTCCTCTACCAACTTGCGCCATCTCTCGGCAACTCCTTTGGCTACTGTCTCCCTTCTACCTCTTCCTCGGGTTACCTTTCCATCGGTTCTTACAACCCGGGCCAGTATTCATACACTCCTTTGGTATCTAGTTCTTTGGACGATTCTCTCTATTTCCTACAGTTTTCTAGCATATCAGTCAATGGGAAACCGATTGGTGTTTCATCTTCAGCTTATGATGCTCCAACGATTATTGACTCCGGTACGGTGATCTCACGATTGCCATCAGATGTGTATGATGCTTTAAGCAAGGCAGTTTCAGCTGCCATGGCAAGGGCTCCAAAGGCATCGGCTTATTCAATCTTGGATACCTGCTTTAAAGGCAGCGCCTCAAAATTGAGGGTGCCGGCAGTGAGCCTGACATTCCAAGGTGGCGCCACGATGAAGCTTTCATCAGAGAATGTGTTCATAGATGTCGATAGTTCAACAACATGCTTGGCATTTGCACCATCTAGTAGAGTGGCTATTGTGGGTAACACACAACAACAGACGTTTAGTGTCGTATATGACGTCGGCAACTCCAGGGTAGGATTCGCGCCCGGAGGATGCCGGTAACCAAACAAAGAAAGCCGGTACATGAAAGGTCAAAGAACCAACACAATTAGTGGTCTTTACTGACCATGGTGCCCTGTCATGTCATACCGGTAGGTGGTATGGAAATGAGAGAAAGGATGGTAGGTGTATATTATGTTTTCAGTGTACAGAATAAAGGTTGCAGCGTTGGGTTGGAGATTAAATTAATTAACATCATTAGTGAGGTTGTATTGGTGCCTGGTGATTAGGATATAATGGGACTAATGGTTAGGCCAAACCTCTTAGCCAATTGGTCCATGAAAAGGTTTATAGATATATAATGCTTTCACTTTCAAATGGAATTGTGTAATTCATTTTTATTCGTCTACAATCTACGAGTATCAAGTGTAAGATAAATATATCGAGGAAAAGAATATAAAAATAGGTTCTGTTTCCAATTGTGCAATATCTCATCATTTTCCTTTACTTCTATTATTGATTGTAATATTATTTTCTGAATTTTAAAGAAAGCTGCTATCTTGTCCTTGTCTTACCTTTTTGTTGTCTGTCATAACTCATAAAGGCCACCGGGCATTTTCCGCTTAAAATTTTATAAATATTACATAATTCATTTTTCTTTTTAATCCACAACAAAGGTCAAATGTTCATCCTGACAAGTTCTTCCCTGACAATAGTCTTGCGGAGAATGTAGGATATTTTGTTATTACTTTTTTTTCTAAGAGAAAAATGTTCATGTTCATTATGTTTTGTTCATTATCTGTCCACAATCTTATCCACAGTTTTATCTACTTTCTTACAAACTCCAACTCTAACGATTTGACTTCCCTTTTATAAACTTTCTGATCTAATCAATTTCTCAATTTTGAAATTAGATCTCTTCCGCTTTACCCTAGCTTTTGTTTGCTCTAGCAGCCCCTCCTCTCTCTCAGTCTCTTCTTTTCTGCTCTTCCGTGCATATCACCTTAAGCCCACAACGATGGCTGTAACACGGTCGCGATGGTAGGTTTCAATTTGTGCTACAACTTCATCGATATGTGGAAATAATTTTTTTTTATTTTTATGAAATTCCTATAGTGAGAAATATCAATTCGCTGTGACATATCAATTACAACCCTGTAACATATCAATCACAACAACTTCACACCTGTATCATATCAGTTTCAACCCCTTAGTCGCTGCGATGGTAGATTTCAATTTGTCACTATAAGAAATTCATCTTACTTTTATATGAAATTACGATGGCATCTTACTTTTAACTCATCAATTTGTGCTATGACTGATTTTAGGTTTTAGTTTTTTTTATTCATCGCTGCTAATCAGTGATCGATCTATCTTGTAAAAAACTGAAATCTACGATCAATAAAAAAGAAACTTGTCAGAGACGATTATTGTGGGAGAATGACTCACTTTTGAGGCTCGTCTAGCTGCTCAACGAATCGACCACAAGTACTCCGTCTCACGCTGGCTGGATGAGGTGGCGCGCTCTGCTGCCGTCAAGGCTCATCTAGCTGCTCGGATAGAAGACGACGATATTCAAATCTAGTAAGTTTTTCTATTGAATTTATTTTTCTCATTGTATGCAGTAACAGATTTATCATTTTGATTGAATTTTTTATCTAAATATTATTCGTATTTTGTAATTTCGTATGATTTTGTATTGTCTGTTTTTTACAGTACATATATATATGAATTACAATATATATGTCTCATTTTACAGGATATCGAACTGTTACGAAAGTTTCTGGATGTTTGAAAATATGAAGTACATTTTTGTAGGATTTGTTATTTAAGTTACAGCATTCAATGATGAATTTTACAGTATTGGTGCATATTGAAATGTTTTCATATTGTACTGTTAGTTTTGTGAAATTGTGCATTTTGCAATATGTTATGAAAGTTTCTGGATGTTTGAAAATTTGAATGACATTTTTTATAAAATTTGTTATTTAAGTTACAGCATTAAATGATGAATTTTACATGATTGGTGCAAGTGAAATGACACATTTTCTTTATGTTTGAAAATTGTTATTATATTATTTTACATAAGTTACAGTTTTGAATTAGGAATTTTATAGGATTGGCGCAAGTCAGTTTTACATGATATATATTGTTATTTTTTAAATGTTATATATATCATTTTATGTTACAAATGGGTTTGGTTTACGGTATATGTGACAAATTTTATAGTATATAAGTAATGTTTTGATATGCGCTTTGTATTATTTGTTATGATATGTGTCTGCTACATTTTATATTAAGTAATTTACAGTATATAAGATATACAAATATAGTGTTATGAATACATTTTGATGTACATCATATATATATATATATATATAGGGTCTGTCTAAATTGTTGCTGGTAGCATTTTAGCAGAAGTGCTGCCGGGGCTATATTTAACCGTGTGATGTCCAAACTACAAATCTAAACCATTAGATGCTTAATCTATATTATAATCTACTTGGAGACCAAATTTTACATTTTTTGGAATTTTTTTACTATATGTTAAGCTGGTTTGAAAACCGCTGATTTCAATGATGCAGAAATTTACTGAAATTAGCGGTTTTCAAACCAGCTTAACATATAGTAAAAAAATTCAAAAAAATATAAATTTGGTCTCCAAGTAGATTATAATATAGATTAAACATTTAACGATTTAGATTTGTCGTTTGAACACCAAAAAATAGAAAAAACAGTGGCAGCAGCGCCGATAGAAATGCTGCTAGCAGCAAATTAGCCACAGCCTATATATATATTTGTCTAACATTCTTTAGTATTAATTTTTGCAGTTTTGCCCCAATGACTTCTGATTTGAATGAAGATTTGGCAAGTGAAAATTCAAGCGTGAATAGTGTTGCAGAAATTAGGGTTGTAGAAATCGATTTAAATGTTAAACCCAATATTATGGGAGATGTAGGAATTGAAGAATCAGCAGAGTCAAACATTGTGGTGAATAGATTTTGTGTGTGGTGAATATATTTTTTGTGTGGTGGACAGATTTTTGTTGAACAGATGATGGATATATGTATAAATTTAGAAATTTTACAGTATACATGGTATTATTTTATGGTTTATATTTTGAAATTTTACAGTATACATTATTCTTTGTAGGTTGTAGTTTAAGCTGAAATGTAACATTTTTTACATTTTATCTTATAGTACACATGGTATTATTTTATGATTTAGATTTAGAAATTTTACAGTATACAAGATTCAATTGAAAATTTTACTGTATACAAGATTCAATTTTACACTATATAAGATTCAATCGAAAATTTTACTGTATACAAGATTCAATTTTACAGTATACAGGATTCAACCCAGTGCAGACGCTAATAACTAACTCTAACTGCCAATAACTTCTTATAACTGTAATTTCCGAAAGTACAGTTTGAAAGTACATTTCTTTTCTCGTTGTAATTTTTTTTTAACTATCATGGGACCGCTTCAAATAGTTGTCTGATGTTTTATGATTAACTGATATATTTTATGTGATATATTGTTACAGCATGTAGAAATAATTTTAATGTATTCGTGTAAGTCAAAGCTATGGACAAATGATGGACAAAATGCTGTAGACAATTAGACGCTTCATTTTTCTAAATCAACTAAGTAAGCTACAAAACAGAGGATTAAATTTATGGACGCCTCATCAACACTTATGCAATCCAAGTAGTGAATTTTTACTATCTAAAAAAGTAAAAAAAAAAATCTAAAGAATTTAAAATTTAATTTAATATAGAGATCACAGTTTACATCAACCTTTTGAGCTTAGAAAACAAAAAATTCATCTAGAGCACGGACCAAATGCGCTATGCATAGTACCATAGCCTCACTCATCATCTATTTGTATTTTGTAACATTTTGAGTATCATTCAATAATACATTAAATATCATTAAATTTATACAACTCGATAATAGGAAACTGTTTAATGCATGAGTAAAATATGCAACAAATCCCATCATTTTTATATGCACCATAAATAAATCACACCAAAAATAAATCCCAATTACATTGATAATAACAATCAACTTGTCAAAATGATTCCATTGATATATCCTGATATCCAGACCTTTTTATTAGTTTCTTCTTGTCAGAGGATGATAGCATGATAAAATGTATTAATCTAGGCACACACAAGCAAAGAGTTGTCATGACAAGTTCTAAACGTACACGTTTGTAGAGCTAGTAACAAATGCACCAAATTTCGTAACAGCTAAAATCAAATATATATGCCCTACCACTAAACCATTTCCTCCGGACTTCGGATAAATACAATTCATCGTTAAAAAGACAGAAATTGACACCAAAAAACCATGTCATCCAAGCACTCAATTTGGTGTTATGTCCCCATCACCCCCACCGCACTGGCATTTTGCTGTGTTATTTAATAAAATCTTGTTTAAGAAGTAATTATTACAAGTTAAAAGTGTTAGAATAATATATTAAGATTTAAATTTCTGCTTATCCACATGTATTTCACACTATTATCACGTACGGTTCGCGGATGTCTTCATCATATATATATATATACTTTCTATCCTCACCTGTAAATAATATATTTTCGTCAAAACTACCTAACTTTGGTAGGGTCTATCTATCATCACCTATGATGACCAATGACGAAGTCAAACTTTCAAATTCTAAGAGTCAAACAAACAGTCGAAGTTAATCCTATAAAAATTTTCTCCACAATTTTAAATTACGCCATACCACGCTATGTCATGTCATTTGTTTTCCTTCACCAAAACATCTAGCTAATATAATTGTGCTAATCAAAATTAGTAAAATTTGCAGAAGAGCACCCATGAGTTAAGATATTTGCTAGCAAAATGTTACTGATAGACTTTATATTTTAGTACAAAAGAGATATCTCCTGTGAATTGAATTCATCGCATTGCAATTCCCACATGTCATCGAATTCCTACTAAATCTACTATACTAACACTAAGTATTTATTTATTGAGGACACAATTGAAATAGATAATCATTTTATTCAATAACATGAAAAGGCATAATTTCTCCCTGAACAAAACAATAATTTGTCTCCAGTTATTTATGGGTGACTTTTCCAAATATAAAAGATCTCAGTGCATGTTTTTTTATATCAGATAAATCAAAGGGTGTAATTTTCAGTACTAACATGCTAACTAACATTTCTTTGACCAAATTATTAATAACTAAGTACTTTAATTTTTGTCAGTGACTAGCAAACATGAAATGAATATTTTCAGATAAATATCTACTAATAGTAATCAAGTTCTAATAGTTATATACTAGTATATGTCAATTCAAAGGAGATGGCAGACATAGGTTCACCCAATTTAGTGCCAACTTAATTGTGAAAACAGAATCAAAGCTTTCATTATTAAATATAAGTCCTCGAAATTTTTAGAGAAAGTGCCTAGGTCATCCATTAAGGTCCTCTTTTATCAATTTATTGAATTACCTTAGCATCAGTGTTCTAAATTGCTAGCTATAGCGGTTTTGGACCTAGAAAGTTAAGCTATGGGATAAACCTGCGCTAATCGAGCTACGGCCGCTATAGCGGTCTGCTATGCTACATGGCTTATAATTTTGCAATTTTAATGTGTCTTAATATGATAGTGGTATATTTTGAATATAAAATATATCAATAGTTTTTTAATTAGAGATATTTGGAATTACAATTTGAATTTTGTATTGGTTCAATATAAATATTAGAACTTCTTAATCAATTTGGTATTTTTTTTTTATGAGACATGTTTATTATGAGTAGAAATAGAAAATATGATTTTTGAAATAAAAAGAAAATACTATTTATGATAGTTTTTGTTATACCTGCGCTATTCGCTAAACTTTTTTTTTTTTTTGTCTTCCCACTATACTGCTATAAACACTAATTAGAATCTTGCTTAACATTGAATCAGCAATTGCTCGTGAATACAGAACGGAAAAAAAAAGAGTGCGCCAGGATGTAACAACCATCGTCCTGGGATACAATATAAATCTGTATCTATGAATGCTTGTATATGTACCACTATCTATATATATATATATATAGAGAGAGAGAGAGAGTTGGGCCACGGTGCTTCGCGAAGTAAAGCGAGTGTTTTACTTCACGTTTATATCTTCGATTTTAAAGTTCAAAACATCGATCGGAACCGTTCAAGTTGATATCCATATTAAATTGTGCATGAAGACAAAATTTTACATTTTTTGGAAGTTTTTTACTATTTCTTTAGAATTTTTGAAAATCGTTGGTTTTCATAAAATTCTGGACCATCAAAAACGGCGATTTTCAAAAATTCTAAAGAAATAGTAAAAAAGTTTCAAAAAATGTAAAATTTGGTCTTCATGCACAATTTAATATGGATATCAACTTGAATGGTTCCGATCGACGTTTTGAACTTTAAAATCGCAAAATATGAGTGTGAAGTAAAACACTCGTTTTACTTCACGAAGCACCGTAGCCCAACTCTCTCTCTATATATATATATATTTGATAGATGATGACAAATTAGCAAAATTTGAAGTGACCACTGAAATAATGTAACCAGTCTATGCAAAATCAAGTTATATATATAGATAGTGAAATTTTAGATGTCATTTTCAGATACTAATTAGTATGAGAGTTTTTCATTTCTCACTATATCACTTTTCAAGGGTCCAATGTGTAACAATTGATTTTTGAAAATTAAAAAGAAAAACTATTTGTGAATATTATTTTACTGTTGAAAATTGTATTTCTCCAATGCCTATTATAAGTTTCAAAAAGGTACAAGTCAACTAGCTAGTTCAACCAATTTAAGTAGTGTATCGTATTTCATTACTGTACCAGTCAAACTCAGTAGTTATCTTTTACCAGCAAGTGATGTATTTTATAGTGAACTTCCTGTTCGTACTTGATTGAGCTACTGCTGAATCAGCAGTTACCATGTACATATGGGTACATTACCAAGCATTAAGCATTACCATAGAGAATAGAGATATATAAATGTTGAGGCTCAAGGATGCACCTAATTAATATGGTATTGGTTAATTAGCTTTCCAGTGTAATTAACCACTGTAATCTTTAGTTACTAAAAATGGCTTTTCTATTTTCTCCTAGCTTTCCAGGGTACGACAATATATATCTAATAGTAGCAAAAATAGGAAATTTTATATTACAAACAGTAGTTTTAGTGCTGGTTCTGCTAGAAAAAAAAAATTAAATGTTAGTATGTAAGCAAAATGTTTACTTTATCTTTTGCTTAAACGGGGAAAAAGAAGGTGACATGGTTGTTTCTTGAAAGAGAAATCTGGCTATGTCACTGGTTGTATTGATCGAGACAATTGCATGGCTTCCGTAGAATCGATGCACATTTGATTTGGGATTTTAAGAGGAGTACTATTAAATTTTAAGAAAGAGAAATAAGATTTTTCTTCTTCAGCTTCCCGATTGAGGTGAGAAGAATCAGAACCGTCCCTTCTTCAGCTGCTCACCTGAGAGGCTGAGACGTTAGCAATACTAGCAGGATTAGTATATTTTAAAACGGGCGGATGGATATTTGGGCCATATTTTAGAAGGCTATGGAATATTGGAATGCATCTATTTGTTGATATTTTTGGGCTGGAAGCCTTGAACTATTGCAGCTTCAGAAATACATCATTATGTAATGCATCTCTAGTGTCGCACAAAAATAAAATGCAAATTTTCTTAATTTATTATTTGTTTCACAATACAGGGTACAAATTTTTGGTCAATTGACCATAAAGAACAAAAGTCTGTGTTTGTTGGTATATACTACATACGCATATTCGTTCCTATGGAATTATGTTTTAATTTGTAAAGCCGGTTTCATCTCTTAATTTATTAATCTCTAGAAATATCTCAATAAATGTGCGGAAGTCACAGTTTTGGAGCGGTATTCCGGACTTTGTTTTGTAGAGGTACTAGTACATATTTTTAAAGGAATTGAAAGCTACTTGAGAGGTTCCACAATCAAATAGAAATACAACATTATCTCTTATATTTTGGGGTATGTATATTAATTATATTCTATAAATAACAGCAGATTACTAGAAAGAAAAAGCACACTAGGAGGAATTTCAAAATTAAAAAGAGATGTGGCTGGTTCTCCCTTTTGTGTTCTCTCTTCTTCTCTCAAATGTAGCTTCTGTCAAGGATATATCTACCCCAAAATGCAATTCAGAAATCAACGGTATTGTCTGTAATCTTGTTTGGCTATAATTAAGCTTTTTTTAATTAATAGTGGTTCAATTAAAATTGAGATTATTTGCTTTTTGATTAATCATTCTTCAAGTATAATTGTGCTACAATGATATGACATGCCATCCATCAAGTTTTATAAACTGTGCTTAGATAAGGAAGGGCCCAACAATTCCCAATTACTTTCTCTTTTCCAAAAGTTGGTATTCATAAAGAGGCTATTGTAAATATGCATATTACACAGTGGTTCATGCTAGACCAGGTTAGACCAGAAAGTCAGGTTAGAGTTAGACCAGAAGTTGAGAAATATTGACCCCCATTTACCAGTCAGCACAGCAACAGTGTGCCCACTAGTCAGGTCCCAGCGTAAGAAATTTTGACTAACAATACTGTAAAAAAATTGTCATTGAATGATTGAAACCTCCAGAGAAGCACCAATTGAACAGCTCAGGTCTGCACCTGACCCTCTACCACCCACGCAGTCCCTGCAGCCCGGCACCACTCCCTGACCTCCCATTTTCGACCATCTTCGCCCATGACAACTCACGTGTTGCATCCCTCGAAGCACGCTTGTCAAAAAATTCCTCAACCCATTCAGGCTCTTCAAAACTCAAGGAGGATCAGACACAAGTTCCTCTGTCCCCTGGTACGTCAGTACAAATCGGGAATTATGTTACCCGAATTGGGCTTGGCACACCGGCTTCTTCTTACGTTATGATAGTTGATACCGGATCTTCGTTTTGTTGGCTGCAGTGTATGCCATGCATCGTCAATTGCCATACACAGGTATAGTATATTAGAACCATAGTATAATCTTAATTGGCTTGAATAGTTAAAAAGATTCTCCAACTTGATACTAATATTTCTTGCAATAATAGTAATTAAATTGAGTATACTTGGTCTGCATGGAAATGAATTAACAAACAAAATATAAACCAAGGTGCCAAAAGTGAGGATCCAAATAGAATTTTAAACAAGGACCGTACTAAATAATATATCATTCGATTTATAGACCAGTTTCCAGGATTAAGTGACGCAAGTGATATTTCAAAACAAAACCAATAACTAACTCAACTGGGAAGATAAATTAATTGATTTTTTTTTTCTTTCTAAAGCCTTCTATTTTACTGATCTATTCCATTGTGTCCCTCAGGCGGATCCGATCTTTAACCCAGAATCCTCCAGCACTTACTACCAAATACCATGCACGGCCTCAGAATGCTCCAATAAGTCTCTACAATCGGCCACACTCAACCCATCTTCGTGCTCCAGTAAGTCGAATGCATGCATCTATCTAGCATCCTATGGTGATGGATCTTACTCAAGGGGGTATCTCAGCCGTGACACCCTTTCCTTTGCCGGATCCTCCTTCCCAAATTTCATTTACGGGTGTGGCCAAGACAACGAGGGCTTATTCGGTATCTCAGATGGACTCATCGGCCTTGCCCGCAACAAGCTTTCTCTTCTCTACCAACTTGCCCCTTCCCTTGGCAGCAGCACCTTTTCCTATTGCCTCCCTTCGACTTCTTCCTCAGGGTACCTCTCCATCGGTGCAACTTCTTCCTCAGGGTACTCTTACACTCCTTTGCTCAACAACAAATTGTCCCCTTCTCTCTACTTCCTCAAGTTGTCTAGCATATCAGTAAGTGCTCAACCAATCGGGGTTTCATCATCGTCCTATACTTCACTACCGACAATTATCGACTCTGGAACAGTGATCTCGCGGCTACCATCCGATGTGTATACTGCTTTGAGCAAAGCAGTGGTTGCTGCTATGGCAGGGACTCCAAGAGCATCAGCTTATTCGATTTTAGATACCTGTTTTTCAGGCAGTGCTTCAAATTTGAAGGTGCCAGTAGTGAGTCTGACTTTCCTCGGAGGTTCCACGATAAAGCTGCAGGCAACGAATGTACTCACAGATGTAACTACCTCGACGACATGTCTGGCATTTGCGTCAGCTAATCAGTTGGCTGTTCTCGGTAACACGCAGCAACAGTCGTTCAGTGTTTTGTATGATGTTGGCAACTCCAGGTTAGGTTTTGCCGCCGGCGGATGTCAGTGATAAACAAAAGGTGAAGGTACAAAATGAAATCAGCTCTTGAAGCCATATGTCGATGGTTTTTGAGGCAATGTGATCTTGTTGTAATGTTATATATATATATATATATATATATATAGGGCCTGTGTTATACCAGTAAATAATTAATCAAGTTTAGCGTTCAAGAAAATATGGCTGGTGTATGTTAATTTAACATCACAGGAGCTAGGAAGTGGTGTTGATGATACGATCGATAATATTATAATTAATTTTCGGTTAATGGCTCGGCCAAAATAGCTATTTCAATTGTGAAATGACACAAATGTGTCTCGAAATTTTAGAGAATTTGGTATTTTTATGTTAATTGATCAGCTAAAATTGTGCAGGTGAAATGAATTATTATTCGTCTTTTTTTAATCTTTGTTCATTTTTCTTCATTTTTGTTCGTAACTGTGACCGCTGAGGTATAATTGAAATGACCTAGTAATAGTTTATCTAAATACAAACAATCTAACACATAGATAATAGGTCAACTCAAAGTAAGCAACAACCTAGAATCTAATAATTTTTTATACAACTACTTGGTACATAAACACCAGCAAATTCATGTTATGTATCTCGAGTTATAAGGGTGCGTTTGGATGCACTAGAGAATAGCGAGAATAGCTACTGTTGAGAATAGTAGATTAAGAATAGCGATAACAGCTATTATTTAAGAATAGCGCTAACTCAAAACTATTCAGAAGTTGTTTGGATTGAACATTTAGAATAACTACTGTAGGGATTGAGGCTTTGAGAGAGTTCATTTGCTATTCCATGTTTTTGTAGGAACAGCGAAAACAGCGCTATTCTCGTTGTTCCTGAGTATGTTTGGATGGATCGGAACAACGCTATTCTCGCTGCATCCAAATATACCCTAAATGAACAAGTTGGGTTATGCTCAAACTCAGCTCATTTATTAAACTAGTCAGCCAATTCGAGTTGAAATTGACTGTAATTGTAAATGAGCGAGTTGCGAGTTCGAGCAATTTTGTACAGCCTTAGGTGGACTATGAAAAACTTCCTATTTTTAGCCTGGAAGTATCTAAAATGGAAATCAAATTAGTGCCTCTAAATTAATTTCCAACTAATTTTTTTTCTTCCAAAAAGTCAAGTCAAACCCAGAGATTTAATTGACATCATATTGGTCCTTAAAATTTTAATTTTATGTATTTCAAAGTTGAGATATTTGAGGAAATCAAATAACTTAATTTTTTAGATTTAAAAAATTAAATGAGATAATTAAATTTTGCAAGTTACAACACCCTTGATCTTAATACAATCACATAGAACGGAAATTGAACTCATTTGTTAGGATCTCACAAATTGAATACAAACGGCATATACAAGCCAAAATATTAAGGTAAAAACAAAAAAATATTACTTGTGAATTGTCTAAGTTTAGATCCACGGACCCCTTTCTTATTTATTCACAATGGTCATGTTTGGAATATTTGATTGTGGAACAAAAGGTGGAATAAGGGTTTTAGGTCTCACTTATTCTATCAAACGTGATTTAATTAAATCAGACTAAGATAGAATAAGCTGATCTTTAGGCCTCACTTATTTCATCAAACGTGGTTTAATTAAGCCGGACTAAGACATAATAGCCTAAACTAAACCACATTTCTAGGTGGTTTAATTTTAATTAAGTGTGAGGCTTAACTTTTCATTATTTTTATTATTCTTAATCACTTTTTAAGAAATATAAAATAAGCAATTAAATTTTTTTCATTTACTTATAAGAAAATTTATAACTTTATCAATTATAGAATTAACATTTTTTTAAATGAAATAACTTTTTAAATCAACAAAATATGCAATCTAGAAAATAATTAAATAAAATATTGTTTAAATTGTACTACAAAATAATAAAGATTTTGTTTATCAACCTAACATATTTATAAATAAATTAGTACACATATAATTTTAATTAAATAAAATTTATTAAATACAATGTGTTTCTCTAAGATACAAAATTAATTTATACATGACTAATTTCTTGTACAATTTTTTTCAATCAAAATGAAAAGAAAAAAAATAAGAAGAATAGTTTTATTATTGTTATTACAAATTTTGTAGGACAAATTATTTGTAATATTAAATTATGTCTTAAGCCATCAAATTCTTATTAAATAAGAAATAATTTAAGTTAAGGTATAATTTTAGAATCTAAAGTTTAGATATCAACCAAACATAAATAATTTAAATTGACCTAAGCTGAAATAATCAAGTTAGACCTTATTAACTTTAGTTCACAACTAAACATGACAAACGTTATGCAATAAAATGTTAGAATTAATACTTAGTAAATATTTCTAATTACTCTCCGCCTGCCATATTAGTGCCATCTCAGGATTTTCTGCTTATGTGGCTAGCAACTTATCTCTCTCACATGTCTCCAGTTTCTCTCTTGACGACATGGGTCCCACTCTCAGTGATTTAGTTCTCCCACAATTGCGGTCCTAATTAATGCCACAGATGACAACGCCTTCGTCTCCTCCAACCTAGGGGTGGCAAGGAGCTGTTAAAAAGCGAGCTAGACTATACTCGTACTTGGCTTGTTAGTGTATCAAGCTGAATGAGCGAGTTTAGATTTTAGATTCCGAGTTAAAGTTATTGCTCAAGACCAACTCGTGACTTGTCCGAACGAGCCGAGCTAGCTCGTTATTAGCTTGGCAGATTTATAAATTTGTATATTTTCTTTCTTGCTATATCTTAAATTTTTATAACATATCTTATCAATTATGGCTAAAACAAAATAATATTTTATATGACTAATTACTGAGGAATGCTCTTAATTCAATTGTAATTAAGCAAATCAACTACTATAAATTAAGTTTACAGTTAAATTCATACATACAAATATATCAAAATTCTAAATTCATACAAATATATTCACATAATAAATTCATGCATACCAAATCAAACAAATTCATACAAATTAACTTAATTGCTTATAATTAATTCACACATATTCCATATAAAATTACCAATCAACTTAAACACAGCTCAAAGTGCAATTGCCATAACACTGGCTATAATATCCATAGATCATAAAATCTCGAATCTGAAGTGAACGGATCTGATTAAACTATTAAACTATGTATATTAAATAGCTTGTTAATAACCGAGCTGGCTTGTGCCGAGCCAGGCCAAACTCAAACTCATTAATTCTGGCTCGAGTATGTAGCGAGTGAGTTAATTTTAACTCAATCCACTAACGAATGAGTTGTTACCAATCGAGTCATGAGCGAATACCAAACGGGCTACGAGCCACAAGCTTTTTTGCCAGTCCTACTCCAACCAGATGCTTGATCTGGTCAAAATTGTCCCCTTTGCTCACATATCAATATATCATGACTCAGGTTGCAGATTTAATGGTTATTTATTAATTAGAATAGAAATATTCATTTTGCAAGCCACTTAATTATTATTGAATATTTATGTTACTCAGATTCTTTCTTAAATTGTTAAAATGTTGATTGTCATTCTTATTGTAATTTTTTTGCATGATTGATTCGGCAAATTACTTTTAAACCTTAATTTTTTTTCATTTAGATTTAATTATTATGTCAACATGTATCGACCACCTATATATATTTATTAATTATTCTCATCCAAATCATGCATGCATTTTCTCTAAAATTTGTTATGGTCTTAAACAATTTCTATGAGCATGATTCCATAAGCTTAGACAAAATCTATTTTAATGCGGATTTTTTGTTTCTAGTATATTAATTAAAGTTAGGTATAAGGTTAAGAGAAAACCAATTAATCCATATATGTACAAGTAATTACAAAGATTTATCAGTAATGAACTTCAATTAAACATCAATTTTATTTCCTTTCTTGCTTTGTTCAATTATATTATTTTATCTTTAATTCATTTAAAATCAATATGTTTTCTATTAACGTTTGATTATTTAACTATTCTAAATTTGCTATGACAATAGAAACTTGTATTTCAATTATTTGTCTATAGATAAACACATACTAGTGTATAACAATACCTAAGAACTTGATAGGTTAAATGAGTTATAAATGAGTTGTGAGTCAACTTGAGCTGATAACAAACTGAATTTGAGTTGGCTCTACAGGTCGTTATTACCATCCCAACTTGAGTTGACTCGCTCGTTTATTATATTAAACTCGACTCATTTACAGCCGTAGTCCACCCCCTAACATGTTTCAAGAAACATTATCGTGCGTCAAGACTCGTGCATGATTTTCGTTGATGGGCTGAGTTTCTCCCTTTTTTTTTTCCTACTTTTTTTGTACATGACACCCATTATTTTTTTTTTTATTGTTGATTTAGATAGGGTCTAAATTGATTAGTTGTCATTTTTGTTGAATGAAATATTCACCTTCTAATGACCGACCACAGGAGGTAACATCATTCGGCCATTATTTTTAATACCCTAAAATAAAGGTTTTTAGAGATTTGTTCTCAACTTCATTTTTTTTCAAAACTGTTCCAGCTGCTTAAGGCATGGGCGGTCCACTATTCTACTTGGAGAGGTCGCGAGCTTGTAGTAGCCCGGCAATTTGGGAGTTGGGAAGAGTCGTACAACTTTATGAAACTATTGCTTATCGTGATATGTGACAAGAATCCCAGCTCGAGGCACCAATTTCTGACCAGCCCGAGCTTCGATAAAAATACAGGACTGGTCAAGCAAGGTGTTCAGGAATTCATGGTCGTGGCATGGGCTTACAGACCATGCATCACCACATTTGTTTACTTGAGGCCGGTGATCAGTATAGATGCAGCCTTCCTTTCTAGGCAGTATGAAGGAAGGTTTTTGATGGCTTGCAGCTATGATGCCGAGAACCAATTGCTACCTCTAGCATTTGCAATTGTGCATAAGGAGAATGAAGATAATTGAGATTTTTTTTCTTACATTGACTTAGGATTAATGTGATTGGTGTTAATAGATTCGTATGTGTTATATCAGACCAACACAAGAAGATCAAAACTGCATTGAAACCTGACTACAAATGGGATAGTAATAATTTTGTACATAGGTATTGTATCCAACACGTTGCTGATAACCTGGTCCAAGCGTGTGGGAATGACGCATGGTATGGAACTAGGTTCAAACTATGAGCCATGAAGAAGAAGCTAAGAAGGCTAAAAGAGATGTTCAAAGATTTCGCTATGGTATGTCTAATATTGTCTAATTTATATCATTTTCGATTATTTTAGATGTATTTTGTCTAATTTTACTTTGTTCTATTGCAGCAAAATCCAAGGTGTAATGCTTTTCTGAGGAGAGTGTGCAAACTACGTCCTAATGATGTCATGAAGCAATTAAATTTTGATAATATTTTCTAGACCTGTGATGGAGGATACCGATTTGCTATCATGACAATAAATGGCTCTGAATCCCTGAACGTTGTCTTTAAGAACAGCCGAATGTTGCTCGTGGCTGCACTTATGGAGGAGACATTTTACAAGTGCAATAAGTGGTTTGTTCAACGGCGACAGGCAGCGTTGGAGCAAAGCAATGAAGAAAAGCCTTTCTCCAAACCGGTACAGGTTAAGCTTGCCAAACAGTGGGAGAAAGGTACAAAAATGGTTGTCATCTCATACTCACACGGCGAAGGTAAGTACGAAATCACGGGCCCAAATGAATATGTTCCAGTAGTCCAAACGTAGGATGGAACCATGTCCATTCTTCATAAAAGGTTCCAGTATATCGTGACATTCGGGCCCAATAGAGCAGTGGAATGTATATGCAAAGGTATCCAATTAACTGAAATTTTGTGCGCTCATGTGTTAGCTGTTTGTCACTGTAATAACTGGTCACCCAAAGAAGGTGGCGGAGGCAATGCCCGGCTGATCTTTTTTTGCCTTTCGTAGAGAGTAAGGGAATGGGACAGAATCAACGAGATGGGAGAGATGGAGCGGGGCAAAGCAAGAAAGGAGCGGGGCCGGTAGGATTTGGCGGAGCAAGGTGGCGGTGGCAGATTTCATGGATAGAGAGAGGGCGCAAGGGTTGGGGTTTCACGGACAGAGAGGGTGGCATGGGGTGGGGGTGGAGGAGAAAGGAGGTTGCTTCAAGATCCGTGCTGCGAATCTATAATTTAAAGGCCGGGCTGCTAATGTTTTCTACGCTTCCAAACAAAAATTTAGGGCCACATATTTGCTTCAAGATTCGTGCAGTGGATATGCAATTTAAAGGCCAGAGCGCGTATTTTTTATGCGGGGGGATAATAATTCTGGGGCGTGAATTTTTTATGCAGGCTAGATTTTTTTAAAATTCCAGTTAGAATGTGGTTATTTTTAATAAAATAATTTTTTTTAATGTGTATTTTAAAAAAAATCGGCTTGGGTCCCTTACCTACGCTCTCAAAAGTATTATATTTTTAAAATAAGTATTTATTCCTAATAATAAAAATATTGATATATTTGTTGCATCATTGCACGCATAAATACTTTTGTGATATATTATATGAAAATTGAGATTTCTTAAAAGTTCAAATTATATGCACGTTTGACTTTTGCTTACAATTTTTTTGAAAGTAAATAGTTTTATCAGCAAGTAAAATCAGTTTTAAAGGATATAAATATTTTTACAATACAAATAAGCTATCTTATCAAATTATTCAAACCCCTTCCGATGCACACGAAATACGGATATGAAACCTACGAAGTTCTCTATAAGACTTGGATACATAGGTCCCCAATTAGAACTTAAAAAGACAACAAACCAAAAATACAGATATGATCATCACAACAAACTCAATCAAAACCCACGATCAAGAACATAACAACAGAATTATTCTATAAAAATAGTACAACGCCACTAGTTTCAAGTTTCAACCTTTATCCCCAATGCATGTCTCTTTTAAACTAAGGGAAGGTCATTACTGTCAAACAGCGTATTTCTGGGTCCAAGCCCTGGCCGTCTCCTCGTAGCGGGACCGCTGGTTCTTGTAAATATGAGCTATCTCTGGCACAAGGGGATCATCTGGGTTGGGATCAGTGAGAAGAGAGCAAATTGAAAGTAGAACTTTTGATATGGTAAGTGCCGGGCTCCACTGATCCTTTAATATGTCAAGGCAGATGCTACCATTTGAATTGATATTTGGGTGGTAAACCTGAAAATAATAAGATAGTTTATTAATGAGGTGATGGACTGTCACTACCAGGATCAAAAGCCAAAACATCATTTTTTTAGAAGAATTATGCTCACAGGATTAATGTGAATGTTCTGTTTTTGCCATGCTAAACCTAAAATTGGGTACTTGCTTTTTCACATGCAAATTCAATGACTTCAAATTCAACCTTCCACTTGTTAGTTTCTGAGTCTAGCTATTTAGTAGATGTACTTCATCATGATGGGATGTTACTTGTAAGAATAATTTAGAATTATAAATAATTATTCTATGTAAGCATCCATTTGGATATATTTCTTTAAATCATGTTTCCTGCAGATTCAAAAGTAAATCATACATATTCACTTGTGCAATAAATGATATTTTATCACAAGGGAGTATTACTCCTCACACCTCCTAAGGTTTAAATAAGACTAGTATACCCTTACCTTTATATTTCATTAATGGTCTCAAATCAGAATTCCAATTCCAATTCTATACCTTGAGCACCAACTTAAATTCTTATTGGTAATGACCAAGTACAGCCATCCTTTCATTTTTTTTTCTTTAATTGTAATTACTTGCTGTTTGTACATGGTCATGTGCTTTCTCTAATTCTGGACATTTATATTTGCTTTGAACTTTGAAATATAAATGCAAAAATAGAACATGATTAAAGTATAACCGTTGCTGTTGCAAAATATTAGATCCAACCAAGAAAATGTATTATTCACACTGCTACAAATACTTGAGGACTGTGTGGACACTGTTATGTGCCACACTACATGAAGTTGAGGTCAAGGTCAATAATCAACAACAACTTCAGGAGTCATAAAAAAAATATAGCAAAATATAGCTGAAGCACTCAACTCACCTTAGTTTGGAAGTTGACTTTAGGAGGTTTGAAGGGATAATCAGGAGGGAAATGAATCATAACAAAGAAGACGCCGCCTGAATAAGGACTATCAGTTGGGCCCATGATGGTGGCCTGCCAGTGGAACAGATCCTCCCCAACAGGCCCCGCACTGCATGAGGTCGGCGGGTCCCTCTGTAGGTCCATGAGCTCCTTCTGTATTCTCTTGCTAGCCATGAAGTCTTTTGAAAGTATTTACAGAATCAGATATCAGAAACTTGAAAAAGATAGATCCAAGGGTTGGTTCTAATGTAATTACACTGACTGTCTCAATTAACACTTAGACCTCATTATTACAGGCAAATAACAGAATAATTAACCGTAATCAAGTATAATAAATGATTAGATCGCATCCAATACTAGCATGAACTGGTCACGAGATGAATTTGCACAATTATTTACCTCGTCATATATATATTTTCCCCCAAATTACCAGCTCTAAATGTCAGCAGTGTGAAAAAATTACAGATGAACTTTAGCAAAATAGTCAAGGATTAGTTCTGGAAAGCTATGTTTGAATTCTACACTTAAATGAAACTCCGAGTAGTATAAAAACAATTGAGACAGTTATTAACTACAGGTTCTATCGCAAAAATATTAATAGAACCAACGAATCAATAATTCATAACTGCAAATTTTCCGAAACTTACTATTTGTCTAAAGGCTAATTATATCTTTAGCCCCTCGACTCGTCGATTTGGCCAAACCCTAAAGTTTCGAGCTTCTAGAGAGAGAGGAAGAGAGAGGAACTTTTTCCCGCTGACAAACAGGAGAGAAAACTTTACTGATATTACAATTTTAAACAGGGATTCGATCAGGTCACCGCGCGTAATCGGGTGACCAAATTTGAGTTTGTAGGTACCCATGCACCAGGCGCATATTATTTTACTCATTCAACTTAGGGGTCCACCAAACTATCCGATTTGTGGAGCCCACAATTAAGCCATCTGGGCCGTTTGACTGTATGAGTACCCAGCGGTGGGAATCCACGTTCTCCGATACTGCACAAGAGAATCTAGACCGTGCTTTTTAACTTGGCACGATCTCAAAGCTCAATAATAATGCTCAGCGCTAGCTCAAATTCCAAAACAATGAGATTTAATCTCAAACCGTAAAATAAAGTAAGGCCAATTCTTACTTTATAGAGGATTTGAATTCCGGCAGTGGGAATTCATCCCACCTGTAGGTAACAGAATATTTCCGTTTAGATCAGGACCCTCGGATCGAAGTTCACACGAATATTAAAGGAATCTCGTGCATCTACTGCGGACCGGATTGGGCCGGATTCTGATCGGACGGTTTATATATAAACAGAAATATTCTGTTACCTCAAGGGTTCTGGCACCAGAAGTCGGCAGCTGAGGAAGGGATAACGCCAGCTGGCTCCACAATATTCGAGAATTACGACTTCCTCTTTATTTGATCCTAAGAAGTAAGAAGTAAGAACTAGTTCTGACTTCGGATTGTCTAATACGCTTATTAGAAAATATTCCTGTGTTGCATGCACTGGCCTTAGAACCCACGAGGAAATATAGAGGGTTCTTCTGATTTTTTTTTTTTTTTTTCTAAAAGAGGCATGATATGTCCATTTGCATTAGCAAAAAGAGAGTTTATAATTACACCATCATCAGCATCAAAAGATTGGCCAAACTACAGGGGTGGATCTACTGTAGCACAGGGGGACAATTGTCTCTCTCTCTGAATTTTGAGTTTTAGTGATGATCTATTGGTATTTATCGACTTTGTCTCTTTTTGAAAATTTTTTTGCCCCCCTTTGAATGTTTGATTTGTAATTCGGGTTAAATTTAGTGTTAAAATTAAAGTAAATTTCTTCAATTATGATTGGTACTATTAATTATAATTTATAGGATAAGAAGTTTTAAATCAAGATATTGGAAAATATAAGTCAAAACATTGTTTTTTTTTTTTTATCAAGTATCAAATTAATTAATGAGTTTAAATGCGATAAGCTATTTAAACCTGATTCAATATTTTTTTTGCCCCTCTCTGATGAAAATCCTATATCCACTCCTGCCAACTACCCCTTCGACTCAGATGAAAAACCTCTGCATAATGCTTCATTTGGTTAGACTTTTTTTTTTTGGGGGGGTATCTATTTGGTTAGACTTTACCTCTGTAGTTAGAACCTATTATCCATTACTAAGATCAGTCGTGTTCTTCTGATTTAGGGCCTATTCGGCCTCTAATTGGGAATGGGCATGGGCACAGGAATTGAATTGAGAAGTACTGTTCTTGAAATGAATTATTATTTTTTTCTATGAAAACAATAATGCGGCCGAACAAGACCTTAAAATATATCTGTATATGGATCTCATTTTGGACAACACCTGCACGGAAGCTCTCCTCATACACGTAATAAAGGATCCGAAATAAGTACAGAAATATAGTCTGGGACAATTTTAATCCGGCTACTACATGCTTATCCGACCCGGACCGTCCTAGCAGACACAAGTATATAATTCGGCGGAAATAAATCTGCTGTGATTTTAAAGGGATCGCAGTACATGTTATTCCAAATCTATTCATTTATCTGTTTCGAGATTCGTGCAAAAAAATAAGTGTTATTGAGATTTGTGCATTCCAAAAAGTGAAAGGTTGGATTTGGAATCACAGGGTCCTGCGATCCCTTTATAATCACAGCAGATTTATTTCCATAATTCGGCGGGCCATGTGAAATGCGAATTCATATAATCTAAGACTATATATGTTTGTTCAGATGCAGACTGCTCAATCAGAGTAAGAGTATGCACAAATATAAAAAGAATTCTGCATATTTTATTTTAATCTGGATTAGTTAGAATCTACACAAATATAAAAAAATATATATAAAAAGAATTTTGTATATTTTATTTCAAACTGGATTAGGTCGAATACTAATTATACGGTTTAGGAGTTTGAGTTTGCTTTTGACTAATATAATTAGGAGATCCGAGCTTGAAGTTATTAACTACAGGTTCTATAGATTTGTGAAATATCAAATTCGGATCTCCTAATATAACTTCGAGTTTGAGTTTGCTTTTGAACCGTCTAATCAAAATATACACGAATATTAAAGGGATCTCATATACTTTATTTTTAAGTGGATTGGCTTCGATTATGATTGGATGATTGATATTCAAAATCAAAATTTGAGTTAATTTAGGAGATCCGTGTTGGGTTTTCTAGCCCAATAACCCCCTTGTGCTCCTCTATTTCTCCTACAAGTCACACAAGGTGAAAGATGATTTTGACAGCTCTTCTTTGTGCAAGATAGAAAGAGAGAGAGAAATAAATAGTGAGATAGAGTTATTATTTGTGCTAACAATTTGACACTCTTGTAATATCTTATTTAATAGTGAAGTTTGTTGATTGTTCGCCTTCCGATGGAGTAGACTCGACCGAACCACCTTATCTCTATATTTGCTTTATCTTGTGTGCTTGTTGGAGTTAATTTATCTCAATGTAACATCTTTCCTCTACTTTGGCATATTTGGTTGTATGCAAGGTTGTATTTGTCTCTAATTTCTTAGTTATCTCTGGTATACGATTTATTGGATCTATTGCGTCATTCTTGGAGTTGGTACAGGATGTATTGATATTCTGTATTTTTAGATTTAACCCAAACAAGTAGTATCAGAGCTCCAGGTTATTTGATACGGTTCCAACATAAACAAGAATATGGAAAACCATAATATTGTATCTGTATTTGGGATTGAGAAATTTGACAGGAGATAAAATTTTGCATTGTGGCAAGGTTCAGTCTGAGATGCTCTTATGTTTCAGGGTTTGGACGATGCCTTGAATGATACCAAACCAAATAACATGGATGTAACAAGTGGAAAACGATGTGTGGTAAACCCTTAATACAATCTCATTTTGTTTGTTGGATGAAGTCAAAGCCTCGTTCATGGCCGAAACTTCTTTGATTGATTTATGGAAGAAAATGGAGGGTATGTACCTGTCTAAGTATTTGGCAAGTCGGATAGCTTTGAAAAAGCAATTGTACCGACTTAGGATGAAGAAGGGTATAGATATGAGGGCTCCCAATGGTGTGTTTAACACTTGGATACAAGATGTGTTCAATGCGGGTGGAAAGATCGAGGAGGAAGATTAAGCTTGTCTATTTATGGCATCCCTACCAAAGTTGTATGATCCGATTACGATGTCTTTGCTAGGGAAGACAAGCGAGCTCACCATGGCAGAAAGTGATTACCGTACTTTTGGATTTCGACTCCTTGAGCGGCATGAGGAGGATGGGTCAGAGTCCTCTAGCGCGCTTATGACTACGTCGGATTGGTGACAACTAAAGAAGTTGGTCTGCAGTACATGCCATAAGTGAGACAAGCCCAGTCACTTTCGATGCGATTGTCCCAAGAGACAGCTGAACCGTCCACCTACACTTGGAGCTGATTGCACGATTATTGCGGTCAGTCATGATGGAGATATCATTGTGTGTATGGGTGAAGGGGATGTGTATAAGACTGTTGGTGATGGGACATGTAGTGGTAGCAGTGGCGTTTACGGTAGGTGGGTGTTAGATTCTGGGAGTGCATTCCATATTTGTCCATGAAATGATTGGTTTGATTTCTTTTGTGAGGTATGTAGTGGTGACGTGTTTTTGGCTGATGGATCGACGTTGTCGGTTGTCGAAGTTAAGTGCGGTTAGGTTCTAAATGTGAGATGGTATGATTCACACGATTACTAGTATTTGATACGTACCTGGTATTCGACGAAGTCTTGTGTCACTCAGTGAGTTGGATTCATGCGGGATTAGAGTTTCGAATCCACGATGGATCCATGGATGTACTTTGAGGTGACATGGTTGTCATTTAGGATACCAAGTGCAGTGGTCTCTATGAGATGGTTGGTACGGTGGAGTCCGCTTCCACTGTTATACCGATTGGTACCTCTACGAGCGAAGTACGGATTGATAAGGCGAGCAATATGGTTTTTGTCGAGATTGTTTATGTACTTGCTGGTATGGACCGTGGTACTGTGGCTATATATGAGGCCACAATGAACAGAGCTGTAGGAGGTAACGACGTGACACATTGTGGAGAAGCCATGGTGGTGGAAATAGGTCGTATGGTAGAGCATACCATTAGATAGTGGCCTAGACGGAGGCAAGCTGGAGGTGGCAAGTTTGCTCGCCGAGATACTCGTGGGTGCCTTGATGCGGGTGAAGACAAGCGTGGATATGTGGTAGCTGACACTACATGGGGCATGGACCTGGGTGGCCGCGGGCCATGGACTCAGGTTTGATGCGGTGAGTCTCTAGTAATGGAACCTGGTGAAAGATGATGTGTTACTGACAAACAACTATTGGACTATGATAATTAGCGACGGAGTGAGTGGCCGATTTGAGCCTACGGTGGAGATTGTTAGGTTTTAGGTCCAGTCCAATAACCCCCTTCTTCTCCTCTATTTCTCATGTAGGTCACGCAAGGTGAAAGGTGGCTGATGTCACATTATTAGACCTATTATATTGACTTGTTTCCATACAAAAATATGTGTTTTGAACCAACAAATAGTGCCATTTACATTGAATATCCATAGAATGTGGTACTGCTTTGTTTTGGTTCTTACTTTGCAGGAATCAGGTGAAATCGGGCAAAATCAGACAATTAACAGACTTCAGGAAGATTTGATGCGAGTCGCATCACTCATGATGAGAGTCGCATCAAAAGCCAAAGCGACCTGCGATGCGACCTTCATTCCAGCCATTGCGACCCATATGATGCGAGTCGCATCCTCCTTGAAGCGAGTCGCATCAACTGTTGCCGCCCAATTCAAATTCGACCTGATAAGCTCCAAGTCAGATCTGTTGCCTATAAAAGGAGGTCCTGTGCCAGAATTTCGAGAGTTTTTCCCCCTCTACATTCCAGAACACAAAAAGAGCGAAGATCAAGAGAGAAGAAGGAGATTGGAGCTTGATTGAAGAAGAAGAGAAGGGAAGATTTCAAGATCCTCTCCAATCTACTTTGGATCTTCGAGCTCCATCATGATTTGCTTTTTCTATCTCTTTTTTATGCTTTCTTTTGCTATGCTTGAGTAGATCTCTAGTTCTTAGGGTTAGGATGTAGTCTCTAAACCTTGTCTTTGAGTTGAATGATGTTTTGATCTAAGTTTGAACTTGTGTGATTGTTGTTTGAGTATTCATTGTTTGCTTGATTGTGATTTCTTGATTGATTCTTGATTGTCTACTGTTAGATGTCTATAGCATCTCTTCTAGTAATTTGGCCTTGATGTATCTTGTAATTGTGATTGAGCATTTGAGGTAGATCTAAGATCAATAGTAGCCGAGAGGTGAACTTTCTATTATCGAAAGGTTGTAGATACCTCTAGTTAACCAGACAATCAATTTAGGTTAGATACCAGTAGGCGAGAGCCACAGGTTGAAGCCTCGCACAAGAAATCAACTTAGATACGAACACATGTCAGCTCTGCTCGAGGACCATGCGACCCGCATCAGAGATGATGCGAGTCGCATCATACGGGTCGCATCAGAGATGATGCGAGTCGCATGATAGGTCCAGAGAAGGCAAAGTTTGGGATGAAACCTGAAACCCTAGGAACGCCTTTTATCTTTGATTCAAAACTAAAACTTTTAATCGCTTTCATTTACCTTTAATTGAATTGTCTTTTGAAATTAGGAAACATAAACAAATCAAACCCAATTCTTCAAACTTCTAGTATCTAACTCGGATTAGTAAGAATTTAGAATCGAATTAGACCGTCCCTGAGGATCGATACCTTATTATGCTATACGATTAAGACTGTGCACTTGCAGTTTTAGTCGAGAGTAGATTCAAGGTTTAAACTGGTACAACTTGTTGTACCTGAAACTTTGTAGCGTACTTTTGTAAGCGAACAGTGGCTTTGGCAGCTCTTCTTTGTGCATGATAGAAAAAGAGGAAGATAAATAGTGAAATAGAGTGATTGTTTGTACTAATAATTGTAACACTCTTGTAATCTCTTGTAATATTTTGCTTAATAATAAAATTTGTTGGTCATTTGTTTTCAATGGAGTAGGCTTGACCAAACTATCTTATCTCTCTATTTGCTTTCTCTTGCATGCTTTAAACTTAATCTATCTCGCAGTAACATCTTTCATCTACTTTGGTATATTTTGTTGTATACAAGATTGTATTTGTCTCTAATTTTTCGGTTATCTTTGATATACGGTTTATTAGGTCTATTGCGTGATTTTTGAAATTGGTACGGAGTTCGGTATTCCACATTTCTAGATTTAACTCAAACAATCCGGACGTGAAATACCTGGCTGGTCTGGTATATTGCTGTGTATGAAAGCAGTTTCAAATTTAATACAATGAGCTCCTTTTTTAAGAGATATTTTATGCATGGAGTAAACAGAACATAGTTTTTGTTCTTTATTCTGATCTCAACTCGGTGTCTATTCTATTTCTGGTCAGTGTCTATCCTGAACATATTAAAAATTAAAATTGCGTCGTTATGCTTTCATTGATAGTTAACATTATATATTCTGTCTTTTTGAAATTATACAATGTTATAATTTATAAACATAGGAAATGCTATAATCTTTCAAAAATAAAATGATAGAATTTTAGATAAGATCCTTATTGAGTGTCCCTCATTTTATTTTTCCCATGTTTTTTATTAGAAATGATTAGCAAGATTAGGCACAATTGCACCAAAGATCCCAGTTCCTTCAATACAACGCTAGTAAAAAAGGCGATATTGTTTATCTTTCGACCTTTGCAAGAAAATATTCTGTTTATGTAGTTATGTTGGAAGAATTATTATCTATCAGATCCTGTGGAATCTGGAACATAAATCTTGATCATGACAGTTTCTCGTGATTATACAAATCGGACAGATAAAATTGATCGAGATTATTTATTATCGTTTTATTAAAAACTCATTTTAAAAATTTATAAAATACTCATTTAACTACTTATTAAAAAATATATATAGGTTGTTTAAGAGAAATATTCAATTTCCTAATTAGTCGGTTGTGAGGACAAATGATTCATTTTTTTACCTGTGACATGCACATAAGTATATGTCTAAATACACTACGTATACGTCACAAGTAAGGAGATAAATTATTTCTCCAAAATTAATCAATTAGAGGAGTAGACATTTTATTACACACTACATATTTTTTAAAGTATATATTTTTTTTATTTTTAATAAAGAATAAAATGAGAACTTTAAAATTTTAGAATAATTTTTAATAAAAAAATAAATTGAATAAATTTGTAAATTTTTGATATTTAAAGGAGTAAATATGATATTATGAATTTAAAGGAGAGAATACGTAACTTCAGGATTTTTCTTAGAAATATATTAAAGGAAGAAATTATAGAAAAAATGATCCTATATTTCTTTTTTTAATTTTAATTAAAATATATATAGTACACTCTTTAATTCAAATATTCTTTTCGAAAATTAATCTTGTCTCTGTCGAAAGTCATTATTTGTGTATTTATCAAAGTTAATGAATAAAGCCATAAATCAATTAAAAGCGGGGAAGAAGTTAGCGCAATTAACCATAGGATAGAAACCTTCAAGGTACAATTGAACCCTTTTTCCAACAAACTTTGATTACAACCGCAAAATCAAAAGCCTATACACACCCCAAACACCACCATCAGACCAACATGATCCAAATATACAAACTCATAACCCCATAATCTCCCAAAACAAACCCATAACTTAACTTAACCAATCTCATATTATTCTCATTCAACTATTGAAATTGAAATCATATCCATTGCTAGAGGTGGCAAGGATGTAGTATGCTACTACGTGCCCAATGGAGCCCCATGCCAATACATCAACAATATTGAACCCGACTGGGTCATTTGATTTCAGAAGACCGACGTACTCCTTGGCACGTACATCGCCGGCTTCGAAATGGGTCTTGCCGTTCTGCTCGGGCACTTGTTTCGCGACATTCTCCCTCTGGAAGTTGAAAAACACGAAGCGGCCCAAGAAGAGCGAGAGGCCAGTGCTGAGGCTGATGACAAGAGACGCGTTCAGCTCAGCACGTATTGCACTTGATCGTCTTGAGGCAGTCCGAATCGGTCGGGCCGAGAATGAGTGCAACTTGGCTGGCACCCGGCGGAATGAAACTGAAGGGGAGTTGATGGTTTGCGCAGAGAGGAAAGTTGAGGTGGCCATGGAGATTGTTTTTGGATAACAAAAGGGGATGTATGAAATTGTGTTTTGTGGGTTGATATGGGAATTGTAGGGGCAGAGAGGGTTTTACTACATGTCAGTTTAGTTAGGGAAAGAAGTGGAGGTGATGGATTTGGATTCTAGAGGGGAGGATGTGTGGAATAGGAGAGGAGCTTAGGATTTGGGTGGTGAGGTGGGATGGATTTATTGGTGTATCTCTAGATAAGGTATCTGCTCCGCAATTTTCAGGTTTATGATGAGATGTCACTGTGTAAGTTGTGCTTTTTGACCGCATCATTGACAAACGGATTAAACAACATTCGTTTATTTTCTGAATATGCCTTGCATTTGAGATGAAATCATTGAAATTTTTTAATATAATAATTTGGAGCGTGATAATTTAGGGCTGACAAAAAAATGCTTTAGATATTTCGACTTTACTCATGCTAATCTGATATTTCGACTTGTTCTAACGTGAACCGAATTCGAAAGTTGTCTATCTCACCACTAATTTAAATCCCTACGTGACATGCTACAAATTAGTGTTACTAAATTTTGATGTCATAATGTTTTGCTGTAACTCTTCTCTTATGTTTTCCAAATAGTTCAAAGAGGCCACGCACGCACTCTAATTATTGCCTATTACTTGTACTATAGCTGCTAGTATCAGACATGGCTCTCAAAATTTGCGAGCAAGAACATGCATGAAAGAAGAAGGTTTCTCTAGAGAGACAGAGTTCATCACATACAGGTCACTAAAATTGAACAACAAATCTTTTCTGAGCTAATCACCACACACCCATGACCCATTAGGCCAGAGCTATACATCATTAATATTTACACTAACACACGTCCCAGGACTACATTATTTATTCTTCTAATACAAAACCAAATTTTCTTGCCCTCATTGAACACACACACTATCTCTAACTCACCCCTCTAAAACAAGTCATGATATAAGTAATTATGAACCCGCCTATACTGTAAAAGGCTGCCATAAGTCCGATCCCACACCCCAACAAACAAAGCCTCAGTATCTGGGCTGAATGAGACGCCAGAGATCTCCCCAAAGAAATCGAGCTCCTGATGTTTATTATACCCGCTTTGAACATCAAATACATGCACAAAGTCAGCTGGCTCAGCCATGGCCATGAACTGGCCGTCGGATGTGAATCGAACGGAGCGGATTGCACCAATGTTGCCGCGCAACACATCGGTGGATTTGGAGAGGTTGCGGATGTCCCACACACGGCATGTCTTGTCTTGGTTGCCAGTCGCAAAGGTTATGCCATTTGGATGCCATGCCGAGGCAAAGGAGTAGTCTAGGTGCCCATTTAATTTGTGAACCACCTGGGAAAGGAAAGAAATATAATTTCCATTTTTGTTCTTAACTACTGGGTTTTGAAACAAGGTTATGACAATGCCTTCCAATGGTATATCATCAATGGCACAGTAAATGGAATAACTGAAAAGAAAGAACCCAGTTGGAAGTAATGTTCCAAAGAGAAACAGAGAATAATTGAATTTGTGCTTTACCTTTCCAGAATTAGCATCAATTACCATTCCCTCAGGATCATCTCCGACTATAATGAGGAGCTTTCCATCTGGACTAAGTGATGTATGCTACACAAAAGAAACAAATGGTAAGGATCATATTGCATAAGAGTGGGTGGGGGGTTGAACACAAGTTCTTTATTCATTGCTACATAGATTAAAATGATTCAAGTTCATCATCACTTCAAGTTCTAGGGAATTATCATTTAATGGGATCATGCCTGGTAGTGAAACTAAGAAAAGACTAACTGGTGCCAAAGAAATGGTTCCCAAAAAATTCACCCAAGGACCCTTACAACAGGTACAAGATGCATTTCTTGTCAGCAACATCAGATAAACAAACTTTCGAAAAAAATATTTGCGGGACCTACTTTCTCTATTCTTTAGAAAAACACATTACACAAAGAACTATGGTTGCTGAGTACTCTGTACAAAAAAAAATGCAATACAAAGCAAGAACTGCTCACATTAACTGGCCACTGGAACCTGAAATGCTTGCAAAGCTGAAATCTTTCCATATCATAGTTTCTCACCCCGCAATCATTATTTGATGCAATGAAGTGCACAGCACCGCTGAGAAAGAACACGCAAAGAAGGAAATTTCCAAAAAAAGCTTGATCAGGCATACAAGTCACTCAGACATGAAGGATCATAAGCTAGTCCTTTGGATTTGAGAAAAGAGAACATATTTTGTGTCCTTGCATAAGATATCAACATAATGACTTACATAACCCTATAGACTTGACATGTCCTCAAAACATTCTCAATTTATTTTTTTTACTGAACACCCATCCTCTTCCTCATTAATGTAGACAGAAATAATAATAAAAAGAGCATTCTTGGAGAAATATTTTGAAGACTAACGAAGGAGACCAAGGACATTCTTATATTTTGTAAGAGCTATGTTACACTTCTAATTTGAAGGAGTGTTCTCATCTCAAGGTTTTACAAACATGCACACAAATTCATAGCCCTTCCCCAAGGCACATGCACACATAAAAGAAACAGTAATAATTACCTAGGGCTATTGTAGATTTCAACTGCATTAGTAATAGCATTGTCATCATATGTAGTACGGCAACAAAAGCTTACTCCTTCATGGTCCAAATTCTTAATTGCCCACAAAGAAAAGCAGAAAATAATTTAAATAATGGCCCATAAATTACACATGAAATTACAATACTCGTGAAAGTATTTTAATTGGCACCATGACTTGTATGAGAGAAACAATAATACACAAACCTGGAAACATATATGTGAACACAGATAATCACAAAATAAATTATATATCAGATATTCTCCAAGGTTGGCAATCAATTTAGAATACAAATACAAATTAAGAAATATTAAAACTGATTAGCATATATACAGCTTGATTTCCTACAATCCTACAGACAATAAAAAAGGCTTAGGAAAAAGAGCGTTACTTTGCAAATAAGCTCTCCTTGAAAGCCACCTGCTACAAGCAGATTATCTTTGACTGCTAAGGTACTAACTTGAGTTTGGGAAAATCCCTCTGCTAAACTTCCTGGATGTTTCTACATTAATAAAAATGCAAGATTTACTCAAAATATTTTAGTATTAAACGAATGTAAAAGAGGGAATAACTTCTTAAACTTGGAATTTTATGATTAAACAGGCTCCAATTCATTAAAGGATGCAAAGTTAACAAGACTCTATCGCACTATGCATAACACTGATTCACCGAACTACCACTTCAAATCGCAATTTCTGAGATTTAAATGATCGATCCAAGCAGATCAATTAGATCTACGTATCATATGTAGGAAACCAAAATTTACACTTTTTTTTTTTATTTTCATTCAGTAGTTTTTTATTAGGGAGAAAACTATGGATGCTAAAACCATCCAATAAGAATGGTTTTCTCTGTATCCCAAAACAATGGTAAAAAGAATCTTAAAGATGTAAACTTTGGTTTTCTATGCGATATGTAAATAGAACTGAGCAGCTTCAATGACCATTTAAATCTTAAAAGATGCAAACTTCGGTTTGCTATTCCAATCAGTGCTTCACATAGTAGCGGATACTCAAATCTCCTAATTGAATTTAATTAATTGCCTATCAACTAACAATGTAGGTACCTGCCATTAAAACAAAGAACATACAATATCCAAAAAATACTAATTCAAAAAAAGGCCAATCGAACCAATAAAGACACACCAGAAAGAAACATTTGTACTAAAAGCACACCTCTCTTGGCGCCACATGACCTTGGACATTGACAAGCTCCTTTGGTTGACCAGTTAGTGCTGACCAGTGAAGAACAGAAAAATGTGACATCAAGTACACATCATGCTTTGATGTGGCCCATACTAAGTTTCGTAACTGCATGTACAACTTTAGTTTAGAAGCTGTTATGTAGATTACATGCAACATGTAGCAACACATATATGAATGATGATAATAGTTTATCAAATACTTTCATTGTCAAAAAAAAGTTCATCAAATACCTTGGTAATGAAACTTTTGGTGAGATTTGGCATAGAAATATTAATATAAAAAAATACTAGCACAGTTAAATTTATGAATAGGCAATTTAAATCTACTAAACTATTTCGGAAAATGAAGTTCAACAAATGCTGTCTCCAAGTGCCGCTAGAAAATTCTTATAATTTAAAGATACATCTTCTTATGTTGACTGTTGATCTGTTTAACAAAAACGTAATGCATGGGTTTCATTTTTGCAATATTTTCTTCCAAGAACATACACCATGCATCCCTTAAAAAATAGATCAGAAACGATGCATAACTTAAAAAACAGTGTTTCACTAACAACACTCCCACCATCTACTGCTCCACCAAACTCCTCCAGTATCTCTCTTTCCCTAGCAAAGAATTTGTTGTGTGGCTATCAAACCATGAACTAGCAAAAACACTTATAGTCGAGGTTGATCTCAATTTTCAAATCAGTAAACTACTGAGCCAACTAAATCAAGATAGCTTGAAAATAAGGCTAGCCCAGCTGATCTCAAACTCAACAGCTCATTGTTTTCGGATTTACAAGCTAGCCCAGCTGAAAATAAGGCCCCAAACAAAGTTGGGTCTAGATCACTTTATCTCAGCTCGTTGGAAACCTACTTGCTAGTCCTCAAAGATAGACAAGCCAAAATCTCAACTTCCTAGACTTAGATGCTACTAGTAATTTTGTCCAGAACTGAAAAGCATCCTATTATAGCTGTCAATTTTATGAGCAGCTCTTTTGTAAAAGGTCATTGTTGATGGTATAAAAAATGTGCTATTTGCATCATATACTTCAATTGAAACCTTGCTATTGACTCCTTAACCTAACGTATTTCACCTAACTGCTCAAATATTTTCAAAGACATCAGGTGTCCTCTAATTGTTAATTTTAAAAAGTTATACGATGTTAAACATATTTTTACAAACATCAGTAAAAAAATTCAAAACTCAGAAACTTCCGATGTTGCCTTGAGTTTCACAAATACAAAACCCCGGATAGATAAGTATCATCCGCTCTCTTTTTATTTCACAAATTGTATCTTCAGACGATGAACAATAGCACAAGCATTAAAGAACTGTTTTTGCAAATTTCCAGTGTAAATCAAGGATCCAAGTTAATTTTATTAATTAATGTTAGCAGGCCAATATAAATTAACAGCAAAGTCCAAACAATGGTGAATTAATAGGACAAGAACTTCATAAGTATATGCAAACATATAATAAATCAGTAGTCTACTAAGAGAGAAAGTCAAGTTCTACGTGCAAAATGGAAAAGGTCAAATAAATGGCTCAATAAACTTAAGAAGGAAACAAAATGATATCTTCTAACATAAGTAATCAAAAAAGTTATCATCTGTACCTGAAAATGAAGGATCGTTGACTTTACGGATCTTGTATTTTGCCAGAACTCATAATACATGCCGCCTTTCTGTGTAACTTTGCATTCCTATTTTGAAGATGAAAATTAACCTTCTTAGAAAAAATTGAGATATAGCAAACAGACGATTCTTATTTGGATTTTAGTTCTTAGACCAGTCTTTGCCTAAGGCCCAATGGACCCCCACAATTCGTCTCATACATCATGCCTAACTGGACCCAGAAGCAAAAAGATTGCGGGTTAAATTTATCTTGCCTTTTCTGATGCTTCACCAGAGTCAGGTATATTCTCATAGTTCTTGTACTGTTCCAGTCTAGTTTGCCGGTACTTCTCTCTAGTTATGCTTAGTCTCTCCCATGGTATCCCTTGTATGTCTTTTCCCTTCCTAGCTTGGGCTGATGAGGTGTCTGTTACCTTACTGCTCTGTGGAGTGATTGAAAGAATGCTATTTATAACACATTCCAACAAAAAAAACTATCCAAATTGCAAATTATATTGGCCATCTAAATAGGAATGTGCTAGAATGGTGTAGCATTTGCTACCTAATATACTGTTATACCCTTTTTCAGATTGCATACCATCTTACTGTTTATTTCTTAGTACTCAACAAATGCAAAAGGTACCATCTAGCTAAAACTGAAAAGAAATGAAAGAAATATATGTGATTGGTGGACAACAATTCACTTGCAAAGGAAAACCATATCAGATCAAGAGAGGGGACAGATGTTATTGGAATTAAATGACAGATGAAGGGAATTTAATAGATTTTATTTTCAGATAACATTAAGCATCTCCTTTCTCTCTGTGTAAAACTGAACTTAAAAAAGGAGGCTTGATATTTCAGTGGCGAGGTTTTTCTCAAGAGTACATTTTTCTGTAAGATGTATTATCAGCAATGAGCAAGTACTTTAAAAGTAATCATTGGAAAGATAAGCATATTAATCTAGTGAGAGAGATACAATTTTCAGATAACATTAAGCATCTTCTTCCTGTGTAAAACTGAACTTGAAAAAGGAGGCTTGATATTTCAGTGGCGAGGTTTTTCTCAAGGGTACATTTTTCTGTAAGATGTATTATCAGCAATGAGCAAGTACTTTAAAAGTAATCATTGGAAAGATAAGCATATTAATCTAGTGAGAGAGATACAAAAGAACGAGAATGTAAAAGGTAGCATCATACAGAATGGCCAAATTCTTCGTCATCAGAATCAGAGTCTCTGCCCACCCTCTCCTGATATTCATCTCCAGTTTCATCCCCAGCTTCGCCCATTTCATAATCGTCTCCCATCTCCTCCACTTCTTCGTGATACTGCGACATGTTTCCAATTGAATTTCCTGCTACAAAAGAATTTTGTCTTTCCTCAATATCTTTGTGTTTTCCGAAAGTACTGGCATCATAGTGCCACAGGTTCAATACGTGAAAAACAAGTTGAAACTGCATTTCCTCTATATCTCAGAGAAAAAGAGAAGAGGCGAAAACTTATCCTCACTCATAAGTTAAATTTTAGCATTGAATTGAGGTAGCCGAGGGTAATTGAGACAACAATTTTTTTTTTCCAATGTAAAGAAGTATTATCCATAAAATTGAGGGACATCTGCCCCCTTCCACCCCCTCAACTCTCTTCCTCTCATATTCTCCTTCAAAACTCGAGCGCATATCTGCCTAAAGCTGCAATCTTTCCCAATTTTATGTTTTGTACAGGTTACAGATTCGAGGGATAATTTATGGGCAATCATGGTGAAATCCAAATCAACCAGCATATTAGTCCTTAAATGTTGGAATACATAATAACTTGCATTAAACAAAGAAGGGATTCATGCCGTTGTTTCAAAAGGGAAATAGTTGCCAAAATAAATTCACAAGCACCCAAACTGATCCCGACAGATCCAGTTCCAAACAAATCCAGGTAATTATTTACTATCTAAATATCTAAAAAAAGGAAGTAATTATAAAAAATCAAGCATTCAGATTCGGTACCTTGTCTGGATCGCACTGATAAACTAGGGTTTTAAGCAGCCTCAGATTGAACAAGAGACGATCGATCGCATCCGATCTAAGGGTAGACTACGAATTTGCTAGTATAAATCAAAGGATTTAAAATTTTCTTCTCGTTCTCCCTTGTTTAACATCCATTAAATTATTTTCTTTTTGATATTTCCCAACTTAATCATTGTCCAAGTTTACAAGTTCCCGCTAGCTGACAAAGGAAAGAAAAGGACAGCTTATGGATAGGCGATGGCTTAAATTTACGATATTGCCCTGGGCTTTCTATTTATCTCTCTAGAAAATGCGTGAGGATTGTTTATTTTCTTGCCACCTAACTCGTGGTTTACTTGGGCAGTATCGGATTCCAGCTCCTGGTATTCATCACCACTTAAAATCCGCTGTTATTTAAATTTGTTGTTCTTTTTCTATCTTCTCTGTTTTTCTTCTTTTTATCTCTCTATTTTTTTTCTTTACTTTCTCTTTTTTTTTTTTTAAAGAGAGATAGACCGGTCATTTTTATTAATATCCCAAAAAAAATAGATAATTTTAAAAATAACCTCGTTTTTTTTTTTTATTAATGCCCTAACCGCTTGGAAGCGGAGCGGGCCAATATCAACACCAAACCGCCCATATAGTGGGCGGTCCACTGTTTTTTTTTTTTTTTAAAACAGAAATTTTTTATTTTTTTTATTGAAATATTAGAAATGTTGAATATATTTCTTTAGAAATAGATGTAATAAAATATAATTTGATTTATTAGAAAGACTACAACAAATAACCCGGATCAATATTTTTCAGGCCGGATTTTTCGCGGCTGTAAGAAAAATTAATATATCTCTTTATGTGTTATTGGACAAAAATAAAAATGCTTAGATTCTGAGTTATTGATCCCGGTTCAAAAGTCACTTCTATGTAATCTAGAAAATATTGTGATCCTTCTAGGAAATTTAATTTATAAAAAGGTGTATCTATTTTGAGAATTCTTTTTTAATAACAAATATTAAATAACTTAATTTTTTTATTTTTTTTCAAAAATAAATGCAACTTTTCATAAATTAAATGTTCTAGAAAAATTACAATATTTTCTAGATTACATAGAAGTGACTTTTGAACCGGGATCAATAACTCAGAATCTAAGCATTTTTATTTTTTTCCAATAACACATAAAGAAATATATTAATTTTTTTTACAGCTGTGAAAAATCCGGCCTGAAAAATATTGATCCGGGTTATCTGTTGCAGTCTTTCTAATAAATCAAATTATATTGTATTCCATCTATTTTTAAAGAAATATATTGAACATTTCTAATATTTCAATACAAAAAATTAAAAAATAAATATTTTTTTAAAAATAAAAAAAATAAAAATAAAAAATAAAAAATAAGACAACCGCGGGGCGGGTTGTGTGGTTTTTTTTTATTTTTTTATTTTTAAAAAATATTAATTTTTTAATTTTTTTAATTTTTTGTATTGAAATATTAGAAATGTTAAATATATTTCTTTAAAAATAGATGGAATACAATATAATTTGATTTATTAGAAAGACTGCAACAGATAACCCGGATCAATATTTTTCAGGCCGGATTTTTCGCGGCTGTAAAAAAAATTAATATATTTCTTTATGTGTTATTGGAAAAAAATAAAAATGCTTAGATTCTGAGTTATTGATCCCGGTTCAAAAGTCACTTCTATGTAATCTAGAAAATATTGTAATTTTTCTAGAACATTTAATTTATGAAAAGTTGCATTTATTTTTGAAAAAAATAAAAAAATTAAGTTATTTAATATTTGTTATTAAAAAAGAATTCTCAAAATAGATACACCTTTTTATAAATTAAATTTCCTAGAAGGATCACAATATTTTCTAGATTACATAGAAGTGACTTTTGAACTGGGATCAATAACTCAGAATCTAAGCATTTTTATTTTTGTCCAATAATACATAAAGAGATATATTAATTTTTCTTACAGCCGCGAAAAATCCGGCCTGAAAAATATTGATCCGGGTTATTTGTTGTAGTCTTTCTAATAAATCAAATTATATTTTATTACATCTATTTCTAAAGAAATATATTCAACATTTCTAATATTTTAATAAAAAAAATAAAAAATTTCTGTTTTTAAAAAAAAAAAAAAAACAGTGGACCGCCCACTATATGGGCGGTTTGGTGTTGATATTGGCCCGCTCCGCTTCCAAGCGGTTAGGGCATTAATAAAAAAAAAAAAACGAGGTTATTTTTAAAATTATCTATTTTTTTTGAGATATTAATAAAAATAGCCGGAGATAAACATATAAACGAAAAGTACAAGCTACTATTGTTTTAAGAATAACAGTAAATTCGTATCTCCACTTTTAACCTTGTGATTTTTCAAAGAAAACATAGTACGAATTTCAACACAAGTGCGATACAAATTCTCATACGTGTCGGATTGATGTATTTAAGTACCACACCGTTAGACGTATATGCTAGAAAGACCGAGCTGTAAAGCAGGGCACGAACACCAAAGAAATGCAGTTAGGTATGCCGAAAACAGTTAGGTATGCAGAAAATAAGTCAGATACGATTTGAAACTAAGGTTATAAATAGCACGTTGCTCTTGTGTTTTCGGATTACAAGAATTATACCACTATCAACGCTATTTTGTATTATAATAGCACTATAGTATATTTTTTTAAACTATTTTGCTATAACAGAATAAACATTATTTAAATATTTGCTGAAAATTATAATGATCAAACAAATGCGTCATCAATTGTATAAAATTGCCATGGTCAAAATAACAATATTTATGATATTTTATTTTAAATTGTATGAAAAAATATACATAATTATAAGAAGAAAATGATAAAAGTTAATTATCCCTATTTATTGTTTGTCGATCTGCCTTTCAATATAGCCAAATTTATTAAGCACTTGTGAATTCATTTATTTAAAAATTGAAAAATAACTTCTTAAAATTTTATGAAATATTGTTTTCAACTTCAATATTTTTTGTCATAATTTATTTGGTCTTTTTTTATTCAAAGTTTTTTTTTATATCTAAGTTTTCTACTTATTTTTTATATATATATTGTAGGGTTTATATCCACATAATAAAATTTATACTCAATATTGTGTTTATTAAAAAAGTAATTTTACTCTTCAGTTAATCCTCCATTTATACGTTTCAAAATTTTATTCAAATCAGAAAAAAATATAATAAAATGTAAAAAAAAAACACATATATATAACAAAACAGTTAATATGTTATGTAAAATAATATAACAAAATCCGAAATGAAAAAACCACTGGCCACTACGGCTGGCAATGCCAACGGTAATTAAGCTAAGTCTACCGTTGACAATATCAGCGGTATTCTGTGAAATATATTTCTAGCAAACTAAGGGCATGCTTGAAATTTTTATTTATTTTTAGGACACGAATAAACATTTCGGGAGAAAGACACCTTGATTTGTATAAACTCAAGTTTTATTGACAAAAACTTGTTTGATGTGGAACTTGCTAATTTGTTTTATTGACAGGTACATTGTTAGATGTGTTCTCATATTCAATTAGTGAGCTTGGACTTTACAGGTACTCTCATAGGGCAGCTTAGTCATTTGGACCATGGATAGATGTTTTTCAACACTTGAGACCTGTCATCATTGTTGATGCATGTTTCTTATCAGGCCAGTAGAAAGGTAATAAAATGTGAAATTGATATGTCATTTTTTTTATTCAACTTTTTTTTTATGGTTTACTACAGGTAAAATGTTGATTGCAACTAGGTACAATGCAGAAAATTAGCTCCTCCATTTGGCTTTTTTCTTTGGTAGATACAGAGAATTTTCAAGATTATATATGGTTCATGCAATGGTTGAGACGCAATGTAATTCGCTCCAGGTTTGTGTGTGTCATCACTGATAGGGGCAAGGGAATAAAAAAGGTGTTTAGACATGTGATCTGGGATGGAATGAGGAAGACAAGGATGAGTGCATTCACCGTCTTTGCGGTACTCACATAGCAGAAAACATGAAGAAAAATTATTGCAATGACTAAGCAATCAAGTACTTTATGATATGTGTGGCGAAGAGGAAGATAAGAAGATATGAGCAAGGATACATTGTATAAAGCTTAATCTTCAAGCATTTGATAATATTGTACAAAGCTTAATCTTCAAGCGTTTGATAATATTAAGTTACACATCAAAGTATTAATATCTTATTTTGCAAGTATTGATACTTATGCACTGAAGTATTTATATTGATGCAACTATTTTTGTTATTAAAAGATTGACGCGGGGATAGGAGGCTCCACTATTAATTAGAGGAAAGTTAATGTGGAGACCATTGGAGGACTGAAAAAGGTGAATCGTCATATCAATTAGTTACGCATGCAAATATTAATATGTTATTTTTAAAGTATTTATATCTATAAAGATTGACATGGAAGCAAATGCAGAAATTGAGAAATGAGAGACTATATAATTAGTGAATATCATAGTACAACATTCCTATACTGTAGTTGCAGAGACAGAGAGGAGACAAAAATATGGGAATGAATATAATTATTCATTTTATTATATATATGTAGCAAAAAAACATCTAATCCTCACATAAGCTAGGATCAAACTTTGGCGAGAGACGCTTGACCCAACTATTTAAACCGGTGCTAATTAATTTAAATTTTGATAAGAATAACGAAACAATGTAGTTAACAGCTATTTTGAAAAGATACTCACCCATCCGAACTCAAATTAGAGTTTAGGATTGCTGGCTGACTTGAGTTGGTATGATATCTCAGGATCTCACCAATCCAAAATTATTGTTAATGTATTGAAAGAGAAAAGAAGTTACATTCCACAAACATTTAAATAACATATCACAATTTTACCACAATTATCTCAAGTTACTACTCTCCAGTGTTGTAAAATGAGGTTTATACATATGCAGTTGGATTCCACGTAAAAATCTTTATGCAGTCTCATATATGGGGTTTCGTATGTGTAGTTACATAATCGGCCGCATATTATTACTACATATGATCTAATACATCTGCATATTACCGCATACTTGCTTATATATAAATTTTCATTTTAAATATGCATATATAAGTCTGCATTAAAATCCATATATGTAGTTGTATACCGTATGAAAATTGTATTTAAAACATTATACCTTTTATTAATTATATGGAATAATCAAACGAAAAAAAAATACCATTTTCATAATAGCAGAATTGTAGAATCCAACTCTCCACAGTAAACTTGCAATAGCATATGTCAAATCAACCCTCCATACGTAGAAAGACGATGAACATCAGGTTTCCATACGTAGAAAGACGATGAACATTAGGTTTCCAACAGTGGAGACGATGAACATCTATGTATCTTTGTTTCTTTTTGGTAAATAGCCAGAGAAAGATCATGGTGCTATTAGAGGCGAATTTAAGGTATAAATTTATAAGTTCCTAGGATTAAAAAAAACTATAATTTTTATTTGTAATTTCTGCTATTTTTAATAAAATTGTATAGCCTGTCTCTCCTATTAATATATATATATTTTTTAATTAAAACAACAAATATTCGTTGTTATAAATATATCTTGCCAAATATATATAATTTTTGTTTTCCAAATTCAGTCTCCACTATTGTAAATTTTTAGTTCCACCCTAAATACTATTTATTGGTCATTAACATGTCAGCAAGTTTTATATAATAGGCATAATTAAACTCAAGTTTTGTTTAATATGCATCCCCAATTGCTAGCATAAACTCAAGTTTCATGCTTCTTTGTAAGAAAAAAATGTGAAACTTCTTTGCTAGCATATTCACTAACAATTCAATAAAACCACAGTTTTGTTTCTTTTGAAAAAAAAGAAATGAGAATTTGTTAATGAACAATTATATTACTCCCCCCCATTCCATCCCCCCACCATCCCCCCACTCTATCTCTTTCCAAATTAGTTTTATCTCATTTCAATTTCATTCACATTTCTCATAATTTATGAGAAATTTTGCGAATCTAAAATCACGAACATTATCTACGTAATTTTCTCTTTCAAACGAGATCCATGATGACATACTTTTGGATAAGTCGTTACAGAAGTATTTATCTTTCATCGTGCAAGTATTTATACCTATACAAACATATGAAAGTATTACTATAAATTAATATAAGTATTTATACTGATATATGAAAGTATTAATATCAAGTATTATAAGTATTTATACTGACATATGAAAGTATTAATATCATGTATTATAAGTATTTATATTGACATATGAAAGTATTAATATCAAGTATTATAAGTATTATATGCAAAAAAATACTTTCAAGTATAGATATAAATACTTGTATGATGAGAGATAAATACTTCTGTAACGACTTGCTCGAAAGTATGTCATCATGGATCTCATTTGAAAGATAAAATTACGTAGAAAACGTTAGTGGTTTTAGATTCGCAAAATTTCTCATAGATTGTGAGAAATGTGGACGAGATTGAAATGAGATAAAAAAAAACCTACCTCTAAAAACGTGCATGGTCCCCCATGTGATTTGAAATTCCCCCCACCCTCCATGAAAAAAACTTGCATGATCCCTTAAATACTTTCGTGCTTAGAGATAAATACTTTCGTTCTTAGAGATAAATACTTATGTACGTAAGTATTAATACCTTATGAAAAAAAAAATGACAGCTGGAGTTTTTTGACATTTTGTGCGGGGTTAATTGCGGGGTGGGAGGTGCGGGGTTAATTATCAGCCTCCTTTGTTAATATCACTCGCGCGTCCGAAATAACACACTAAAAATTTAAGATTTTCTATAGTTTTCAAATCCACCATTTTTAGCCCGCAATAAAATAAAAAAATTCACTAACCATTCATTGTATAAATTAAGAAAAAAATATATATAGACTGATTCAATCATCCATTCACAATCCATACTGAAAAAGATCATATCAATGCAGCCATGCAGGTCAAATTGAGTCGTGAAATATACACATGCAAGCAATAATACGAAGTATCAAGTGAACTTGTATTAATTATTTTCTGGGCCCACTAATTCCCTGGATGGTGCCAATACACAAGCATACCCCGTTCCAGTGGGCTTCTAGATTTCTATTTACCAGGCCGATATTTGGGCCTGATCCCAACAAATTACCAGCTTCACTTTGCAAATTATACTTTGTACTTCAGAAAAAAAAAAAAAAAATGTGCACAAATGCAAATATAACCTTGCGATTTGATGGATATATATACCTATTGCTGTCTAAAGTCTAAACAGGCCACAGTAGTACTCAACAAGAATTATAATATTCAAATATGTGACATATGCTGTGAAAGCCGCTATAAGAATAGTTATATCTTCAAAATCATTCATTTTTTTTTCCTAAAATCACAACATATCATACATGGTAACATTGATTAAGTGGTGTTTTTCTAATCCAGATACATTATTTATTTGCAACAAATATAACAAATATAAAAAAGTTAACAACAAATTAATTAATTTTCTACAATACATATCAGCAAATTAATAAGAACTAGATAGGAAAAAGAAAAAAAAATGCAGAAACGGATGATTGTAACACTGTAATTGGGAACCTAGTAGAGTAATTTGCAATGCAATTACTGGAGAAGAATATGAACCTAATAGAGTAATAATTTACGAGATAGTAAGTACAATCTTTAATAAAATCTCACCCCAAATCGCTGAAATTTTCTTCAATATATGCTTTGACTGCTGGGTATCACCAATCGCCAAACTCTCTTCTTCGCTGGAAGTTGCCTTGTCGCTAATCGCCTAGTTGGATTGGGAGCGTAACATAAAGAGGAAGACGGTATCACTGAAAATTTAATACCGCCAAAACTTTGGCAAATGAATTCCCCACCGAATCTCTTGGTTTTTCACGTGAAAATTTTGGGTGGAAAATTTCCCTCCAAATTGCGTCAAAAGAAATTGTTTCCTGTCGCTGTGAGCATTCTGGTCTAAATTTTTTGAAATATGTCAATTCTATTTCTCATTTAATGGGAAAGTGTCGGTTCCGATTACAGAGTAAGTGTATCAGTGGAATTCATTTCTGTATTTCCGAGTTCGAGCCCAGTTATGAGCTGATCCCGAGTTTGAGCCGAGCCAAAGGCTCAAACTCATTAAACTGAGTCGGGCTTTTTTCTTTAAATTTGAGTTGAATCTGAGCTGTTTTTGTTTTGTTACATGACCGAGCTGGGCCGAGTTTTGGACTTAGTTGAGCCCATTAACAGGCCTAATTATCTGGCACAGAGATCTATATATAATTTTACACCTATGACTAATTAACTGTGCTATTAGAAAAATGTACATCTGCTGATTATACTGAATTCCTGGAAAATGTTGGCTTCTTCAGTCTTAAGTTTTTTATGTTACAAGGATTAGATATCTACAAGGTGTTAAGTGTATAAAAATTAGTTAAATTCACAACTTACATTTTGCAACTTGTTATGATTTCTACTATACCAATTACCAGCTTTAAAGCAAACCCGCCTTGTTCTCTCACACACATATACTTCCATGAGTTTTAAAAAAACAAAAACAAAAAAATCAAATCTTGCTCCGCTTCCTTTCTTCACCACAAAAAGATCGTCACAAAAAGACCCAACAAAACAACAAACAAGGACCCCGCAATCTGGTCAGCCCTGCTTTTCGAGGCCGAGTCCTTCTCAGACATGTTCTCGGTGCACTCGAGTCCTTCTTTGCCTTCCCTGCACTCACTGGCAAACAAACCAGGCGGGTACTTGCCGTAGATGTTTATGTAACTAAACATGGTCGATGCGCAATCGTTTGTGCCGTCATTCAATTGATCTGCATACGGGCATGCAAATTCTTTGAAGGCCGAGCAGCAGAGGGCCGCAGGGTATTGCGGGCCCTTGCATTTGCTTGTGATTATGGTGTAGTTTAGAAACTCAAAATTCACCGAGCAGCCTAGAAAATGGATAAATATTAGTGAACTTGAAAAAAAAAAAAAAAATGGAAGAGACCCATTTCCATTAGGGAAGGAATAATATTAATCCTTGGGGAATTAGACATTTATCCTTCCATGATCATTTACACTTAAAAAATAGTAACGAGGGTGGCTTGGAGTTCTTTTGGAGAATTTATAATTGGAAGCGAAGCTAGATAGAACAACATATATATAAGAAACTTTAATTTTAGTGAGGAGTGTTTTTATTTCGTGATAGTTTTTTTTTTTTTTCAAAAAAAAATAAGAACAGAAAAAAATCTAAGTTGTTTGGTACAGCTATCAAATTGATGATACATACTAAGCATAAAACATTTTCTTTTTGCTTTTGCTCTTTTTGGGCTCACACATTAAAACTCTTTAAAAAAATAGATTAGCTTATTTAGACAAATAATTGTTGTTTTCTTTAATTAGTACTTTATTTATGTGGATCACCAGTAAATTAAATAAAATTCAATTAAATCCAGAAAAAATAGGAAAAAAAAAATGTAAATCTTACTGGTCTTTGCCTGTAACAAGCTGCGACCTGAACCTTGCATCTTGAATACATCATCTGTATATACAAAATGTATGATGGAATTTTTTTTACAAAGTGCAATAAATCAAATTGAAAACTAAATTTATTTAGTGATAATCAACGGACTACCAGAAATGGAAGTAGAGAAAGCCAACCCGACCAATCCTATGAACAAAATCATCCTAATCAACACACCATGACTCGAATTCATGTTTAATTGCTTCAGTTTTTCTTATTGGGATATTATAGTTCTCTCTTTCTCCCGCAACTTTTCGGAGAGAAAAAGTTGGTGAGAGAGAGAAACCTTTCAAAAATGATTTGAGGGAAATATTTCTTGTTCCAGGGAAAGACGGAAGGGGAGGTACAGGCGAGTAAAACGGTCCCTAGCAGTAAAATTAGAAAGATCTGGTGTATATGATCCGAAGGTATTGGAAAGTTGGAACTGCTTCAAAAAGATTGTGCACCGAGATCATCTGTTTTTTTATTTATTTTTCTTTTTGTTGGAGGCGGACGGTCATTGATGGAGAGAATTGGGAACCAACCAAAAGTTACGAGGATGTTCATATTTGCTATTGTACATCTTTTAATACCCCATAACTTCACTGATGTGTCAGATTTAATCTTGATGATGCTTAAGTTATCTGGTAGTATTTTACAATATACATAAGAATGATTATAATTGAATTAATAGTCAATTAAGAAAACTGCTCAAATATAATTTTTTTTTTATAGTTCATATTCATTTGATTGGCTGGTTATGTTATATTATTGAGATTTTTCAAAATTAAATGAAGAGAATATATAATTTTCTTTTATAATCCATATTGATCACTAATTGTGTTTTAAAAATGAATCACATATTCCCTACTTATTGATAGGATAGTTGAATTTAATTATCCAACTTTTCCGTAAAATATGGTGTACCGAAGCATTACTCGATGGTTCTGATTAATTAGTTATAGAAAATTTGTATGTGATGAAAATAGTTTATAAAAACTTAACTAGTTAATTGCAGTAGATCTGGCATAACTGCATTGACAGCAAACTTTGCTGCTTTAATTGGGTTACAATCAAATTTTGGTGCATGAGAGATTAGGTGGCCACTTATGCAGCTTGTAGGATACAATATTATATTATGAACCTTCAGATCCGAAATAGACGATTCCAATCTTCCTTGAACAGTCCAAAAAAATACCATAAAATTGTACAGTACGGATGCGAAATCCTCTCCCTCTAAAATGTTTTCAAGTTCTTTAATTACATATAAATTAACACATGCGAGATGCGACACTCTTATTTCACCAGAATTAAAATCACAAAATTAAGTCCTTTGCAGTTAATTTAACCGAAATTATTTTTACGAAAATAAAACAGAGATCTGAAGTAGTGACATTCGGAATAATTTGGAGGATAAAAAAAAATATCCCTTACTCAGATTCCACTGTTATTTCTAGGGGTGTTCATCGGTTCGGTTTGGCTCAAACCGAAATAAAATAGATAAACCAAAGTTTTATTCGGTTTTCAAAAATAGAACCGAACCGACCGATTTAAACTTATAAACCGATTAAAACCGAACCAAAGTAAATTTCGGTTTGTTCGGTTAAACCGAACAAACCAAAGTTTATCAAATATTTAATAAACCACTATATCTTTATAGTTCTCTAAACCAACATTACATTTTCGTTTAAGAAACTTGCACCCTTCAATTATAAAGAAACTTGCACATCCTAAATCCAAAAAAAACAACATAACATTTGCTCTTCTTTTTTTAAAGTCAATGATAATCTCTAACCAATATTTTATATTAAAATGAAAATTCTAACCAATATTTTATGATATTCGGCCGGTTCGGTTTCTACGGTTTTCTAATACCACAAACCGAACCAAACAGAAAAAACCAAACAGTAATAAAATTTAAACCGAACCAAACCAAATAAACCGAAAAACCGAACCGTTTGAACCAAAAAATTTTGATTCGGTTAAAAACCAAATAAACCGGCCCCAATGAACACCCCTAGTTATTTCGTTCTGAGGCTTAAAAATGAACAGGTTGAGTCTAGTGCAAATGGTCCAATAAGGAAGTGGAGGCAGGAGCGCTTCATTATTCCTCGCTCTGCCATTTTTTTTTTTTTAAATTTTATATATTGAAGGTTAGAAATTAAACCATTTAAATTTTTATATCTACAAAGATTTTATATATTGAAGTTTCGATCTTAAGATTTTTCTCAATCCCTATAAGTACATAATACAGGGGCCGATTCAAAATTTATGTGGATTCAAACTCATTAACTTATCGGATACACAATTTCAACTCAATCCCTATAACTATATTTATTATAAAATATGTTATATTTATAAAATCGAGTGACGCAGTATTGAAATATTTTTAGTAAGCTAATTAAAAATTAGTTTAGCATAATTCAAAGTGAGACTGTTCTTAGCCAATTAGCAAATTGAAATCAAAATTTAGATAAAAATTTAAACAAAATATAAGTGTTGAATAATAAAAAGCACAAAAAATTCGGCCAATCCATTTTTTTAGAATTGTAATGATTAGTCCTATTGTCAAATCTTTCTTATTCTCTTATTCTCTTTCATTCTATTTACGAAATATAGTATAGCATATTCGAAAAATAACAATTTACACATAATCAATCAAAACTTAGAAGAAATAAGTTCAAGAATAGGACTAACTCAAACCATAAGTAGACACTACATCGAACTAGAGGTAGACACATTAAACAATGAATATTAGATCAAAAATAAAAATTTTAATCCAAAAATAAGCACTTACCTAATTCAATTTATATATGAATCCACCAATGCATACTATATACATATTCCAAATTTGTTGAACACTCACACCCCACATATAAAATCCTACTGTTATACCAAATATTTGAACCCCACGTACAAAAAGCCTACTGTTATACCAAATACTTACACCACGGCTACATACATACATACATACATATATACATACATATACAAATAGAAGATGAGAGCCTACTGTTATACCAAATACTTACACCACGGCTACATACATACATACATACATACATATACAAATAGAAGATGAGAAGCGAAGAAATGCATGAGAGATGGAAGCAAATTAAGAATCAGGCTTCTGAATTTCATCAAGAATTATAACAATTGATACAATGAGTGCATAATCCACACCAGGATAAACTGTTATACCAAACGTGTCCTTTCCAAGAAGTACATTCTTAAGTGAATACTTGCGGCTCATCTGCACATGCATAACAAATTAAATTAAGCAACATATATAAATTGAATCTGTTTATCCTAATTATATAATTATCTCTTTAAATTAAGGGGAGGACATTAATTTAATGAAGTGATGAACATACACGGGCAATTATGGTATTGGTGTCGCCGAGGTAGAAAGTACAGGACCTCTCAAACCAGCTTCCTTTTACCTTGAAATCACAAATGCGATCATTGCCAGACAAGAACACATCCAGATTTGTCTTTAGCTGCATCATATGTGATCGCTTCACTGTGAACAACAGATCTTTTTTATCACTACTGTCACCTCGGTACACCTTCCATGTATTGTGCCAGCTTATCAGCTGCAATTCAACCAAAAACCCAACAAATTCCTTTGAAATTAGACAGTTTCATGCAATTTAAAATAAGGAAGAGGGAAAGAGCAGAGAGGTCGCTCGGAACCTTCTTTCTCATGGAGATGATGGGAGTGCCAGCTGCATCGCAAAGCACGCGATGTGAGTGGCGGCTAAGATAACGGCCCTGCACCTGTTGTTTTATTCAATTCATTTCATGCAAATAAATAGATGGAGTTCAATTAGCACATCAACATTTAGCTGAATTAAATTGAAGAGGTGATGTACATGTATTGAGTGAAGTTAGAATGCATCATTGATTTTGTGTTTTAATTATTCTCCACATCTTTATTATTTCTGTTTTGAGAGTCCGAAAGTCGATCCGAACTGCTCAACATAATCTCTATATTAAATAAGTTTGGAAACCAAATTATATATATAATTTTTTTTTAAAATTACTATTTTTTAGATGGATACAAAATCATTGTTTTTGGATGTTCAAGTCATCTACCAACAATAATTTTATACCTATTCAAAAAATAGTAAAATAATTTTAAAATATAAATTTTTGTCTCTAAATACATTTTAATACGAAAATCATGTTCAACATTTCAAATCAACTATTCATACTTTGAAAGTAGAAATAAGAATGCGGAGCATGGTTGGAGCTCAAAACCAATAATGTATTTTAACACTACTCTATGTATATAATATATGGACCGTACCTTCATCAAGACGGCACCGTCAACATCAGACACGTTGAAGTCACCACCAGACCAACTGAAGGCTTTCTTGGTAACAGTGAGAGCCATCGTGTCTGGTGCGCAGAACTGCGGGCCCACCACCGCCAGCATCGGCAATGGTGCCACTATCGCTGCTGGAGAGATCAGGGAAGAAGAGGAAGAGGCACGGTATTCCTTCTCCTTCTCAGATTTGCAGCGGTCTGACCGAGTTATTTCACCTTCAGCTGGCTATGTCCCTGAATAATTTGACGCTAATAGCCTAATACCCGCGGTAGCACCATGCTATCTATAAATTATTACTTGGGAGGGCTTTGCCTTTGGTAGATCTTGCTCTAATTTTGCTCTTAGATTCTTAAGACTCTAGATTAATTCTGAAAGATATGTATTAATTAGATTAGAGAATAGAGAGTATAGAAAGCAAAAGCAAGGACGCGTTTTTGACTGTTCTCCTCTTCTCTTTTGGCTACGAAACTTTCACGTTTCTCCTTGTATTTCCTAATCGCTGTTAATATTAATTCCAAGTTTTCTAAAAGTCTTATCCGTTGACCAGGACGTGGTCTAATAGTCTTATCCTTGCATATATATATATATATATTATAAGTTTCTAATCGCTGTTAATATTAACCATCGTGTTTATTGATATTAACATTAAATACTACAGCATAATCCTTACCCTGCAAAATGATTATTACGTACAACACTGTTAACCGAGTTGGCACCACTAGTGGAGAACTTGGAATTAGTGTCAGCTGTTTGTGAGCATTAGTGTCGGACATTGGACGACATTAATGGAGCTGATACTAATATTTTTAATTGACCGACACAAAAAATAATGCATTAGTGTCGGCTCTTTAATAAATAACTGACACTAATAAGTATTAGTATCACTTATTTAATAAATAGCCAACACTAATACTTATTAGTATCGCCTTTTTATTAAAGAGCCGACACTAATAAGTATTAGTGTCGACTATTTATTAAATAGCCGATACTAATACTTATTAGTGTCAGTTATTAATTAAAAGTCCGACACTAATACTTATTAGTGTCGGCTCTTTAATAAAAAACCCACACTAATACTTATTAGTGCCGGCTCTTTAATAAAAAACCCACACTAATATTTTTTTTTAAAATAAATTTTATTATTTGACCAGCTATCGTATATTTTTGCTAGCCTATACATAAAACAAGCAGTCTGAAATAAAGATATCAAATAACATATCCTAATTTACAAATAACACTCACTAGATAAAATATCACATTTACAAAATCAAATTTTATCATTATTCAAGACAATTTCATAAATCTAGAATCAGTAAAAAAAAAACAAACTATAATTTACTAAAATCAAATCACAGTGGGTACAATTCACCTATAATTTTACTCAAAAACACTTATCTAGGACTTAATCAAATCACAGTGTCTTAGAAGACTTTTTCTAATAGCCTCTCTGTTTTGTGCAAGCCTTCTCTATGCTCTTTTGAATGGACCTAGCTGCATAATCGGAATGCAGAGAGCAAATGAAAGAGGGTTAAGTTAATACCCTGTGAATTGATGCTCAATGAAGGCCTTATATGTAGGGGTGTAAACGGATCGGATATTATTCGCATTCATCCGGATCCGAATCCGAAAAATTCCAGATTCAGATCCGGATTCGGATAATTTTTTACCGGATACAGATGCGGATACGGTTCTGGATATTAAATCGGATACGGATAATTATCCGTATCCGACAACTTATTTAATTCGGATATCCGAATTCTCATGTCACTAAAGACTAAAGTTGTTTTGTCTCTGTGTACCACTCTTTCTCCATTTTGCAATGTACTGGATATATGTATTTGTATATTGTTGTTTATAAATCAAGGACCTATGGACAATTTTATGAAAAATATTAGATCTAATTTATGGATGAAAAAATTTATATTTAGATGTTATTCTTTATTAAAATGTATATTAGTAATTTATTTTCAATTATCCGAATTATATTCATATCCGTATCCGTTTCCGTCCGATATCCGATTCGTATCCGTATCCGTTTAATATCCGATCCTTATCCATATCCGAGACTATCCGTATTCGTATCCGTATCCGAAAAATTATAACGGATACGGATATGGTAAGGCCACTATCCGATCCGTATCCGACCGTTTACACCCCTACTTATATGCCACTGTCTTGATGAAAGAAATGTGAAATATGATTATGTCAACTAACAAGGATCATATTGCAAAATTGTCATGCTGCTGGTTTAAGAAACCCCATGTAATGTTAGGCTTCCATGTCTTATTAATCTATAGTGACTAAAGTCTGTGAAAGACATCTCTAAGCCAAACATTTTGTATTGTTGTATTTGAAATATATACACATTTTGGATTGGCATGGCATCAAAATCCACCAATTTCATTCACCCACTTTATTTATCAAGTAAAAGAAACATTACAGTTCTTACCAGTATAAATAAGTAGGGCTTGATTATAAATATAAATAATGGGTAGATATATACCTCCAAAATTGCACAGTCATATGTTCTTGACCGCAGAGCTCCATAGAAATCTAGCGCTATATAAAGAGAGCAAATTTGGTGTTAATCTTAGCACTGATAATTTTACCAGAAAAATTACCAAACTACCCTTCAATAGTTATTTCTCATGACATAATCCATAGGAATTAATTGTGAATTATATTTAAAAACAAAAAATGGGATTATCTGATAAATTCATTAGTGTGCCTACCACTATCTGGTTATTCACTGTCATTTGTGTGTTTCCAGTCAATTCGTTCAAATATTATATAAAAAATTATACTTACAACAAACTGCATTAATAGTTAAAAAGAAATTATATGAAGAACGAACCAAATCTGCCAAGACCAACATCTATATCATTGATAATTAAGCGCAAATTTCATAGAGCGAAAGGAAAGGAAAATTGTAAGACACTAATATTATAATGTTACCAAAACCTGAAATTAAGCGCAGATGTTGTACAATTGAGCAGAATTGAGTTTGCATGTTTATAATACCTGAAATTCTCTTTGTAATCAAGGTTACTACCCAAATCTGAAATCATCTGAGCCAAGAGTTAATTTTAAGCTAAATAATCATCCAGCATATATATATAACAGTTAATTCAAAACCAGCACAACAGAACAGTACCACCATCATGCTTACCTATCCGAAATTGAAATTAAATTTTGCTTATCTATTTGAAATTGAATTCCTTGAAACAAGCTGCACAGCTTTGAAACTAGATATGCACAAAATCTTGCTTACCTATTCGAAATTAAAATTAAATTTCAAAATAATCTCACCATCATGCACATAATATCTTCAATTAGTGCGTGTATAACAGCTCAATTTTTTTTTTACTTTTTTTTGTTGAGGATATAACAAAAAGTTGGAAAGAACAGAATAGAGGAAGGGTGATAAACCTTGAAGTTCTCCTCAGCTCACGTGGAGGTCACCAGGGCACGGGTGAGGCGGTCGCCAGGGTTAGGGGTGCTCACTGTAGGGGCGAGGCGGTTGCTAGGGTTGCGTGGAGGTCACCAGGGCACTGGTGCTCGGGAGACGCAGGCGTACCCTCTGTGAATGGAACCTCCGGTTAGAATGCGGCGGCGAGAGTTGCTACGGCAGCGACGGAGTGTGAGTGAGGTGCGTAGAGTATAATACGGAAGGAGGCTGCGATGTGAGAGAGTTCCTAGAATTTTGAGAGGTGTATGAGAGAGAGGAGAGATCGAATGAGGGTTTTGAGTGAGAGGTAACTTTGGGTTTTGAATGAGGGTTTTGAAAAACCCTAGAGATGAGCGGGAGAGAAAGATGCACGTTTTGATGAGTCGCGAAACTGAAACTGATAATGGTGCGCAGGATTTTCAGCATTGGTGTCGGCTGTACACAAATAGCCGATACTAAATTATTAGTGTCAGCTGTTTACTAATAACCGACACTAATTATTATTTATTAGTGTCAGTTATTTATAAAAAGTCTGACACTAAAATATTGTGTCAGTTATTTCTAAAAAGCCGACATTAATTATTAATTATTGGTGTCGGCTGTACACAAATAGCCGATATTAAATTATTAGTGTCAGCTGTTTACTAATAACCGACACTAATTGTTATTTATTAGTGTTAGTTATTTATAAAAAGTCTGACACTAAAATATTGTGTCAGTTATTTCTAAAAAGCCGACATTAATTATTAATTATTAGTATCAGTTATTTATAAATAGCTGACATTAATTATATTAGTATCGGCTTTTTGTAATCGACCGATACTAAAGTATTAGTGTCGGTTTTTTGAGGCGACACTAATTGTACGTTCTCCACTAGTGCGCGCAGTTGCAAAAGTTCATTACTACCATTTTTTTTTTTCACACTTGATGGAGAAAGAAATCAAGCCTGAATGTTGCAATGTCGAGTGAGAGAGAGGCAGAGACATCTAGAGTAGCGCCAGTAAAAGGTTGCGGCTGTATTTTGAGAGCGGACTGATGAGAGAAGATCGGAGAGAACAGAGAATAGAAAGGGAATTGAGAGTGACAATTTACATAGTTTTCTTTTTTGGCTTCTGGAGAAGAAGGCAGCTAGGTTTTAGGCAGGATCGGATCCAGTAAAGTCCAGGAGGGGCACTTGCCATCCTCCTAGATTTTCAATTTCGAGTAAAACTAGGATGTCATATGCTCATCAAGAGAAGTTAGTGAGCACATTTTCAAAAAATTATCAGATTTGTTTTCAATTACGAATTCAAACTGTTAAAATTCAAATAATTTGTGAGTGATGCATATATATACAAAATTTATAAAGTTTTGAATTCATTTAATACATAATTAAGTGGTCAAAACAATAAACATTTTATAAATTATTTTATATATAATTTTTCATTATTTTTTTGACCGCTTAATCCTGTATTAAATTAATTTGAAACTTTAATTTTTTTGCATGCATATGCATCACTCACGAAGTATTTGAATTTTAACGGTTTGAATTCGTAGTTCGAAACCACTTCGAAAGTATTTTGAATGTGTACTCACCAATCTCTCTTAATAATCGAGTACATCACACTCTAATTTTATTCTTCAATTTCAGTAGAAAAATAGGGGCCCATCTTTTCTTTCCCTCTTCCTGAAAAAAAAATTGCTCCTCCCTAAATCCAATAAGTCCAAATCTCCTCATTTAGTGCAATTAAAAAGAAGGGGCAAAGTCCAAAATCAGTTCGTCGCTGCAGACCTTCAACGTTATTTAAAAAGAGGAGCAACGGGTTGATGGAGAAATTCGCTGAATCTTAGCGAACAAATCAATTTGTCGCTTTCTTATCGCACAACAGAGGTGAAATTTCGATGAATCTTTTTTTTTTTTTTCTTTCTTTCTTTAGTGCAATTAAAAAGAAGGGGCCAAGTCCTCTGATAGGTGCTTTGCTATATTCTATACCAAATCAAAATTTAATTGAGCTTAAAAAAGAAGTTTGCCTTGATCTCGGAATGTTTTTTTCTCCTTAATATTTGATTTTTCGTTTTGTTGAAAAAATTTGATTTGCACGAAAAAAAATTGTCCATCCTCTCTGACTAGTGACCAAGTCGATCTATTTGTATCTAATTAGTTAATGTGTTTGATTCCAATAAAATATTTGAATTCAATTTTTACTTCTCCCTAACAAAATTTTGTGTCCGTCCTTGATTTTAGGGGGGCCAACAAATCAGATCGATAATGATAGAATCATATTTGTATCCTTTTATTTGTTGAATTCGGATACGAATTGAATAATATACAAATACGAATAACAATCTGATATGAAATGAATACAAAATTATTTTTCAATACTAATATTTACTAAAAATATATATGTATAATATTATTAAAAAATATCAAAGTTCACAATACTTATCTAATTATAACGGTCAATAATATAAATTTTTTCACAATATATATTAAATTATATAATATATATCTACTATTTAGATTCAAATAATTAACATTTAATACCTACTAAATAGTCACTTTTGATAAATAATATTTATAGAAGAGTTCAATTCAAGTTAAATCTAGCGCCAGCTGTCTAACATTCATAAGAGTTGATATGTCAAATGTTTATAGACTTGATACGTTAATTAGTTATAAGAACTTACATGCGCTAACTGCGAATGTGTCAACAATTTTCTATAAAATGGTTTCGTTCAAAAATCGCTAGTTAGAAATATTGTACTTTGGTTACCACATTCCCTTTCGGTCAAAAAGAAATGTGATAACCAACGATTATTAATTTGGAAACTGTCCGACCAAAATCAACAACCAACTCAAACTATACTTTGGTTTTATAGGCTGTTTTTTTGTACAGTGTGGTACACCTCTATAGCGAGTGAATATTATCTGCGGTACCATATGGGATGAGGTCAGCTCTAAGCCGAGTCAAACTAAAACGGACCGACCTGAAATGCACGCCCCTTGTATTTGTACCAGATTAAAACGCACGGATTGGGTCTCACTAGATTCGATTCTCCTTACGACAACGAACCATGAATTTCCATAAAATGGTAATGGTCTGTCTCAACATACTAATTAAGATTTATTATCCAAGTATAATACAATAAGAGATGACAAAATTGCAGAAGGAAATAAATACCCATACTAACGTAATAAAACATAATTTCTGTTACAAAATCATTCTTCTTACTCTTTTTTTTTTTTTAATAGATTGGAATTGAATTATATCTCTTTAAACTCTACAGTTAAAGAACAAAGATAAACTGCGACGCTTGGTTTAACAAGCATGTATTGTGGTAATTTTTTTTTTTTTTTTTTGCATTAGTGAACAATTTCTCAATTCCTTTTATCAAACAAAACAACTTCTCCATTCCAAATTACTTGGTAGAAGAAGTAGGCCCCTCCTGTCAGGCTTGATTCTTTCTGTGTCATACATCAGGGCACCTGAGCCCAAACTTGCCTTCCACGCACTTATCGAAAAACAAACCGGGCGGGTACTTGCCGTGGAAGTTGATGAAACTAAACATGATATACGCGCAATCGTTGTTATCAACATCATTTAAATCATCTGAAAACGGACATGCGAATTCCTTGAAGGCAGGGCAACAGAGGCGTCCATAGTATTTCGGCGCCTTGCATTTGCTCGTGAGTGTTGTATAATTTTGCTGTCTAAAATTCACTCGACAATCTAGAAAAATAAAATAAAATGATAAATATTAGTAGAGTTAATATTTTATTTTAGGAAAAGAATAATTATAGTGTACATCTAATTGTCATGTACATTCATTTAATATTTGGAAAATTAATTTTCAAATTAAAAAAAAAAGTTATAGTTGTATTCTTCATTTTTAGTAGCCATATATGTATTAAATTTTTAGTCTTCTATCAAACACTAAAAAAAATTAATAGCTCTACGATAAAGTAAACAAAAAGTAAATTTAATGGTTTTTTGGGATCCAAATTCGCCTTTTACTTTAGAGAAAACAGGACCCTACTTTTAGAGAGAGAAAGAGAAAAATAGAGGTGCGAGAGAAAGAGAAGGAGAGAGAGAAGAGAAAAGTAGGATTCTGCTTATCTAAAAAATAACAGTACGATCTCAGAACATATGGTACTAAATTGACAACGCATGTATATATTGCACATTTTTGTATAGAAGAATTGATGTCGGATAATTTTTTTTTTCTCTTTTAGTTCAAATTTTCAACCTATACATATCAACGAATAATCAAGTGTTAGTCCTTCTATTTAAAAAAAAATCATAGGATGTACAAGAAATTAAATAAAAAAGCCAAAAGAAAAAAAAAGAAAGGAAAATGGTATATTATCTTACTCATCTCAGCCAAGCTGCGGCCGGGTGATGATCCTTCCGTCTTGAATACTTCATCTGTATCCACAAATTAATCCGATATAAAAAATTTACCACTAATTAAAAAAAAATTTAAAATTAAAATCAGACCTTAATAAATTTAACTATAAATTATATATAATTGATATAATACGTGAAATGAAGGTGGAGACAGACAATCCGAGCAATGCCATGAACAAAACCATCCTGAAAACCAACACCTCTCGATTCAAAGCCATGGTTAATTAATTAATTAAATAATTGCTCGAGTATTTTCTATATTTCAATTTAGTACTCTCTTTCTCCTACAATTTTTGAGAGAGAAAGAGTAGGAGAGAGAAGACAACTTTTGAAAGAGAACCAGAGGTAAATATCTTTTTATGGAGAAAACAGAAGAGATATTGGTAAATGCAATGGTCCTTAGCTGTTGAATTGGAAACATCCAGTTCATGAAAAAACATAAGAGATAGCAGTGCACCGGGAGCATCTTACAACCAAGTTATTGTTGTTGAAGGTGAGCGGCTATTGACGGAGAATTGGGAGCCAATGAAGAAATAATCCGTGATTTTTATTAGAGGGTTCAAATGCACCCAAATGTATTCTATCTTTCAAATTATTTTTCTCTGTTTTCAAAGTCTGAATAGTCAATCCGAACCGTTAGATGCGATCTATATATTAAGATGTGCTTGGAGAACAAATTTTACATTTTTTGGAATTTTTTTACTATTTATTAACCCACTTTGAAAATCACTGATTTTACATTTTTTTAGACTATTGGATCAGCGATTTTTCAAAGTGGCTTAATAAACAGTAAAAAAATTTCAAAAAATATAAAATTTGGTCTCCAAGTACATCTTAATATATAGATCGCATCTAACTGTTCAGATTGACTATTTGGACTTTGAAAACGGAAAAAAATGATAGGGTGCACAAAAATTTGAGTGCATTTGAATCCTCCTATTTTTATTAATATCCTTAAAAAAAAATCAAATCCACCTTCCAAATAAAAAAAAAAAGTCATAGATATCCTAACGGGAAATAATAGCCTCACAGTGGGGCGTTTTTTTTTTTTTTTTAATTACATATATTTAGCAGATCGCTAGATAGTGAGGCAGTATATGTATGTATGTGTATAGAGATATATGTATGTATGTAGGTGTATATATATACGAGTAAAGCTAGGGTTTCAACAGTTTGGATTCGACGTATGGAGTTGATCTGATGAATTTCTGGAGTTGTGCTCACCAAACTCTCTTGATGAGCACATTACACCCTAGCCTTACTCATATATATACTAGTAATCGTGCCCGTAAAGCAAATTATGTATTAGAAATCATTAAGCTCTTTAATAAGGAGAAGAGATAATTTAAATCAAATTTGTAGTGAAAAATAGTTAAATACTATATTTATCTATAAGATAACACATGTGAACTCTAGTGTAGTGGTAAGAATTTTGGCACCAACAGAGCCCAACTGTTCGCAGGTGCCATGTATGGTTCAGAGGTGCATTCCACGGGTGCAGCGCGACCAGTGTATACTTGAGTGTTGAAGCTCATAATTTAGAAAATTCATCTATGTGCGATCTGAAAATTCAACGGTTGAGCATCATTCCAAAAAACAACAGTAAATCAGGACCCTTGCAGGATCTAGACATTAAGCTCCTTAATAAGGAGAATATATATATATATATAGGAATATGCTAGCATGCTATGCATAGCATAGAACCCCTCCATGCAACGACTTGGATTTCGAGTTTTCAAAATCCTAATGGTCAATCTGAACCGTTCATCTTGTTCTCCATATTAATATGTGTTTGGAGACCAAATTTTATATTTTTTGGAATTTTTTTACTATTTCTTTAGATTTATTGAAAATCGCTGTTTTTTTATGGTACAGATTTGCTGAAAACAGCGATTTTCAATAAATCTAAAGAAATAGTAAAAAAATTCCAAAAAATATAAAATTTGGTCTCCAAACACATATTAATATGGAGAACAAGATGAACGGTTCAGATTGGCCATTAGGATTTTGAAAACTCAAAATCCAAGCCGTTGCATAGAGGGGTTCTATGCTATGCATAGCACGCTAGCATGTTCCTATATATATATATATATATATATATATATATGTTATGAAATAAATATAAACAAGCATAAGAAGAATAAACAAAATAGAGAGGAAAAAGATGGTAATCTTTTTATTCATATATTTCTCATATGTGTGTACAATACAAGATTACAAAGCCTCTATTTATAAGCTACAAATTGTAAATGAAAGGCATACAAATAATAAATGGAGAAATGAATTCCAATAGTAGTGGGCATCAATATGCATGGAGTAGTGGGGAAATAAATTGAGGGTTAATATGAGAGTTACAAAATGAATGACATCCATACATTTAATATATATTCATAACACTCCCCCTTAGATGTCAATTATATAAGAATATGCCTCATTAAAACCTTACTAGGAAAAACCCTATGGGATAAAAACCTAGTGAAGGAAAAAGAGTACAATATTCTTCTAAATACGCAACTATAGCCTTATCAGGAAAACCCAGTGGAAAAAATCATAGTTAAGGAAAATATAGTGCATATTAACTCCCCCTCATGACAACATCAATCAAGATTTTTAAGTCGGCGAACTCCAATATTACGAACTAACTTTTTGAATAAATCTGCTGGATTTTTCACTTGAACGGATTTGCTGAACATTAATAACATTATTCTTTTGGAGATCATATGTGAAAAAGAATTTTGGTAAAATATGTTTTGTTCTATCTCCTTTAATATATCATTCCTTTCATTGAGCAATACATATAATATTATATTCATATATGATCTTCGGGATCATTTCTCTAAAAGACAATCTACATGTCTGACAAATGTGTTGAATCACATATCTTAACTAAACACATACTTAACTTGCTTTTGTGTATTGCTAAATTTTCTCATAGGTAGCGAAATATATGTTTAATTATATGTCAATATCTTTGCATGAGAGAAGAACTATATCTTGTAAATAAATTTACTATAAATGATATATCATGTATTGTATGCCCATCAAGATAAGTGATCATATTGCACTAAGATATGGTACTTCAGGACCAAAAAGTTTTTCATCATTTTCTCGAGGTCTAAATGATCTTTATTCCCATCTAATAATCTTACAACCATCGGATTGCTTAATGAATATTATTTATCCTTATAAAATTATTTCAGCACTCTCGCAATATAATTTTCTTGATGCATAAAAATATCATTTTTAAATGTTCAATTTGCAATCCAATACAAAACTTTGTTCTTCCAAGATCTTTCATCTCAAATTCTTCATTTAAATAATTTATTCTTTTGAAAGCTCTTCAGGAGTTCCAATGATACTAGATCGTCAACATAAACTGCAATTATAATAAAATTATTTCTATATCTTTTCATGAAAATACATGGACATGTCGTATCATTCTTATATCCATGTTTCAATAAATATTCACTTAAACGATTATAGCATATGCGTCCATATTGCTTTAATCGGTATAAAAATTTATTCAATTTAACTGAATAATGTTCTCGATAACCTAAATTACATGCTTCAGGCATCTCAAATCTTTCAAAGATTTCCATATAAATATCATTATCAAGCAAGCCATTTAAATAGGCTATAACAATATCCATTAGGTGCAAATTAAGTCCTTCATGGACTGCCAGACGAATTATATATCAAAAAGTTGTTGCATCCACCACATATGAGTATATCTCAAAATTTCACCTTTCTCATTTTATTTTCTCATAAATATTAATTTATATCCTACTGGTTTTATACCTTGAGGTACAAGGACTACAGGTCCAAAAACTTATTATTTTTCAAGAGAGTTTACCTCTACCTCAATTGCACCTTTCTATTTTGGCCAATCATTCTTTTGTTGACATTCTTTAATAGACTTCTAGTCATGATCCTCAATATTTATTATGTTTAGCGCTATATTATATACACAAATATTATTGATATCAATTTCATTTCGGTTCCATCTTATTTCATTAATGATATAATTTATCGAGATCTCTTTATTTTCATGAATTTCAAATACCTGAGTTTCTACTGGAACTCCAATATTACTTATAATTTTATTCTCTTCTAGAGTTTTATATGAAATTATCATATCCTCGACTTGACCATTTTCATTTTTTGCTCCTTTTCTTTTTCAAGGATTTTTATATTTTTAATCTTTGGAACCGATTGCTTTTTCATGCTTCATGCGTGTTATAATTAGTCTGTCCAACATGGACACCGACTTTAATTGGAGCATTAGTAGCTGGTACATGTGATTTGGTCACTTTCTTTGAGTCTGTGAATGTGTCTGGCAATTGATTCACTAATCTTTGCAAATGAATTATCTTTTGAATATTTAGTTCACATTCTTTAGTATGAGGATCAAAATTGGACAATGATAATTCATTCCAACTAATATATTTTTCCAGCTGATTATTTTCTCCCCCTAAGTTGAGAATATTGATTCATGATAATCAGCAAAACTAGCCGTGAATAAATCTCCCATCAATGATTCTAGATACCTATTATATATGGATATTCAAATTCAATATAAATTCTCAACTTTCTTTGATGTCCTATTTTAGTGCGTTGTGGTGGAGCAATTATAACATATACTGCACATTAAAAAATTCTTATATGAGAAATATTATGTATGTGACCAAAAACTAATTATAAGGGGAAGTTTTATAATAGCTAGTTGGCATGATGCGAATTAGTTTTGTTGTATGTAAAATATCATATCTTCTTTTTATATACGAACATCTACAGGATGTTCAACATTAATTTCGATATTTTCTAGCTGTATTTTCATAATTGAATAATCATAAAATTATGTTCTTTAATCAAATCTATTGAGCAAATAATTTGGCAAACGCCAGGTTGCGATTTGATAATAAACATACATGTGACCATCTTGTTGATGCATCAATTAAAATCATAATATTTTCAAATAATTCACATGTTGGATATAATGTTCCACAAATATCATATTGTATATGTTCTAGAAATAAAACCAACATAAAAAAAATCATCAGATTAAAGAATCTTCTAGTTCTTTGATGAATGTTCATAATAATTATCTATTATTTTTCGCATCACTATTGATCCGGAATGGTCCAACCGGTCATGCCAAACTATAAACATATTCTTGTATGTAAACTTCTGGTTTACAATAACATGTGTTTTAATTGTATTAATATATGTGTAATACAAGTCGGAGGAAAAACATATGCATTGTTTTCCATATATTCATTTTTTTTTTCATTAGTTGTCTCAATATGATATCCATTTCGGCGGATAGTCTTAAAGCTTAATAAATTCTTTTGAGACTTACAAGAATATAATACATCATAAATTTGTATTTCTCCGTATCACAACAATGTAGCTCTTCCGGAGCCTTCAATCAATTCTCTCATTTATAACAATTACAAATAACAAAAATAAGCATTACTATAACAAAAATAATAATAATAATTGCAATTAAGAAAGAAATATTGTAAACATTACTTAATTGAGCGAAATATATATAATTATGTTTCTTTGTTGAAATAATAGCAAATAATATAATTAATAAATAAATATGTTTTCTATTCTCTCGTATATTGTCGTTTTGCAAATTTCACAAATATTTTGTCATACTTCAACTATTTTTTTTTATTTGTTATTATTATAATAGTTTGACAATAATTTTCAAATCAAATCAAGACAATATGAAATACACACATTGTTCCATTTAAGTAGTGCATTTATAAAATAAATGCAAAACTATTGAAAATTTGAATTCGTTCCATGAATGTCATAGCCAGCTCCAAATTTCGTTATTTTTCATTGGAATATGTGTGAGTACATGGAATTTCAAAATTAACATTAGTTGCAAATATTGCCAAGATTATGAAGGTAAATAATTATTTACAGAATTCAAAAGATATATTGGATATTTATCTTATTTGTTACAATATTTTTATAATTACAAACTTGTCTCTTAACAAAACTAATCTTGCCGAATAAATTAGCTTCTAAATATGCATTATTAACTAATTTGCTCATGTTAATAGTAATAATTGCAAATAAGAAAGAAATACATTACAAAAATATTTTTTATTAATTTATTTATTTTTGAATACTATCATTACTAATCAAGTGATTAGTTTTTATTTTCTTTGTTAAAGTAATCAACAACATCCAAATGAGTAACATCAATTTGAATAAGATTGAGGTCACCTTCACAAATAAAATTTGTCTCGATTTTTTTTCTTTATTATTATTGATGCTTGATATAGGTCAACAAAATATTTGCGCATACGGCAGGTACGTGGCCAATAACATTTATCACCATAATAATAGCATGAATTATTTTACTCGCTATTATGTTACTTTTCTCATTCTTTTTGTTCATTTTTTTTTCACTTCTAGTGGTAATTCTTTTTGTTTATTATTTTTCCACTTCAGGTGGAATGATGCGTCTTTTATTAATTACCATGTCCATATCTAAGAGTGTGTCCATCATATTATTTTCCACTTCTAGTGGAATTATTATTTTGTTTAGCCATAAGAAGACAAGAAATATACTCAAAACATTTCTAGAAATCTTCTTCAGGAAGATTAAATTATTATAAAAAAAATATGAACATCACATTAATTTTTGCACATTATTTAAATTTTTTTCATTATCTTTCCACTTCGGGTGGAAATATATATTTTTGTAATAATCACCATAATAATAAACTCATTCTTATCCACGTCCACGTCCACAAGTTTTTTTTTTCAAAATTTATTATTATATATTGCTACATTTACTTCAGGAAATAGAGCAGAACCAATTGAATTATTTTGTCCAACAACTCGTTATAATCTCTTCAACCATAAAGAGATAATAAATCAACTTAGAATATCTTTAACTTCTTCAAGAAGATTAAATTATTGAAAAAATTATGAACATCATGTTAAATTTGTGCATCATATAATTTTTTTTTATATCTTCTTCAGGAAGATCTTCTTAATATCTTTTGAAATATTATTCAAGAAGATTCAATTTTTGAAACAAAAACAAAAAATGAACCACTATACAATATTTGTACATCATATAAATCTTCTTCAAGAAGAATTTTCTTTTAAATCTTCTTCAAGAAGATTAAATAAAAAAAATGCACTTCATATAAAATTATATGAATCATACTAAACATCTCAAAATAAATATAAATAAATTGATAACTTATTTCATTTAGCAATTACTAGGAAGTATTATTTATATAAATGAAATTGAAATAAAAGTTATTAAAATTACCTCGAATCTTCAACTAGTAGAGCTCTCGTGCTGATAACGTGTTATAAAATAAATATAAACAAGCATAAGAAGAATAAACAAAATAGAGAGGAAAAAGATGGCAATCTCTTTATTCATATATTTCTCATATGTGTGTACAATACAAAATTACAAAGCCTCTATTTATAGGCTATAAATTGTAAATGAAAGGCATACAAATAATAAATGGAGAAATGAATTCCAATAATAGTGGGCATCAATATGCATGGAGTAGTGGGGAAATAAATTGAGGGTTAATATGGGAGTTACAAAATGAATGACATCCATACATTTAATATATATTCATAACAATATATATATAGTAAGGCTACCATATATTGCAATGCATAGGCATTTTTGTAGATTAGACTATAAATCATTAGATTCAAAGACCAAATTACTGATCCAAACAGTTCATCTTATTCTCCATATTAATATGTGCTTGGAGACCAAAGTTTACATTTTTTAGAATTGTTTTGCTATTTATTAAGCCACATTGAAAATATCTGATCCAATGGTGCTTTTTTATTTTACTATTACTGTTGGATTAGCGATTTTCAAAGTGCCTTAATAAGTAGTAATATATTTTTTTTAATGTAGAATTTGGTCTCCAAGTACATATTAATATGGAGAACAAGATGAACGGTTTGGATCGGTTATTTGGAATTTGAATCCGATGATTTATAGTCCAATGCATTGCAATGTATGGTAGCCTTTCTCTCTCTCTCTCTATACATAACTTCTCTTCATTTTTAATGTAATGTTCAAAGATTTTTTTTTTAATAAAGTTTGAAGTAAAGATCTAGTTATCAACTAGCCAATTATTTGTTGCAATTTTGTCATTAGCATTATGATAAACCATCAGGACAATACTATAGTCAAGTCCAATTGGTTGAAGCATCTGGCAGTGGGTATTACTGAGCTTACAGTGGTAAAATTAATTTGGATCCATTTCATTTGGATGTTAATTTGGTAAAATTATTTAATACCACTAGTGAGGTTCAAATACATAGCTTCTCTTTATTTTCAATTTGTTGTTTAAAGTTTTTTTTTTAAGAAAGATTAAAGTACAAAGATATATTTATCAATATTTGATCAATTATTTGTTAGAGTTTTGTGCCCGGGATAGTGATAAACGGCAAACAGCAAAGTTCCAGTCAACCCGGTTGAAGCATATGACAGAAGAAATCTCGAGATGGTTGAGGTTCAATTTTGGAGGTTTGATACCATGGTATAACGAGTGAGACCAAATCTCATGTTTCATACAAGGAAATTGAGAAATTTTAGAAACTTTCCTACAATGATTGTTTGTTCTGAACACTATTATAGAATAACATTTCTAGCACTGGATGTTTCGAGTTATATCCATTGGGAATGAGTATTTTTAAATGTGATGTTTGAATGTTTAGGTCATATTTATTGTTTGAGGACTTTGGAATTTTACTTGCTGGGATGGTTGTTTTGGATGTTTGATCAGACTTAGTAATTGATATGTTGTTTTGGATGCCTGAAGGATTAATTACCATGTTATTTTGGATGTCTGAAAATTGACTATTTATAAATATGATATTTGATTGATATAAATGTTGTTGTCTAAACACTAATTTGGAGTTATGCTAGCTTATGTAGTTTTGTGCATGTATAGTTGTTTTGGATGTTAATTTGGTAATATTAATTATACTACCACTAGATGCATTTTTTAATTGAATCTGTTTTAATTTAACTTTCTTATGTACTAATCTATTTGTTTTTAATTGTATGTATAAACTTATGATTACAATGAGTGTCTATTAATTATAACTAAATTGGTACTTTAATTAATCTTGATAACATTGAGTATTTTTAATTTTACTACTTTAACCTTGGTACTTAATTTAATCTTGATTATGAACTTATGATAACAATGAGTATTTATTATTTTTAATTTAGCTAGTGATATTTTAATCTTAGTACTTCAATTATAAATATTTTATGTTAAAAAATTATAACACAAAAATTCAGGAGCCCATATGTTAATCCTTATTATTTAATTAGATATTATTGAGTTGGTATTGTATATGTATGTTATTAAATAAGAGTAGGGTTAAAATACACCATTGGTTTTGTGTCCCAACCATACCCCATGTGTATATCTCCATTTACAAAGTTTCAACAGTCGATCTGAACCATTCATCTTGTTCTACATATTAAAATGTGCTTAGAGACCAAATTTTATATTTTTTGGAATTTGTTTACTATTTTTTTAGATAAGTACAAAATCACCGTTTTTGGATGGTCCAGATGTAGTGATTTTGTACCTATCTAAAAAAATAGTAAAAAAATTCCAAAAATTAAATACTCTTAATGAGTAGGGTTAAAATGCACCTGAGCCCAAAGTTAAAATGCACCTATCTCATTATAATTGTCGAGTATAGCTTCAAAGTTAATGACACAATACATCACAAGGAACACAGTTGAGAACATCTTCATTGATTCAAAAAAGGAACACATATGGTATTGATCAAAATAATGCTGACGGCTCATCTACATCACGGATGGTAAAGATCACCACATCTACACCATCGGTGTAATAGTCCAACCGATGTCGCAAAGTCAATTAAAACTAACGGTGGATAAAAAATAACCGATGGAAAAGGTGGGCCAGCACCATTGGTTTGTTAAATATCAATTAATGGTAAAAAGTTCAACATAATTACAGTGTTGCCACTCATGACGAATACCATTTGTGCAGAAGTACATCCGATGGTACAAATATATTTTTCATAGTATTGTATGTGGTGAATTTTTTTATTTATTTGCAACAACATTAGTGGTATGATTTTTGAATTAATATGTATTTGCAATGGGCTTTTAATTTTTTTGGTTATGGCTGGTTTGACTTTATGCTGTAATATATACTCTTTGCAGTTGTTTCAGCAAAAAAGTGAACACATGAGAGGATTCATAAATTTTATTTATGATAGTAAAAAAAAAGGTACATATATAATACAAAGGTTATATCATTTGATTGAATTTAATAATAACAATCAACAATGTAATATTTTTTATATCTTTGTGACGATCAAGTACAGATAAAATTAATTAGTTGTTCAACACAAAAAAATGGATAATATTGTCATTATTAAGTACATCATGTGAAATAAAATGAAAAATATTAACTTCCATTTCCTTTACAATAGATCCTCCTTATGTGCCCATACATAATTCTTCTTGCAATAGCTAAATAATGTCTTTCTAAATTCCAAACTATTTAGCTCATGCAAATGGTCACTTTCACATCAAATTTTAATTCGATGTGGATTTGCCAGAGTCGCACTCGAGGTTTAGTTTGCCTTCTTTGCACTTGCTATAGAACATGCCAGCCGGATAGTTGCCATAGAGCTGAATGTAGCCTAACATCATCGTTGCGCAATCGTTGTTGTTGACATCATTGATCTGGTTTACGAACGGGCATGCGAATTCCTTGAAGGCTGAGCAGCAATTGCCCGCATCGTATGTCGGGGCAACACATTTGCTTGTGATTATGGTGTAGTTTTGGTGTTTAAAGTCCACATCACATACTATGAGATGAAAAATTGAGAAATATTAGCATAATTTTGTTAAAAGAAAATTGAAAAAAAAAAGAAAAACAAAGATTAATTTTCCTTGAAAGACATTGTAATGTTTTAGAAAGCACAAAAATATGGATGAGTCCCCAATTCATAACAAATAAAAATTGAACCGTCATTATTGATTTATGACGAAAATTTTCTAATAAGATTATTAATGTAATATAATTATACATCTATCATAATATCTAGTGAAAATTAAATTGGCTAAATAGGAAATATTATGTTCTTTCATTCTATTTATAATATATATTACAAAAAGCGAACAACCCATTATACTTTTCTAATATTATCCTTAACTCATCGGATGGTCAAAAATAATTTAGAAGTCTTCACTAAAAAAAAAATACTTTAATTCCTTGTGTTGGTCTGTACAACAATTCCTTTAAAAAATGCTTGGAAAAAATGTATTCCATCCCTAATCATATATTTGCTTAATCATGTTCTTTGGAGTCGTTGGAGGTTTTCTTTTTCTTTTTCTGTAGAAATGATATTTTGTATAGTTATAATTTACAAGGGCGAAATACAGAGAAGAAAATTCCAGAAAGTATCTTTAATAATTAGGTAATTGTTTTTGCTTCAAAATTACAAATAATATTGGTTGTGCTGCTTAATGACAATACCATATTTATGGCACCAACCTTATATATCATTAATACTTCGTATAAGATAATTGATCTCAATATTTTTCTTTTAAATTGTACAAATCAGAGTATTTAATTACGGACAAAAAATTAATACTTATTTGGATTTTTTTTTTACAAATGAAGTATTTATGTTGATCTATTGCTGTAGAGCATGTACATGGAATTCCATTATCATTTTTAATCTCCATCCCTCAAGTAATTCTATATATAAATCATTTAGGCCTTAATAACTTGTGCAGTGAATTTGATCTGAACCTTTCGTAGTGCTCATTCATTATGAATAATAAGAAAAAAAAATAGAAAATGCAAATCTTAGTCTCCTTTATTCTATTTTATCTCCTGCTTATATTTTGGTTGTTCTTACGCTAATTAAAAATAAATAAATTAGTTAAACTTACCCAATTTATCTTGTTCCGCCAAGTTGCGTCCTGATCTGTCCGCTTTGAATATATCATCTGTAAACATAAATTTTCCCAAAATATTGTTTAGAATAAATAAAAGAATTAAAAAAAATTGTTTAATTATTAACAAAATACCAGAAATAATGCCGGAGACAGCCAATCCAACAAATCCCATGAACAAAACCATCCTAAAAATCAACAACTGACGATTCAAATCCATTGTTAAAATTCACAGATAGAAATTTCAAAGGAAATTTGAGAAAATTTTCCTTTTTGTAGGCAAGACAGAAGGTAAATTAACTTGATAAGGTAAACGCAAGTGAACGGTCCTAGACGTAGAACTAGAAAAGTTTGGTGTATATGATCCGAAGTTATTTGATCGCATTATAGAAAGCCTAATTTAGTAAAACTAGTGAGGATTGACAATAAACCGGGTTCATTTGGTATGCAGGATGCTGTATTTTGGAGGCAAACTGTCATTAATGGGGTATAATTTGAAACCAACATTGTTAATTAATTTATTAACTATTGTTGGTGTATATGATCCAAAGTTATTTGATCGCATTATAGAAAGCCTAATTTAGTAAAACTAGTGAGGATTGGCAATAAACCGGGTTCATTTGGTATGCAGGATGCTGTATTTTGGAGGCAAACTGTCATTAATGGGATATAATTTGAAACCAACATTGTTAATTAATTTATTAACTATTGTTGGACAAATCACACTGAGGATTTTTTTTTTACAAATGAAGTATTTATGTTGATCTATTGCTGTAGAGCATGTACATGGAATTCCATTATCATTTTTAATCTCCATCCCTCAAGTAATTCTATATATAAATCATTTAGGCCTTAATAACTTGTGCAGTGAATTTGATCTGAACCTTTCGTAGTGCTCATTCATTATGAATAATAAGAAAACAAAAAAAGGACTAAAAATTAAAGAAAAGAAGAAAAAAAAAATAGAAAATGCAAATCTTAGTCTCCTTTATTCTATTTTATCTCCTGCTTATATTTTGGTTGTTCTTACGCTAATTAAAAAAAAAAATTAGTTAAACTTACCCAATTTATCTTGTTCCGCCAAGTTACGTCCTGATCTGTCCGCTTTGAAAATATCATCTGTAAACATAAATTATTTCACAAAATATTGTTTAGAATAAATAAAATAATTTAAAAAAATAAAAATTTGTTTAATTATTAACAAAATACCAGAAATAATGCCGGAGACTGCCAATCCAACAAATCCCATGAACAAAACCATCCTAAAAATCAACAACTGACGATATAAATCCATTGTTACAATTCACAGAAAGAAATTTCAAAGGAAATTTGAGAAAATTTTCCTTTTTGTAGGCAAGACAGAAGGTAAATTAACTTGATAAGGTAAAGGCAAGTGAACGGTCCCTAGACGTAGAACTAGAAAAGTTTGGTGTATATGATCCGAAGTTATTTGATCGCATTATAGAAAGCCTAATTTAGTAAAACTAGTGAAGATTGACAATAAACCGGGTTCATTTGGTATGCAGGATGCTGTATTTTGGAGGCAAACTGTCATTGATGGGGATAATTTGAAACCAACACTGTTAATTAATTTATTAACTATTGTTGGACAAATCACACTGAGGAATTTGTAGACATGAATTACAAACCTATGAACACTATTGTTTTATTAATTGCCGGATGATTTTATTTGTACACAAAAATAATTCAGGTCATATTCAGTGTGGAAGTATGTTCATATAGCATTCACAACCCTAATACAACATTCTAATTAAAGTGGTTTGGAGCACCATAGTAGGGTCTCTATATGACAAGATAATAGGGCAATTACAACCCTAATACATAGTGCTCAGATAACTTTACATAATATGACATTTATAACCTTAATACAACACTCCAATTGAAGATGTTTGGAGCACTCTACTAGTATCCCTATAAGGCAAGGTAATAGGGCATTTACAACCTGAATACACCACTCCAATTGATGGTATTGGGAGCACTCTAGTAGTGTCTCTAAAGGCAAGATAATAGGGCATTTATAACCCTAATACAATACTTCAATTGAAGGTGTCGGGAGCACTCTAGCAGTGTCCCTATATGGCAAGATAATAAGACATTTACAACCCGAATACAACACTCCAATTGAAGATGTTTTGAGCACTCTAGTTGTGTTTCAATATGTCAAGATTAAATAATAGGGTATTTACAACTCTAATACAACACTTCAATTGAAGGTGTTTGGAGCACTCTAGTAGTACTTCTATATGGCAAAATAATAGAGCATTTACAACCCTAATACAACATTCCAAATGAAGGCATTTGTAGCACCCTACTATTGTCTATATATGGCAAGATAACAACCCTAATACAACACTCCAATTGATGGTGTTCGGGAAACTCCAGTAGTGTCTCTATTTGGCAAGATAATAGAGCTTTTGCAACCCTAATACAACACTCCAATTGAAGGTATTTGGACCACTCCAGTAGTGTCTCTATAAGGCAAAATAATAGGGCATTTACAACCCTAATACAATACTCAAATTGAAGGTGTTTGGAGCACTCTAGTTATGTCTCCAGAAGACAAGATAATAGAGCATTTACAACCCTACAGCTCTCCAATTGAAGCTGTTTGGAGCGCTCTAGTTGTGTCTCTATATAACAAGATAATAGGGTATTTACAACCCTAAAACAACACTCCAATCGAAGGTGTTTGTAACACTCTAGTAGTGTCTCTAAATGGCAAGATAATAGGGCATTTACAACCCCAATACAACACTCCAATTGGAGGTGTTTGGAGCACTCTAGTAGTGTCTATATATGGCAAGATAATAAGGCATTTACAACACTATTACAACACTCCAAGTAAAGATGTTTGGAGCACTGTTTTAGTGTCTCTATATGTTAAGATAGTAGAGCATTTACAACTCTAATTCAATACTCCAATTGAAGGTGTTTAGAGCACTCTAGTAGTGTTTGTATATGACAAGATAGAAGGCATTTGCAACCCTAATACAACATTACAATTGATGGTGCTAGGAGCACTCTATTAATGTCTCTATATGTCAACATAATAGGGCATTTACAACCCTAGTACAACACTCCAATTGAGAGTGTTTGAAGCACTGTAGTAGTGTCTCTATTTGGCAGGATAATAGGGCATTTACAACCCTAATACAACTTTCCAATTGAAGGTGTTTGGAGCACTTTGGTAGTGTTTATATATGGCAAGATAATAGGGAATTTACTACCTAAAACAATATTCCAAATAAAGGTATTTGTAGCACTCTAGTATTGTCTCTATATGGCAAGATAATAGAGCATTCACATCCCTAATACAACACTCAAATTGAAGTGGTTTGGAGCACCAAAGTAGGGCCTCTATAAGGCAAGATAATAGGGCATTTACAACCCTAATACAATACTCCAATTCACGGTGTTTGGAGCAATCTAGTAGTGTCCCCATATGGCAAGATAATAGGGCATTTAAAACCCTAATACATGGAGTTCAGAGAACTCTAGTAGTGTCTCTATATGGAAAGATAACAAGGTATTTATAACCTGAATAAAACACTCCAATCGAAGGTGTTTGGAGTACTTGAGTAGTGTCTCTATATGGCACGATAATAGGGCATTTACAACCCTGATACAACACTCCAACTGAAGGTGTTCGGGGCACTCCAATAGTGCCTCTATTTGGCAAGATAATAGGGCATTTCCAACTCTAATACAACAATTCAATTGATGGTGCTCGGAGCACTCTAGTAGTGTCTGTATATGGCAATATAGTATGACATTTTAAATCCTAATACAACACTCCAATTGAAGGTGCTTGGAGCACTCTAGAAGTGTCTCTATATGTCAAGATAATAGGGCATTTACAACCCTAATATAACACTCCAATCGATAGCGTTTGGAGCACTCTAGTAGTGTCTGTATTTGGCAAAATAGTAGGGCATTTGCAACCCTAATACAACACTCCAATTGATTGTGTTCGGGGCAGTCCAGAAGTTTCTATATATGACAAGATAATAGACTTTTGTATCCTTTATACAACACTCCAATTAAAGGTATTTGGACCACTCGAGTAGTGTCTCTATATGGCAAGATAATAGGGCATTTACAACCTTAATACAACACTCCAATTGAAGGTGTTTGGAGGACACTAGTTGTGTCTCTAGAGGACAAGATAATAGGGCATTTACAACCCTAATACAACACTTCAATTGAAGGTGTTTGGAGCGCTCTAGTAGTGTTTCTATATGGCATAATAATAGGGCATTTACAACCCTAATACAACATTCCAAATGAAGGCATTTGTAGCACCCTACTATTGTCTATATATGGCAAGATAACAACCCTAATACAACACTCCAATTGATGGTGTTCGGGAAACTCCAGTAGTGTCTCTATTTGGCAAGATAATAGAGCTTTTGCAACCCTAATACAACACTCCAATTGAAGGTATTTTGACCACTCCAGTAGTGTCTCTATAAAGCACAATAATAGGGCATTTACAACCCTAATACAACACTCCATTTGAAGGTATTTGGAGTACTCTAGTTATGTCTCGAGAGGACAAGATAATAGAGTATTTACAACCCTACAGCTCTCCAATTGAAGCTGTTTGGAGCACTCTAGTTGTGTCTCTATATGGCAAGATAATAGGGCATTTACAACCCTAAAACAATACTCCAATTGAAGGTGTTTGTAGCACTCTAGTAGTGTCTTTATATGGCAAAATAATAGGGCATTTATAACCCTAATACAACACTCCAATTGATGTTCTTTGGAGCACTCTAGTAGAGTCCATATATGGCAAGATAATAGGGCATTTACAACCCGAATACAACACTCCAATTGATGGTATTTGGATCACTCTAGTAGTGTCTCTAAATGGCAAGATAATATGGCATTTACAACCCCAATACAACACTCCAATTGGAGGTCTTTGGAGCACTCTAGTAGTGTCTATATATGGCAAGATAATAAGGCATTTACAACACTATTACAACACTCCAAGTGAAGATGTTTGGAGCACTATATTAGTGTCTCTATATGTTGAGATAATAGGGCATTTACAACTCTAATTCAATACTCTAATTGAAGGTGTTTAGAGCACTCTAGTAGTGTTTGTATATGTCGAGATAGTAGGGCATTTGCAACCCTAATACAACATTACAATTGATGGTGCTAGGAGCACTCTATTAATGTCTCTATATGTCAACATAATATGGCATTTACATCCCTAGTACAACACTCCAATTGAGGGTGTTTGAAGCACTGTAGTGGTGTCTCTATTTGGCAGGATAATAGGGCATTTACAACCCTAATACAACTTTCCAATTGAAGGTGTTTGGAGCACTTTGGTAGTGTTTATATATGGCAAGATAATAGGGAATTTACTACCTAAAACAATATTCCAAATAAAGGTATTTGTAGCACTCTAGTATTGTCTCTATATGGCAAGATAATAGAGCATTCACATCCCTAATACAACACTCAAATTGAAGTGGTTTGGAGCACTCTAGTAGAGTCTGTATATGGCAAGATAGTGGGGCATTTGCAACCCTAATGTAACACTCCAATTGATGGTGCTCGGGGCACTCCAAAAGTGTCTCTGTTTGGCAAGATAATAGAGGTTTTGTAACCCTAATAAAACACTCCAATTGAAGGTGTCTGGAGCACTCTAGTTGTGTCTCGATATGGCAATATAGTAGGTTATTTACAACCCTAGTATAACGCTCCAATCGAAGGTTGTAGCACTCTAGTAGTGTCTCTATATGGTAAAATAATAGGGCATTTATAACGTTAATACAACACTTCAGTTCAAGGTGTTGGGTGCACTCTAGAAGTGCTCTTATATGGCAAGATAATAGGACACTTACAACACTAATACATCACTACAATTGAAGATGTTCGGTGCACTCCAGAAGTATCTCTATATGACAAGATAATAGGCAATTACAAATCTCACACAATTCTCTAATTGAAGGTGTTTGGAGCACAATAGTAGTGCCTCTATATGGCTAGATAATTTGGCATTTACAACACCAATACAACACTCCAATTGAAGGTGCTCGAAGCACTCTAGTAATGTCTCTATATAGCAAGATAATTGGGTATCTAAAACCCTAATACAATACTCCAATTCATGGTGTTTCGAGTACTCTAGTAGTGTCCCTATATGGCAAGATAATAGGGTATTTACAACCCTGATACATGGTGTTTGGAGCACTGTAGTAGTGTCCACAAATGGCAAGATAATTGAGAATTTACAACCCTAGTACAATACTCCAATTGATTGTGTTTGGAGCACTCTAGTAGTGTCTTTATATGGCAAGATAATGGGTCATTTACAACCCTCATAAAGCATTCCAATTGAAGGTGTATGGAGCACTTTAGTAGTGTTTCTATATAGCAAGATAATAGGGAATTTACAACCTTAAAACAACATTCCAAATGAAGGTATTAGTGGCACTCTAGTATTGTCTCTATATGGCAAGATAATAGAGCATTCACAAACCTAATACAACACTCCAATTGAAGTGCTTTGGAGCCCGAAAGTAGGGTCTCTATAAGACAAGATAATAGGGCATTTACAATTGGAATACAACACTCCAATTGATGGAGTTGGGAGCACTCTGGTAGTATCTCTATATGGCAAGATAATAGGGCATTTACAACCCTAATACGACACTTCAATTGAAGGTGTCGGGAGCACTCTAGTAGTGTCCCAATATAACAAGATAATAGGGCATTTACAATCCGAATATAACACTCCAATTGATGGTGTTTTGAGCACTCGAGTAGTAACTCATATGGCAAGATAATAAGGCAATTACAACCCTAGTACAACACTCCAATTGAAGGTGTTCGGGGTGCTCCAGCAGTGTCTCTATTTGGCAAGATAATAGGGCATTTGAAACCCTAATACAACACTCCAATTAATGTTATTCGGAGCACTCTAGTAGTGTCTGTATATGGCAAGATAGTATGGTAGAGTTAGGTTAATATGACACTAGTGTTATATCAAACTAAATAACACCACATCTTAAACCCTTAGATTTGCTTTAAGATTCGTACAAAATGAAGTGCTTGAACAGTAAAAGCGGATATTACAAATCTTAAAGCAGATCTAAGGGTTTAAGATGTGGTATTACTTAGTTTGATATAACACTAGTGTCATATTAGCCTAACTCGGTATGGTATTTGCAACCCTAATGCAACACTCCAATTTATGGTGTTCGAGGCACTCAAGAAGTGTATCTATTTGGCAAGATAATAGGGAATTTACAACCCTAATACAACACTCCAATCGAAGGTGTTTGTAGCACTCTAGTAGTGTCTATATGGCAAAATAATATGGCATTTATAACCCTAATGCAACACTACAATTTATGGTGTTTGAAGCATTCTAGTAGTGTCTCTATATGGAAAGATAAAAGGGCAATTACAACCCTATACAACACTCCAATTGATGGAGTATCCAGTACTCTAGTAGTGTCCCTAAATAGCAAAACAACAGGGCATTTGCAACCCTAATACATGGTGTTTGGAGCACTCTACTAGTGTCTATATTTGGCAAGATAATATGACATTTACAACCCTAGTACCACACTCCAATTGAAGATGCATGGAGCATTCTATTTGTGTCTCTAGATGGCAGGATAATTGGATTTACAACCCTAATACGACACTCCTATTGAACGAGTTTGCAGCACTCTAGTAGTGTTATATGGCAAGATAATAGGGCATTTATAACCTTAATACAACACTTCAATTCAAGGTGTTGGGAACACTCTAGTAGTGTCCATATATGACAAGATAATAGAGCATTTACATCTCGAGTACAACACTCCAATATATGGTGTTTGGACCACTCTATTAGTGTCTATATGACTAGATAATATGACATTTACAACCCTAATACATCACTCCAATTGAAGGGGTTCAGTGCACTCCAGAAGTATCTCAATATGGTAAGATAATAGGGCAGTTACAACTCTCATGCAACTCTCCAATTGAAGGTGTTTGGAGCACAATAGTAGTTCCTATATATGGCAAGATAATTGGGGATTTAGAACACCAATACAACACTCTAATTGAAGGTGCTCGGAGCACTCTAGTAGTGTCTATATTGCAAGATAATTGGGTATTTGCAACCCTAATACAATACTCCAATTGATGGTGTTTTGAGCACTTTAGTAGTGTTCCTATATGGCAAGATAATAAGGTATTTACAACCCTGATACATGGTGTTTGGAGCACTGTAGTAGTGTTCACATATGGCAAGATAATTGGGCATTTACAACCCTAGTACAACACTCCAATTGATTGCGTTTGGAGCACTCTAGTAGTGTCTCTATATGGCAAGATAATAGGTCATTTACAACCCTAATATAGCACTCCAATTGAAGGTGTCTGGAGTACTCTTGTGGTGTCTTTATTTTGCAGGATAATAGAGCATTTACAACCATAATACAACTCTCCAATTGAAAGTATTTGGAGCACTTTAGTAGTGTTTCTATATGGCAAGATAATAGGGAATTTACATCCCTAAAACAACATTCCAAATGAAGGTATTAGTGGCACTCTATTACCTTAATAAAACAATCCAATTAAAGGTGTTTGGAGGACTCCAATAGTGTCCTATATGGTAAGATAAGATAATAGGCTTTTGCAACTGGAATACAACACTCCAATTGATGGAGTTGGAAGCACTCCGGTAGTGTCTCCTAAAAATTTTCTTGTAGCCAACATTAATTATTACTGCTCCAACTTGTCTTTTACTATTTTATGAACAAAAAAATCTTATAAATTTAAGCTAATTGCTCCTTATATTAAATAATCGTCTTTTACTATATTAAATAATCGACCTTAGAAAATACATATACTAAATAATAAATAGTAAAAGTACATCATTAATTATTGTTCAAACATGATCATATGAAATGTCACGCAAATAAATTTTACCATCACATAATTTAATTTATATAACTATCTTACGAGGTAACAAGTAGCCTTCAATTGTACCCATACATGTTTATCTAACGAATAAAAATCCTTATCATATCCATATCTGATAAGCTAAGAAAAAAAAATCATCTATACATACTTTATCAAATACAGTTCGAATCGAATAAATAGTTGAAAGAATATCATTGACACCCCTACTAGTAGAAGTGCAAACAGATTGGATATGGATAAGATAGTGGTAAACAATATTTATATCCTTTTTTTTTAATATAAATTCTGATACAGATTGAATATACATTTTTTTATAACTGTAAATAACATAATTTTTTCATAATGTATAATCATAATGTATAATAAACTATATGATATATTCTCTGGGTCTGATTCTGTTTTTTGGCATCAATTTGGGTTTCTCATGGTCGATTTGGAAGAATGAAAATGGAGTGTGAAGAAAGGCAAAAGTATACACCTTATGGACTTGGTGCAATGATCTACTGAGTATAGAAATAAAAAGAGTATTTGGTCTATAGTGAACCAGGGGCAATGGAAAATAATGAGCAATGAAGAAGCATTTGGTCAAACAAATATTTATTATAGGATAGATAATATCTTGGCCATGTAGTTTTTTCTGTTGTCTTTCTTCAATGTTGCTATTTTTCTAAGCCTTTTGACTATTATATTATGGATAATTCTACGAATTTAATTTTTTAGTTATGGACACATCTGCATTTTTTTTTAAATTCAATATATATTTTTTAAAAGTGTGTACCATATGAGTTAGATGTACATAAAAGTTTGATGTACGCTAGCTACAACTACCCTTAAAATTATAGTTTTTTTTAGATGGAGGAATGCATGCCTGCATCTCTATTATTTTCTCTAATCTGTTGGGGATTTTGTTTTGTCAAAAAAATAGATTCGAAACAGAATTTCAAGATCCATCCTTCAAATTTCTTGAAATGCTTTCTTTTAATTTACTTTTGTTCAGGCTTCAAGCCAAAAAAGTTTATAGAAGAAGAGTTGATGTTTTTTTTAATGAGACAATTTCTACTAAAAGTTTTTATATGCAGAAAATTTGAAAATATATGTAACTATATTTCAAAATGTTAAAAATATTTAGAACAGAGAACAACAAAATTAATTGTGTGAGAATTAAGTTTAAAAAAATGAATCAAGTAGTACGAGTCGTTGGATCAAAATTAAATAAACTGAGACGAACATATCAAACAGCTAATAATGGACCATATGCGACATGATTGTGTGCGCGTGTGATTTTCGATACAATGAATGTGAACTTCACATTTTTGCGGGAAAAGAAAAAAGACAAGAGAGTCAAGGACGAAATTTTGCAATTTTGGGAAATGCTCATCTTGTGGGAAGCAAATCTGCTGCGATTGCAATGTTAACCCTTCATTTATTACAATGTACGAATCTTTAGAAGAAATAACTTTTGTGCACGAATCTCAAAATATATAAACGGTTGAGATTAGAATCGCAGCAGATTTATTTCCCATCTAGTGACCCCTAAATTCGTATCCTCTGAGATATCTCGAACTTTGCGTGACATTGGAAAATCCCAACCGTTCAAATACGTTCTGCACGAATCTTGATCAACTCCAGTAAATTCTCCTCTAAAACCCAGTAAATTCTCCTCTCGAACTTTGCGTGACTTTGGAAACTCCAGTAAAGTCTCCTCTAAAACCCTCCTTCCTCTAAAACTCCAGTAAACTCCAGTAAATTTTAATGCATTTATTTTTTAATATTTTCTTTACCACTTTCTTTTAATTAAATATTGGACAGTGACTGTCATGTTGTTTTCTTTATCACTTTACCTTATATAAATTAACTCGAATTTGAAATTTTGATATATGAACGTATCACTCGTAAGGTAAAATAAATTTTAACGGTTTGTATTCATCATTTAAAACAAATTTGATAAATTTTAAAATTGAGTTCACAAATAGACTTGGTGAACTTAAAAACACTCTAGTTCTACTCCTATAATTGTACAATTTTCTTTTGGAAAAAAATCTTGGATTGGAAATTAGTTGATCAATTTTGGTTAATTCGATCCATTTTATGTTCCAATAAATAATAGCGAAAATTATATTGATTATTGCATCGCAGTGTGGTCTTTATTCACCACTGAATTCTTTTTTTTTTTCTTACTAAAGAGCTTCCATGACTCACGTAAAAACAATTTCTCATAAATTAAAAAAATAAGAAGAACTAAACTTCATCAATTAACAATAAAAAAAGTTGAAATGCTCTGTCAATAACTATACTCTACTCCTTTACGACCGTGTCGTATTTCACCACCAAAATAAATCCTCAGCATCAACATGATTAATTATTTTTATAAATTAACTTGCACAATAATGACTAAATCACATATTATTATTATTACAATAATAAAAACTAATATTAATTAAATTATTTTTCAATAGTTACTAAATGACACAGCAGAAAATAACAAAATCATTTAATTGAACAAATATAAAGTTCAATAACTACGTAAAAATAAATTAAATTTGATAACATTTTAGTGATACCCTACAAAATTTATCTATTGAAATATATTCGTAACTAATATTAATTAAATAAAAATTACATATTATTAACCTACACAATAATGAATAAATTATATATTATTATTATTACATTAATAAAAACTAATATTAATCAAATTATTTTACAAAAATTACTAAATGACACGACATAAAATATAATTTCAATGTTACCTATTTGAAATTTAATTTCGCTATCAACAACAATCACCTCTCTCTGTCTGAGTCTGATGAGCTTCTGTCTCTATCTGAACGTTATCTTCTCGTCTTCTGCTATTTAAGTGAAAGTGAGCGAGACTTCTGCGTGGGTCTGAAGTATAAAAGAACCCCTGGACGGGTTTAAGCATAGCGTCCGGGTATTTTTTTTTTTTTTTGCGTTGGGACGGAACGCCACAATCCGTCTGGATTTTTTTTTTGTTTTTTTTTTTGTGCGAAGTTGATTAAGTTTCGTAAGTGATTAAGAAGTCGATAACTCGCACAGAATAATCAGACCCGTCCGGTGGACAGGTTTACACAACTCATTGTACTTATATTTTGAAAATAACCAAAAGTAATCCCATGTTTCAATATCTTTTTATTTTATTTCTATTAATAAAAAAATCGGCTCATCTCTCTGTTCTCTGCAAATACCCATAACTCAACTACTCAAGCATTAAATGAAAGGAAGTTCATAAAAGAAAAGGAAAGAGAAAAGAAAGGAAGTTCATAAATATCTAACCCATCAAAGAAAAAGAAAAAAAAAGTCGGACGCTAAAAATTCTACTCTAAAACCTTCCTTCCTTCTTTCTAGGGGAAATTTCATGTATACCCCTCAAAAACTTCAATATTACGTATTTCTCCCTCTAAATTTTAAAATTATGTATTTTCCCTCTAAACTTCAAAAACTCACATATTTACCCATTTTATTGTATTTTATATTAAAACTAAAATGTGTAAATATTGTGCTTGCAAGTTAGGATGTTGTAATTTTCCATGAATTTCTTGTTTCATGTTGCACTTGAAAATTATTTTTTTGAGAATAAGGTGGCAACTTGCCATCTTACATTTTTTGATTGATAGAAAATTATTTACAATTGCCAACGGGCATAGTTGTATAACTAATATTTACACAAATTACACCACTCATTCTATTCTTTAATACTTTAAAAATAACTATCTCTCAACAGTTCCTAATCCGCTGTTGGATGGTCGTTATCACCTCGTTAGTAAGCATTAGGACCGTCTTTCTTTTGTCATTGAAGATTCTATTGTTCCTTTCTCTCCAAATGGATCATAAGCCTGCCGCCCAAACAATCTCCCACATACAAATTCCTGCTTGATCTCTAATCAATATATTGTTCTTCCATGCTTGAATGTGCGAGTTTACTGGAGATGTTGGTATTTGACCCCCTATTCAGAGCTAGCCAAAACTCTGCTGTAAAGTTGCATGACCAGAAAAGGTGTATATCCGTTTCTCTCGAATCGGTCCCACACAAAATACATCCCATCGGAGTTTGACACCCTCGCCTTTCTAGGACCGCCCTTGTGAGAAGTTTGTTTTGCAATAACACCCATATAAAGAACCTCACCTTTGGCGGTGCCTTAACTTTCCACAATCTTTTCTGATGTCTGCAGTTAACACCCTTTCGACTGAGCATTTTATAGGCTGATGAAGTTGAGAACTGGCCACTCGAGTGTGACCATGGATGCCATGTAGAAATCTTTAAACTTCGTTAGTTCTTTTAAGAAAAGTGATTTTTTCCTTGAATTAGCCAGGTTTGTTACCGTCTCTAACTTGTAATTAAAGTAATCTCAAAGTTTGGGCCCAGTTACTCAGCAATTTTGCTTGAAAAACCCATATCCATTTTGTCAACAGTGTGTTATTCTGTGTCTGTAAATGTATGATCCCTAAGCCTCTCTCCTCCTTGAGAGAGCAGGTCCTTTCCCATTTCACCAAAGAGTTGATTAGCTTACATGTTTGGTGGCCTTTCCAAAGAAAATTACGTCTGATCCTATCTCTATGGTTGAATATCCACTTCGGTATTTTCAACGCTTGCATGAAGTGTATTGGGATTGCCGAGAGTACCGGTTTGACGAGGGCCAGTCTTTCGCCAAATGAAAGAAGCGCTGACTTCTAGCTGGCCACCCTTCTCTCCACTGCCACTAGGAGCGACAGGTAGTCAGCCTTGGTCAATCTTTTTGCCGACAGTGGCAAACCCAAGTACTTGATCGGAAGTGTTGTTGGTGGGCATCCCAAAATTCTTTCAATAACAAACGTGTTCTTATTTATGTTTATTTTAAGACCCGTCAGATTAGCATATATAGAAAGGATCAAAGCCAATACCTTGAGTGTCCTTGGGTGTGCCTCAACAATAATAATAGTATCGTCTGCCTATTGGATCAGCTACAGTGGAATGAATATTGGCTGATGCATCGATCTAATTGCATTTTTATTAGCCAATTTAATGAGTCGGCGACTATTATAAAAAGCATAGGGGACAGGGGGTCACTTGAAAATTGTTGCTTTATTTTTTTCTATTAATCAGCAAGGATGTTTGCTTTGGATCATCCTTGCATATTCTGTGATTCTTATGCATATTTCTGTGTGTCTGCATAATTGACATTATTGGACCAGAAAAATTATATATTTTGGAGAGTTTCGAACAATATCACCTACCTAAGCTAGTTCGAAAAGCAACACGTACTATATATATACTTGGGGTAAAAAAACAATTTTTCAGCAAAGTTTAATGATATATAGTAACAAAATAATAATATGAAAATAATTTGAAAATGTCCAAATTTGATATTTTAAATATAATATATTTATAATTCGGGAATATTATTTTTATAAAATAAATAATTTATTAAAATCTTGAAATTGGCATTATTTTTTAAAAAGGGAGAATTTCATGTATCCCCCTCAAAACTTTCAATATTACGTATTTCCTCCTCTAAAATCAGTAATTACAGATTTATCCTTTGAAATGGTAAAAACTCACATATTTGTCTAATCCATCATATGTAACATTAATTTTATATTAATTTCCATTTTACCCTTCTTGTTTGTTCTCATTTTTCTCCGTCTCCTTTGTCCAAATTAGAACTTAGAGAGTTGGTAGCAGTCGTCCAACTTGGCAATAAAATCTTCTTGGTCGAAATCCTTCTACCTATTCAATTTTATCTAGTTGGCAACAAATATCCAACTTCTGGGTGGTATTCATCTCCGTTAGAACTTTGGGCAGGAAATGACCAATGTCAGAATTTAGAAAGAAAAAATTATTTACGAGGTACTCACTACTGCATGTTCCCAACAGATTCAACCATCACTGAATTATCACAAAATTGCTGATATAAAAGATCCCTGAAATTACCAAAATCCCAATTAATTAACACAAATTAGACAATCAATGAAGATGTCCATTACAAAATACAATTGGACAATTGGAGAACATTTTGATCCGATTAGAGCATCTTTACCAGAATGCTGTAAAAAACATTCCAACGCCTTGGTTAGGCTTGTAACCTTGATTATCAATAGTTAACAATAGTTTAGACCAAGATTAGATCAAGATGATCCTCCTTATAAATATTTGTAATTGTATCCTTCATATGCTGAGAAAAATCGAAAGCAACTATTGTCATTTATTTATTATTATTTTTTTTTGGAAATAAGGCTTTTAAGCCCGTTTCATTGCAGAAACAATATATAACAAAACAAAGTTGTGCATCTAACGGATATAATCCGAAACGACCCTGCTCCTATCCAACTAGGAACAGTAGCAGCTATAGCAAAACAGAGATAGCACAGAACCAACACAAAAGGTCAAAAATACGCAGCTGATCACATTCAGCAAAGATAAAAAAGTGTTGCAAAAATAAAAGATAACTAGATCACTCGCACGCGGCATCATTCGAGCCCCTACGCTGTGCTTCGTCTATCAGCACCAGGTCTTCATTTCCATCAAATGTGCGAAGAGGGATGTTCTCCAAGGACTGCGGCAGCCAAGTATGCACTGCTTCAACAATCTGTCCCACTTCATTACCTGTCCAATATAGTACAAGAGAGATAATAAGAATAATTGTATTGCGACCCGTAGGGGGAGAGGCATTATTAAAACAAATATCATTTCGTATTTTCCAAATGGTCCAAGCTAAAGCACTAAAAACAGTCAAGAAGGTGTTCTGTTGTGTATGGGGTAAAGAATAGGCAAATGTCATAGTATCATGAATGGAGTCCCAATTGCTAAATACCTCTTGACATTGGCCTAACCAAAACCAAATTTGTCTAACCCAAGGGCATTGAATAAAAAGATGGTTAACAGTTTCATAATTTTGACAAAAGTGGCAATTTGTAGATCCCTGCCAACCCCTTTTGACTAATTGTGATTTGGTTAGAATCTTCCTTTTTTGCACGAGCCACATAAACACTTTGATCTTAGGAGGGATTTGCAAATGCCACCATACCATTGGTTGGATAAGAGTGGTACCTCTAAAATTTAAAAACTGATATAAGGATTTAACCGTAAACAATCCCGAAGATGACCATCTCCACTGCATTGGAGGTTGGTTATCATCAATTAGTAAAGTGCAAAGAATATTTTGTAAATTTTTCCAATCTTTCAAGTCCATCCCAGCTAATTGTCTATTGTATCTCAAGTTGTCCCCCTGTGCTGCCATTACCTCGTGGAGGGATATATTAGGAAGTGTGCACTTGTTGTATAGATGTGGGAATTGCATAGCAAGGCTGCATTCTCCATACCAAATATCATGCCAAAAGGACACTGTTGTGGAGCAGTTAGGGGAGAAAGAAATACTATTTTGGACTATTGGTGCAATATCTAAAACTGCCTTCCAAAAGGGAGATGTTGGCAAGGATTCAAGGTCATATTTATAGGTGATGAGAGTTTTCCAAGGGCTGATGTATGTAGGATCTTTGAATTTTCATACCCATTTAGCTAGTAATGCAATGTTCATAAGGTTTAGATCTAAGACTCCCATACCTCCATTCTGTTTAGTCAAGCAAACACTAGGCCAGTTCAGAAGAGAGTGTTTTTTGGCAGAGGTCCCATACCCTTGCCACAAAAATTTACGTCTATATCTATCTAATTTAGTAAGTATCCCTTTAGGTATTCGATATATAGATAAAGGGATAGAAGTGATAACAGCATTAACTAGAGTCAACCTACCCCCAATGGATAATAATCTCCCTTTCCAACTTTGTAATTTTTTATCTACTTTGTCCACCAAAAATTGCCAATCTTTAAGAAGCAAGTGTGAGTTATGTAATGGTACCCCTAGATATTTAAGAGGGAACTTGGCAATCGTACAATGAAATAAAGATGCTAGTTCATTTGCTAATGTGGTATCGATGTTGAGTGCATACAGTTCAGTTTTGTGTTCATTAATCCTAATTCCTGACAGTGCCTCAAACGCTTTAAGGGTCCACCAAGCTCTTTCAATATTATGGTGTGTGGCTTGTAGGAATAGAATGGTATCATCAGCGTAATGACAATTTGTCATAGCTGATTGGTGGTCAAAACATGTAGGTCCAAGCCCTAATAAGAGTTGAGTGTGGTTACCAATGTTGAACAATCTACTTAGCGTATCGGCTGCAAGAATGTAAAGAAAAGGAGAGAGGGGGTCGCCTTGACGAACCCCTCACCGACATGAAAAATAATTAGTTAGAGAACCATTGACATTGACACACGATTGAGAACTATAGAGCCAATTTCTAATCCATTGGATTCATCTAACTCCAAAGGACCTGCCTTGCATCACCTCGAGTAAATAATCCCAATGAACTTTATCGTATGCTTTCTCGAAATCAATTTTTATAACTACTCCCTGCTGGTTAGTTGTAGTAGCATAATGAATGACTTCGTGGCTAAGAACAACGTTATCAAGAATATATCTCCCCTTGAGAAAGGCTGATTGACTGGGGTCTATTATTCGTTGCATAATTGGTTCAACCCTATATGTCAGTAACTTAGAAAGAATTTTGAAACTGCAATTTACCAGACTTGTTGGTCGAAATTGTTTGAGATGAGAAGCATCAGGATCCTTGGGCAAGAGGCAGATTACCGATTTGTTCAAGTAGCGTAAATCTATCGTATGATCAAAGAATTTTTGGCACATAAGAAGAAGTTCAGGTTTTATCAAATCCCAAAAATGTTGATAAAAAAGGAAAGAAAACCCATCAGGACCTGGGGCCCCTGTGGGATCGGATTGAAAAACAGCCTTATGAATTTCCTCTTCTGTAAAGGGGTGTTCAAATCGAAGTCTATCTTGGTCAGTCAAATGAATGTCTTCGGACCAGAAATCTACCCCTAATTCAGCAAATTTAAACCCAGATTCTCCTAAAAGATTTTTGTAAAAAAGATATGCTTCTCTTTGAATATCAGATAGTTGTGTCACTGTACCTGATTCAGTTTCTAAATTATGAATAATATTCTTTTTCCTACGATGGGCAGCCATCGTGTGAAAGAATTTTGTATTACGGTCTCCTTCTTTCAGCCACTTTTGCTTTGATCTAATTTTCCAAGCTAATTCCTCATCTAGGTAGATATCATCTAATATAGTTTTATAATGGTGCCATTTAACTAACTCCTCAGGTGTAAGTTCTCTCTCGTCTTTTATTTTTTCTAAGTCAAGAAGGATGGTATTGGCTTGATGTTTGATTTTTCTTTTCTCTCCATAGTAATTTTTGGACCAGCCCGTAATTTTCTTTTTCATCATTTTCATTTTCTTGTGCCATTGATATCCAAAATTACCATGGGGAGAGATGGGGGTTGCCAACCACCATTGGTATACAAGTCTAACAAACTCCTCATTTTTGATCCATTCCGGGTCAAATCGAAAAACAGGAGGAGGAGAACAGACACTAGATTGAGTTTGTAAGAGAAGAGGACAGTGGTCAGATCCATAAGAACTTAGGTTCGTAAGTGTACAAAGTTGGAATAAATCTGCCCAATCTTGAGTAAAGAATATCTTATCTAATAAGGCAGATTGTCTGCCATTGGACCACGTAAACTTTTTCCTAGTTAAGTTGGATTCGATGAGATGGTGATCTTGGATAAAATCATTAAATTGTCGACTAATCCTAATATCAAAACTAGGACCAGTCTGTTTGTGTCGATATCTAATAGCATTGAAATCACCTACTATGATCCAAGGTTCTGTCCTATTAACCCTACTTTGCTTAAGTTCCTCCCAAAAGGGAGACTTAAGTGACCTATCTACAGGTGCATAGACTACCACTAACATCCATTTTTGCATATCAGCCCGAGATTGCAACACTAATTGCATTGAGAACTGAAACAGATTGCATTCTAAAATTGTAAATTTGGAACTAGCAGCCCCCACTAGTATGCCACCGGACCTATCCTGTGAAGGCAACCACTTCCAAACATCAATATGAGAGGAGAGTGGTCTCAAATGTCTATCATTAAAATTAGATTTTTTGGTCTCCTGTATTGCTACTACATCCACTTTATTATCTCTTAACAAGTCATGTAAGATGTTTCGTTTCCTATCTGCATTCATACCACGGATATTCCAATTGAGAATATTCATTTAACAACTAAATGACCCTCTGGTGAGAAATCTAAAATCAAAAACTGATCCTGAGGCATAGCTTTTAATTGGGCAAAAACTTGAGTAATAAGTGTATCAAAAGCAGCCCTATCTAGGTGTTTCATGGCCCTAACTATAGGATCTGACTGTAGATCATTGATCCCTATTTTGATGTTATAAGCCCTAAAGAGATCTGATACCTCAGCCTCTGTCAATCTAGTATAAGGAAACGACCTAAGTAACGGCACAGTGTATGTAACAGTACCTTGGTTCTTTTCGAGCCTGCGCCTTAGTCATCATTGATTGAGCTGACCCCTGAGCCCTAAGTCTGGTGCTTCTTCTCAGCTCCCCAACAGGGAATGCATGGCGCTTCCTCCTGGAAGTGGTGATCTCTTGCACTTGGGGGATGACAGTGTGGACATCTTTAGGGATGGCATTCTCTTGGGGGGACAAAGGGGCTGGGATTGGAGTGTTGTCATGAATATGTTGCTCAATCAAAGGCGGGACCCAGTGTTTATTTGTGATTATTTAATGCTGATTATGTATATTTATTTGGTGGATTTTGAGACAGTAAGTAGAAAAAAGACATAATATTGATCATAAATTTGCTTGAATTTCATTTTAGATGAATGGTTACGTCTCAATTTACATATCACCATCATTCAAGTCAACACAACACAATATAATAATTTAGAAGATTACTAGTGAATTAGAGACGTACATTTCTCTCATGTAAGTTTGGACAAACTAAAAAAAAAAAAAAATGAAATACAGTAAACTTAAAATTTTCAATGTGTATTATTCCTACTATAAAAGAATTTGTTGGGCCGTATCAAACACGGTTTATTGTAAATTTATGTTTTTTTTTTTTTTTTGTCGGATCCTGAAAGATCGATATTTTTCTCTTGGTTAGTTATGTTTATTTTTCTGAAACTAATAAATATTTGATAAGAAAGATAGAGGGCCCAAAATAATTTAATATATTAAAAATTAAAAAAATAAAGCCTGTTAACTATATTATTTGAGAAAAAATTGGGCCGAACTCGCCCATTAGTTTTATCTACATGTCTCAAACACAAATAGTGGACGAACCAATGCGAACTTTCCCCAATTGCAAAATTATTTTAAAAAATGATGAATAAAATAAGTGGCCCAATATTCCTCTTAATCAACGGCCCAATAAAGCCTTTTTCCTTTTTGTTACCCTCATATCACCTGAGGTAACAGAAATTTTAAGATCATATCATCGTCCATTTCACCTCGGACCGGATTGGTAGCCGTGTAGTTCCGATACCCATCGGACCTAATTTGAATTCAAGGGGCATACATACCTACCGTAGATTTTCATCATAAATTCATTAACGCATCTGAAGAAATAACGGGACTGAGTGAAACGAATTTGGTTAATTCTATTGCCTTAGGGGGCGTTTGGTTCGCGCTATAGGTTATTCCAGGGAATAGAAGGATTCCAGGGAATGTAATGCCAGGGAATGTCATTCCAGGGCATGTATCATTACCATGTTTGGTTCGCGCATGGCTATTGCTTCAACATTTCCTGGAATGAGCATTCCCATGTTTGGTTCGCGCTATAAGTATTACAATGGCTATAGACATAACTTCACCATTTTTTAATTATTAACTAAATAATATTATGTTATCTAAGTTTTTATGTATTGTTCAAAGATAAATTAATAATCAGAAATTATATTAATGTAAAGAAAAAACACATTACGTAAATCATCACCAAATAAATTATAACAAGTTTATAAATGTGCCTACATACATGATCCAAAATTTATACCATATTGGTAAATCATCACCAAATAATAACAAGAAAATCTACTATAAGAAAATCGTGTTAATACATAATTAAACCATATACTTCGTACCCATTACAATTTTTTAAATGACAAAATAGAAAAATGACTATATAATACAAATAATAACATATCAACTCAATGATTATTTCTTGAGCTCCTCCACGTGGTAAACATTTCATGAGCTAATGTGTCCCTCCAATTGGTCCATTCATCTGTTGATTCAATATGTGTAATTCGTTCACCATCTAGCTCATCTAGCAGTAGGTTGGCCTCCTGCATTCCGACATCCAAAGGATCAATAGGCATTTCCCTTCGAATATGATTGTGAATGAGCGCACATGCTGCAATTATTCGACATTGAATCTTTACCGGATAAAATGATTTTCCCCTAAGAATTGCCCATCTCCCTTTAAGAAGACCAAAACATCGTTCTATGACATTGCGTGCCGAAGAATGTTTGTAGTTATAAAACTCCCGTGCTGTTCGTGGTAATCTTCCATCATTCCAATCACTTAAATGATATCTTTGACCTCTGTAAGGAGTAAGAAAACCCTCCCCATTTGGATAACCGGCATCACAAAGATAGTAGTAACCTATAGTTAGAAAAAAGAAAGAAAGGGCAATCTAGTCAAAGTAGCTAATTTTTATACTCAAGCTTAAATTTACTGGCCAAATACTAATTATGTGCTTACCACGTGGGACATGTAATCCATTTCTCCTAGCAATTGCATCACGTAGTACTCTTGAATCAGCAGCAGATCCTTCCCATCCAGGTAGAATATATATGAACTGCATATCTGGAGAACAAACTCCTAAAACATTTGTGGCAACCTCCTTTTTCCTGGTACGGTATCTAGCTTTGTCAATGTCATACACATTCACTTGAATATATGTACCATCTAATGCGCCAAGACAGTTCTGTTAAATAGAGTCAAATTGCAGATGAAAACAAAAATCAACTTCTAATCTTTTTTTCCAGAATTAAATGCTATGATTATCTCTCTAAATTGAGGTGCTTTGAGTTTCTTTAGAACCCTGTACCAGTCTAGTACATCTAACATGAATATAGTATGCACATAATTACATACTATACTTGTATGATATGATGACCCAGTTTACAATAATTATGAAACGATTCCGTACCAGTTCATTTTGTAAATTAGGATTAATGCCAGTCTCGCTCATAGAGAGCATCAGCTCTAAGTAGGTGGATTGCAAATTTGAGGCATGTCGTTTTAGGTGAGAGTTGACCAAGTCAGCAAGGAGAAAGAAAGAGAGTGAGAGATGTTGTTGAACAAAGAATCCATAGACAGATGAAATTAGAAGAGAAAAAAAATTAATAGTAGCTTCTGACTAAGAATAAACACTTACCTTTGAAAACACCAAAAAAGAAACAATATACAAATGGAAAGAACACAAACACTGAGTTGAAATTAACACCTAGTATCTACTGTCAGAATTATAAACCCAAGTTCTCTTCATAAAAATCACAAAACTGTAAACCAAGCACTTGACAGGAGTTATAAATTGTACCGGCAGTGGTACTGTACAGTGGTGGTATCGTACCAGCAGTGGTATTGAATCAATTTGTTTCAGTACTGGTATAAATACTCTTTTGAATTGTAGAAGTATCTTAAACCATTTTCATCTTTCATCAGTTGAATCTTCTGGTATTGGTGTTGGCTTCTTAAGCAGAATATTATGACATCTAATAACGGCATTAAGCACATTACGGAATTGCCGGCTTATTGATTCTCCAGATCTCACAAATTGTCTCTTTATTACCCTGTTTTTCTCATCATGTGTCAAAATTTTCAAAAAAATTGCTACTGCCTCTTCAATCGATATACTTCCATCACATCTCAACCTCCCCACACTTGACAACAAGTCACATAGGCTATAAAAAGCTCTTCGATTCATGCGTGTATTTTCAACACAAACCAAATCACTATCAAATATCATTCTTCGAAGAGTTATACATCGAATAGAATGTCTCTCCAAAGCATAACGACCACCCCACGAGGTCTGACGGCTCATCAACACCAACCATAACAAGATAGCTTCAAATATCTGAAAGTAGAGCATCTCAAAGTATGAAGCGGTAACGGAAACAGTAACAGGAATTGTGTAGAGATTGGTTGGTTCGTCCATTGTTTCACAATGCAGGCAGACTTTATCTATATAATCAAAAAAATCAAACACATTATAATTCGACATCCTTAATTTTGTCAAAATGCACTAATCAAGCCCTGACTCTATTGCTGAAATGCACATGATTATTTATATTCGTTCAACAAATGGAAATGCTTATAACTAAAATACTGTCAGAGATTTCGATCTATAAAAGCTTGCTTTGACAATTTGATTTGTAATAAATAGAGTAATGACAAAATGAAGCAGCAACTTTGGACAGTGGTAAGACAATCAGTTTTTGGTTTCATGCATAGCAGGGACTAGGTATTGCAGATAACAGACTGCCAAGGCCGGCACGACTAGGAATAAATCTGCGAACGGCCTTGCCAGAACTTGCTGATTTCGCACCGGATCGAGCAGCAGAGCTACTGGCAACACTGACGGAGGCTTATAACCAAATAGTCTGGAGATGGACAACCTCCGGAATATACACGGCTAAGTCCATTTATGAGAAGTTGTGTGAAGGGAGAAAAATTAGGGACTATTATGCAAAAATTTGGAAATACAAGGAATCACCAACAGTTCGCATTTTTGGTTACCAGTTGCTAAAGAAAAATATACTCACTCATGATGTATATTCTGATGTCATATATGTCTTAGCCATTGCAATTGGTAATTAACGAGATATGTATAGAAAGGAAGTGCAAGGGCTTAGTATTTTTTTTTAGCAGCATAGATGTAAACAAACTGATATTTTTTTTAGCGTCAGACAAGATTTAAAAAAAGAAAGACAAAATGAAGTAGCACAATTAAAAGATTTAACCCTTGCAATACAGAAAAAAATTCAATTTAGATAGAAATAAACTTGAGATAAAAAAAATACCTTTTTGGCTAGCCCAACGAAGAAGGGAGGAGGAACGACCAGTGAGGAGAGGAGAGAGGGGTTTGACTCTGGTTGATTTTCGCTCAGAATTGAGTGCCACTATTAGAAAAAAATTAGTGAGAAGTCGGACTAACAATCGTAGATAGAGAAATTCGGGAAATTATTGGAAAGAAGAGAACCTGTAATCGTAGCTATCACAATCGACGACGGAGGTTTGAGAGAAGTCGGAGTCAGCGTCTGATTCCCGTCGAAGTCAAAGAGAGGTTGAATCGAGGTCGAAGAGAAGTTGATATCGGAGTCGGCATCGGAAAGAACAAGAAAATAGCGTTAACCGAATAAAATAAGAAGCGCGCGCGCACGGTTCGTCTGATTCCCGTCAATCGGGAATGAAAAATTCCGTCTTTTTTTTGGCTATGGCGATAGCCACGGATGTGGTAATCAGAATAGCCAGGAATCGCTGATTACTGAGTCTATCCCCTTTCGCGTATTGCCAAACGCGGGAATCGTATTCCAAGGCATTTAGATAGCAGGAAATCATCTCTCAAAAGCCTAAACCAAACACCCCCTTAAGGTTCATGTCATTATCTGTTTATAGTTTGCACATGTGACCACTAGCTCACTGTTGTAATGATTACTCTATTTATTAATTAAAATTGATAATAATTAATGAATAACAATAATAATAAGTACCTTCAAAAGAGTTATATGTTTAACTAAAATTACAAATATAATATTCTTCAATATAAATTATTTGTTATTGTGCTGAATCTATCTCTAAATTGTTTCACAAATATGGCATTGTTTACAGTGATAATTAATAAGATTTGAAAATAAGTGTCATGCCAAGTATTTGTAACAAGTATTTTGAAATATTAAAAGTTGCAAAAAAATGAGGTCTAACATGTAATTTTAAGTTCTTATCATAAAAATAAAATTATTTTCAGTCATAAGTCATAATCAAAGAAACACAAAAGTTTGAAACTCAATTATAAATAAAATCATCATGCCAGAAAATATTCACACAATTTTTCATAAAAAAAATTGAACGATACCGCTGATTTTGTTTGACAAACATAGAATGTTCAATTAGGATAAGAGTATTGAAATTGTAATCTAAAAATTAAAAGGAAATGATCCGCTTTCTATTGATGAGATTTTGTTCCAGTCGTACGTATTTTTTAAATAGGGAAAAATATTGTATGATTAGTTCCGTACTTCTGTTGCTTTTGTGGATATTTTTTTAAATCAGCTCCATGTAGGCATGTAGATATCGCTCCATAGTGCTGCCTAGAGTATTAACAATATCCTTAACGGGTATACCCGTTCGTACCCGCTCTTACCCGCTGTCTAGGGTACCCGTACTCGAGCTAGGGTATGGGTCGGGTACTCGGGTACGCGGGTACGCGGGTACGGACAAAAGTGGAGCGGGATTCAATTTTTTGGACCAATACCCGACCATACCCTACCCAAATTTACCTGTACCCGACTATACCCGTACCCTAGTACCCGTACCCGATACCCGAGTACTGTTCACCCGAATTCAAAATTCAAAATTCAGTTTCCCCCCCCCCCCACCCAATGCCATGATTTAATTTTTGTTTTTTTGTTTCTGTTTTTTTATTTCTGTTTTTTTTTGTTTTTTAGATTTATTTTTGTAAATGTTAGATTTATTTTAAATATGTTAGATTTATTTTTGAAAATGTTAGATTTATTTTGAATAAGTTAGATTTAATTTCTGTTTTTTAGATTTATTTTTGTAAATGTTCAATTTATTTTGAATAGGTTAGATTTATTTTTGAAAATGTTAGATTTATTTTGAATATGTTAGATTTAATTTCAGTTTTTTAGATTTATTTTTGTAAATGTTAGATTTATTTTGACTAGGTTAGATTTATTTTTAAAAATGTTAGAATTATTTTGAATATGTTAGATTTATTTTTAAAAATGTTAGAATTATTTTGAATAGGTTAGATTTATTTTTGAAAATGTTAGATTTATTTTGAATATGTTAGATTTAATTTCTGTTTTTTAAATAAATTTAACATTTTCAAAAATAAATCTAACCTATTCAAAATAAATCTAATATTTACAAAAATAAATCTAAAAAACAGAAATTAAAAAACAGAAATTAAAAAAACAGAAATTAAAAAACAGAAACAAAAAAAACAGCAAAACAAAAAACCAGCCAAAAAAAACCAGAAAAGAAAGCAAAAAAAAATCAACAAAAAACAGAAACAGAAAAAAAACAGCAAAAAAAAAAAAAATACCCGTACCCGTACCCGCCCTACCTGTCAAGGGTACACGAGTACGGGTATAAGACGGGTAGGATATGGATTTTGAAAAATATATCCGAGATACCCTTACCCGTATACCCTTGTACCCGAATATACCCGTACCCGAGTTATACCCGTACCCGACTTGGGTATACCCGGGATACCCATACCCGCCCGAGTATAAATACACTAGTGCTGCCTGGCGCCTGCTATATTTTTTTATTGAGAAATATTAAACCTGGCCCCTGTGCATATAAATTAATATTATTTTCAGCAATGGAGATGAAAATGCCTTGCTAAATCCCTGTTCACTGGATTCGGGATTGCAACATATTTATTTTCCAATACGAATCATTCCGGGCGGTGAGCCGATTCATACCGACATCTTTATTTTCTTTTTGCCACCGGATAAACAAGTTTTTAACTGGTTAAGTGGTGCAAAAATGAAGGAAAGAGTAATCCTAAAAGATTTTTAAAAAAAAAAAATTTGGAAGTAGGCCTAATTCTTTTTCCATCTTTGAAAATAAGATAAACTCAATAATCACTACTTTTGAAAATTTTTAAAATTACGAGGTTAAGGCCTGTTCGGTAACATGAAAATTTTATAGGAATAGGAATTTTTAATATGGGAATGAGAATTTCAATTTGTCAAAACAAAAGTCATTTAACCCATGAATTTTTTTATAATACAGATGTTCGGCAAATACATGGAAAAGTTATTAGGAAGTTTTGTTTAATTGAAATTTCTTGTACTTTTAGATTATTTTTATTTGTGTTTTATCAAATATTATTGTACTACTGCAATGCTATTTGAAGTTATTTTCAGTTTTGTGTTTCAATTCTTGTATTAATGTATTATTTTAAACTATTAGCTTAATCACAATTTAAGAAACTATGAAAATTATCAAATTAATAAATTTAATAAGCTTAATCATTTTTTTATTTTGATTATTTGGCTTTTTTTTGTCTAGGATCTGACTGGATTCTCAATTGAGACAGAAATGCCCAGATGATGTTAGCTGATGTTAGCTTAGGTAGTCTTAGGTCAATTGAGACATAAATGCCCATAAATGCCCAATTAAGACAGAAATGCATAGATGATGTTAGCTTAAGTAGTCTTAGGTCAGATCAGCTAGTCCTAAGTTCATGTTTTAATATTAGTATGACTAAGGGCTTCATCTCAAAAAAAACAAAAAGAAACTTCATCAATTTATGACCAAATTACCCCCCGGCCCCCGCTAGTATCGGCACCAATAGCTGTACTTGGTACTTACTGTTCTTTTTTTTTTTTTTAAAACTTGGTAGTAGCTACCAAGGTTGGTACTTACTGTTCTCAGTCAGTAGTACTCAGTACTGAAGGGAGACACCAATTAAATTCCTTGGTCGACTCAAAAAAAAAAAAAATCTTGGCTGTACTTACTGCCCAAGTAAAAAAAAAATACTGCCTCAGTACTCAGTACTAAAGTTAAACTATATTAAGTGTATTAATACTAATCACTAATTATAATCAATATAATTGTATATATATGATTCTAAAAATAATTAAATGAGTGAATTGAATGTACAATGCAAAGTAATATCAAAAATTTTAATACTAATCTATTAAAATTAAGTGTTGCTTGTTTAATAATTTCTTGTATTATTAAATTGTGCATGTTTAATTAATTTTAACCTTTATATTATTAAGTTGTGTTTGTTTAATTCAGTGCTTGGTTGTACAAGTTAATTTCAGTTTAATTAATTATACAAGTATTAATTAGTATAATACTTTTTTAATTAATTAGTATTAAATTGTGCTGGTTTAAACAAAAATGGCTAGATGAAATTAGCTCTGCCAGTTGCGTTCAATTTGAATAGTAAATTTAATGAGATCAATGAAACAATATTAAATTTAATAAGAGAAAAAATGATTAGATGAAATTAGCGCCTCAGCCAGTTGAGAAAAAAAAAGGGACCTTTGACTCAATGTTTTTTTTCCTTGTATAAATTGAAGCTTGTGGTGTTAAGAACCGAGAAATTTTACAAAATGATCCACCTTCTAAAAAAAAGTTAGACAAAATATCCTCTCTCCAAATTCTTTGACCCTGTGGGCCCCGTATCCTCTTTCCTCTCTTTCCTTCCCCTCCCTCTCTATCTCCAAGTTAATTACCTTCTCTCCATTTATGGTAATTATTAAGTATAATTATTTGTTTTCATAACTTTGACGTTATTATTTACTGGAATTGTTGTAAATCTACTTTTTTTTTACGCTATATTTATTTTTTGTTTGTTGTCATGTTAGTTGATAAATGAAAATATACTTTATAGCCTTATATTTCAAGTTGCAATTTTAGAGCATATAAACAATATGAGAGGAATCCCTCCATTCATATCAACAATTCTAGTGTAATAAAAACAATATTAAATGACCCTGACGAGTAAAGCACAATATTTGTCATTTCCATCTGTTAGGTACTAAGCACTTAAAAGCATTTTATTTTTATCCAAAAACATTATCAATTATCATCATATGACATATATAAAGAAAATGGTATGCTTGACATGCAAAATATTTCAACATGTCACAAGAGATGTAAAATATGCTTGGAATAGAGAACCCAACAAATTGGACAAAAATGACATAATCAGTAAGAGGAGGGTTTAAATGCCTCTATTTTTTCTGCCTTCATCATGCCTCCATCTCTCTCTATTATTTTCAAAGTTCAAACAGTCGATTCGAACCGCTCAACCTAACATTCGTATTAAAATATGTTTGGAGACCAAATTTTATATTTTTAGGAATTTTTTTACTATTTTTTTAGATAGGTACAAAATCAGTAAATCTGAACCATCTAAAAACAGTATTTTTGTACCTATCTAAAAAAATAGTAAAAAAATTCCTAAAAATATAAAATTTGGTCTCCAAACATATTTTAGTATGGAGGTTAAATTGAGTAGTTCGGATCGACTGTTTGAATTTTGAAAATAATGGAGAGAGATGGAGACATGATGGAGACACAAAAACATGGAGGCATTTGAACCCTCTCAATCAATAATAAAAAGTACATCAACATTTTTTAGCTATCTATTTTTCTCTATCTATTGCTAATTCTAAATTCTCAGCTTTCCATACAATGATACAATAGTTAGTTCTTCCATTAAAAAGGTCATTTTTTTTTTTTTCAAATCTTCTTGCTGCACATTTGGAGGTCCCTTCTCGTAACCAGAGCCACTGATTTTCATTTCTAAATTTGTTTTTTGCCTGACACTACAAATATAATTCATATTAAAACTTGGAGAAAAAAGAATTAGATAAATAAATAACAATATAACTAGAATGTACTCAATTGATTTTATTTAGAAAAATGTATTATGCCATTTTATTTAGTATAAAAAATAAAATAATTTGTATTTCAATGTATCCATAAAAATACTTATAATGCATCATTTAGGGTTTCGATCAAAACCCAAAAATCCAAACCCAATAACATATTGCCATAAATCCCTTTTAAAATAGAACTCAATATTGACTAAACCTTAATGCAATGCATGTATTCCAAATGAGTATAAAATAGCTTATAGAATGAACAAATTATTTTACCAAGTTGCCTAAGAAATCTTTTTTGGAACCGAAATGGGAATTAAAACTAAGTTGCCAAACGATAGCAGATTAAAAGTATTAATAAAGTCATTTTACCTATAATACCGACATTTTTATTTTCACCCAATTTAAAAATTATTTTAATAATAATAACCAAGATTTAGAAAAAAAATTTAAAAATACCCAAACCGTAGAATTTTTCCACGGTTCCAACTTCTTCTTTTTTTTTCAAAACAGAAATTTGTATTTATTTTTTATTTTTTGTATTGAAATATTAGAAATGTTCGATACATTTCTTTTAAAATAGATGGAATACAATATAATTTGATTTATTAGAAAGACTGTAACAAATAACCTAGATCAACATTTTTCAGGCCGGATTTTTCGCGGCTGTAAAAAAAATTAATATATTTCATTATGTGTTATTGTAAAAGAATAAAAATGCTTGGATTCTGAGTTATTGATCCCGGATCAAAAGTCATTTTTAGGTAATACATAAAATATTGTCATTCTTCTAGTACATTTAATTTATAAAAAGTTGTATCTATTTTGAGAATTCTTTTTTAATAACAATCATTAAATAACTTAAAGTTTTTAGTTTTTTAAAAAATAGATACAACTTTTTATAAATTAAATATACTAGAAGGATGACAATATTTTATGTATTACCTAGAAGTGACTTTTGAACCAGGATCAATAACTTAGAATCCAAGAATTTTTATTTTTTTACAATGACACATAATGAAAGATATTAATTTTTCTTACAACCGCGAAAAATCCAGCCTGAAAAATGTTGATCGGGTTATTTGTTACAGTCTTTCTAATAAATCAAATTGTATTGTATTCCATCTATTTTTAAAGAAATATATCCAATATTTCTAATATTTCAATACAAAAAATAAAAATAATAATAAATAAATAAATAATTCTGTTTTGTTAAAAAAAAATATCGGTTGTTGAATTCATTGAAATCAGTAACCGATTTTGATCTTTTTTTTTAACAAAATAGAATTTTTTATTTTTTTTGTATTGAAATATTAGAAATATTGAATATATATCTTTGAAAAGAGATGGAATACAATACAAGTTGATTTATTAGAAAAACTGTAACAAATAATCCAATGAATATTTTTCAGGCTGGATTTTTCACGGCTGTAAGAAAAATTAATATATTTCATTATGTGTCATTGTAAAAAAATAAAAATGCTTGAATTCTAAGTTATTGATCCTAGTTCAAAAGTCACTTCTAGGTAATACATAAAATATTGTCATCCTTCTAGTACATTTAATTTATAAAAAGTTGTATCTATTTTTTAAAAAACTAAAAACTTTAAGTTTTTTAATGATTGTTATTCAAAAAGAATTCTCAAAATAGATATAATTTTTTATAAATTAAATGTACTAGAAGAATGACAATATTTTCTGTATTATCTAGAAGTGACTTTTGAACCAGAATCAATAACTCAGAATCCAAGCATTTTTATTCTTTTACAGCCGTGAAAAATCCGGCCTGAAAAATGTTGATCCAGGTTATTTGTTACAGTTTTTCTAATAAATCAAATTATATTGTATTACATATATTTTAAAAAAAATATATCGAACATTTCTAATATTTCAATACAAAAATAAAAAATAAATACAGATTTCTGTTTTGTAAAAAAAAAAGAGTTGGAACTGTGGAATTTTTCCACGGTTTGGAATTGAAATTCCACAGTTTAGGTATTTTTAAAAAAAATTCTAAATCTTGATTATTATTATTAAAATAATTTTTTAATTGAGTAAAAATAAAATGTCGGGCTATAACACAAGAAAAGAATCATTATGACATACTTGATTTTACATCCAAGAAAAGAATCAATATTTGAAAATGAGCTCTCAAAATAGCCTGAAACCCGAGATTTTTATTTTTATCCAAAAAATAAATAATTTCATTATAAATAACTACGTTTTTCGAAAAAATTTATTTCTACCCAAACCGCATATATTCTGTGCGGCCTAAATTTTTTTTTTTTGGATTTAAAATTTCAGACGGCATAGAATATTTGCGGACCGAAATTTTTTTGTTTTTGTTTGCTTTTTTCAAATGGCCGAGACAATTTTTGAGTGATGATATCTCACGATCTATTTAGAGATTTTGGATGAAACTACATAGTCTTGTTCTACAATGTCAAGACTACATGTCGATCAATTTTTAATTTGGGCCGCACAGAATATATGCGGTTTGGGTAGAAATAAAATTTTTCGAAAAACGTGGTTATTTATAATAAAATTATTTATTTTTTTGGATAAAAATAAAAATCTCGGACCTGAAACGTACATCCAAGAGATACTTGATTTTACCGCTTGGTTTCCAGATATGACATAAATAAAGATATGACCGGAAGTTATCCCTCAACATTTAATTCGTTGCTCATAATTTAACAACTACTAAACAGCTGAACTCCAGGGTGTACCTTGTTTTTCTAAAAATACAAAAAAAAAATAACAGAAAGAATTATCTTTCATATTCTATTTGGAGGATTTTCTTTTCATAGCATGTTGACAAATATTTTCATTAATTTCTATAAAAATCATTACTTCCATCGAAAAAATAATTGGATTTAACAAAAAAAATCCTTAAATTTTTTCAACATTGGAAATTTCATATCTATGAGGATAATCAAGAGTGTTAAATAGGCCATGCTAATTGTAAGATACAAAGAAACTACCATGCTAGAAAAATATATACATATAGCTTGTTAATTAATGAAAATATCCCTTTGCATAATTGAGTGGGAAAAGCAAAAACGATAGATGTTGATTTAGGAATTGTTGAGGACTAGATGGTAGATAATAGAGAAAGAGAGAGAGATGTATAGAGACTAAGCATTGGGTTGAGGAACTCAGTGACCAAGGAGAATTCGTATCCTCTGCATTAACTCAAAAAGGGAATCTTTTGACTTGTTTGTGTCCAGGGTTGTAAACGGGCTGGTTCGGGCTAAGTTGGGTCTTAGCTCACCTCGTTTATTTTGGTCCGAGATTGAACCGAGCGAGCTGGATCTAGGTTGTCCGAGTCAAAATTTTTGGCTTAGCTTGTGACAAACCAACTCAACAGATCCATTTAGGGACTCTACAGAAGTCGAGAATAGGAGAACTCGCGAGCTAACAAGCTAGCTTACTGGGCTTTATTGAATTGTTATTATACAAATTCAAAAATAAAAAATAAAAAATCTCATTATAAAAATTTAAGAAATTATCCAGCATGCACACCTTCAAGCAACTAAAGCCATATCCTTTCTTTCCAAACCGAAAATACATCAATTTTGCATAATTGCCCCTTTAAAAATAGGACTGGACTTAAAATTATACGGGACTAAATTCTAAATTCACTGTAGCTTAACAAGCCGAGCTAGCTAGTTAACAGCTCGATCCACTACCAAGCGAGCTAGAGGCGAGCCACGAGCCGCGAGCTTTTTTGACAGCCCTATTTGTGTCAATTTCTAGATTAGAGATGCACATAGATGCATTATGGCATCATGCAAATCTCAATTTAGATTTTTACTGAGTGAGCTATCCTTTTGTACATTATATTTTTGGTGGCTCTTTTTTTTTTTTCCACTTATAAATAACCCATCAAATCTAACGATCTATACTGTATATTTGACATAGATATTGCTGATGTCTATACTATACATAGATTTAAAGAGTAGAAGTAGGGTTAGTGGTTTGTTCTCGGGTAGGGTACGGGTACTTCGGGTAAATTTGGGACGGATAACGGGTAGGGCCGGTAACGGGTAGGACGGGTACTCGGGTAGAACAGGTACAGGTAGGCAGATTTTTTTTTTCAAAAACTCTACCCTACCTGTTTCATATCCGTGTCCGTCTCGGGTAGGGGTAATGGGTACCTCGGGTACGGGTAACGGGTACCGCAGGTAGGGTTCGGATTTTTTTTTTCTGTTTTTTTTTTTACAGTGTTTTTTTTATGTAATTTGTTTTCAATTATTTAGATAGGACGTCGTGTATCAAAATTGAACAATTTGGAATTTGATTGTTAGCTCATCATAAAATTATTAGAATTTTAATGGTTAAAAATAAAAATAATTTGCTGGAAGGCTAAACGTTTTTTAAATTGATCAAAATTTAATACGTGCCCTATCTAAATAATTAAGAAAACATTTAAAATTTTAATTTTTAATTTAAATAATATTTTTCAAAAATATGTACCATAAGTTCATACATGAATATATACACGTGCAGTCACAAAAAAAATTGAATTTGGGGAGAAATTTTGAAAAATTCGAATAAAAAAAAAAAACGAGTAAACGGGTAGGGTATACAGGTAAACGGGTTCGAGCACGGGTGGCGGTTACAGGTATGGGCGGGTTTTTTTCAAAAAAAAGTGGGTCCGGTCCATCTCATATCTGTACCCATGTACCCGTTTACCGGTTTACCCGTTTATATCCGGCCTTGGGTACGGGTATCCCGGGCAACGGATACGGGTGGACCGGGTTCGGGTAACCCGTTATGGGTTTTAGCAAACCACTAAGTAGGGTGTCTTAAACTTGGTGAACTCAAATCTAAAACTCATCAAATCAGCTTTAAACATAAAATTCGAACAATTAAAACTCGCATACTTTACGAGTGATGCATATATATGTAAAAAAAATTAAATTTTAAATTAATTTTGTATAGAGTCTAGTGGTAAAAAAACGTTCAAAAATATGAATGCATTAAAATTAATTTATTAATCTTCTAATTTGACCACTTGACTTTGTACTAAATTAATTCGAATGTTTAAAATTTTCACATGTAGACGCATCACTCGTAATGTAGGCGTATTACAATGGTTCGGATTCACCATTTAAAGTCGATTTGATTGATTTTAGACTTGAAAATACTTACTATTAGATATTTTATATCATTTTTCTTACACGGATTCATTGATTATATACTATCTAATAATCTTAAAGTATGTTTCTCAGATTAAAGTAAACCAATATTAAAACTCAAAATATATATTAGATGCAGGATTCCGGGTGTACACAAGTTGGTCAAGGTTGAACTTTAATTTTGTATTCTTTTTTTTTTTTCTGATTGGTGAATTCAGATCACCTAATATAATTTAAATTTTGAGTTTTGAATTCAATCCATTGCGTTATAAATTGACATGAATCTTAAAGCAGCTCTACAAATTTTAAATTTGATTCGAATTGGCTTGAATTCTGATTGGAAGATTCGAATTTCAAACTCAAATTTCATTCAGATGATACGAACTCCAAATTAGTTGGGTCAAACAAATTAAATAGATAGATTAAATTTGATGGACATTGTATATAGTGTATACTCTGAACGACACAATTATTTATTTATTTTTAAATAGAAAGATGATACATTATCTTTTAACTTTTATTTAATGGCACTAAAAATATCTATTCAGAATTTAAACATACGATTTTCTACGTCGGCACTGGAGTAAAGATTAGTTATTCTCAATTTTATGTTTCTCGATTACTTATTTAATTATAATATTTTTGAAGAATCTCAGAAAATATTCTCCTTCAAAAAGAAAAAAAAATTGATCAAATATGCTAGTGGACTAGTGGAGTCCATGGCTTCTAGATTCATTCGTAGTTCCATGCTCTACTCTTTCTTTTTTAATCTACAACTTGTCGAATTTCATTATTTAGAATAATTTAAAATTGTCAATTATCTTTTATTTTTTTTCTCTATAGTTAAAATTAAAAGTTATCGTCATATTTTATATCATAAAATTGCAGACAATGTAACATATTTTATCATAAAATAACTTATTTTAAATTCCATAATTCGGAGGACAGCTTAATAAAAAGTTTTTCCGTGCATGCTTTTTTATAAAAATAAATTAGTTCGTAACTTTTCATTTGCATCAAATAGGTTTTCTTCTTTTTTTAGATAAAAAAAAATTATTTTGGTTCTTAAATTTGTAAAAAATATATTCAAATTGATCCCTAAGTGCAGGATGGAAAAATACTCGAGTTATGTCACGTTCGTGTTCAACAGATACCGTGTTGTATTTGATATACGACATTACACTATTCTTTACGCTCATATATTTCAATAGAAATTAAAAACCAAAAATTGTGTATCATAAATGCGACATTTATAAAAAATGTTTAGTGGCTTAATTTTATTGGCAAGACTAAAAACCCATATGAACAAGCTATATGTTGCATCGGTAACACCTTGTCGAGCTTTGATGAAGACAACAAAATACCATGCATGTTTTGGATTTACCCAAAGACTATTATACCCCTTCCCTGCAGGAATTGTCTGTCCTGCTAGATTGGTTACTTATTGCCATAGTTTAATTTGTTTTATTTTGTTATTGTTGATCCTTGCTTAGTTGATTGGTTAATCATGATTCTCTTTTTTTTTTTTTCTTTTTTGTGAGCTCAATTAAGGGATATATAAAGCTGCTGTGAAGTGTTGTTAAATACTGTCAGGCAAATAGAGATACCCTTTTACACAAATCACTTGAAAATCAAAAGAATTAAATTCAAAGTAATATGCAACTTTTTGTTTCAGTATTGATATATGAATGTGTAATTCTTCTTGCTTGCAATTTTAGGCCTTTCTTGTATTATTATTTTACTTTTAACCCATTATTTTCCTTAAATGTTCTTGTAGGGCCCACATCATTTGCTCCCATAATAAACAACCTAGGCTGTGGATGTTGTTATAAGGAGTGGATTTATAACAATTTCCGAATTGTTCTGAAAATTCTCATAATTTGAAATTATAAAATTATTTTTTTTCGAAATTATTTTTCTGAAAATTTTGTATAGCAATTTTCAGATTTTTTGGAGAATTTCCGAAAATTAATTTCATGTTTCAGAAAAAAACGAATAATTTAAAATGATAAATTTTTTTTAAAAATTATAACAGTGGTTAATTTTCAGATTTAATTTAGAATTTATTTTTTGTAAATTTGATCAATTTAAATAAGAATTTTATTTAAAAAAAACGTATTTAATTGAATTCACACTTTTTGGAGATTTTTTTTAAATGTATCTTTTGGAGATGCATTGCAAAACAGTGATCTTGATAGTGAAAATGGGAGATGCAAAGCAAAACCATGCATTTTTAGTTTATTATGGATCTAATACAACTGGTTGGACAATTTTTTTGTCCAAATGAATCACAACCGTCCAAAGAATCATTTTTTCTCAAGAATTTTCGAAACTTACCCACTTTTGAATTTTTTTATTTTTATTATTTCTGTATATATATATTGAGTGGAAAAATGAAGCAACTAAAAATTTACTAGAGATATGTTTGTCCAAAAAAGGAATATGTTGAAACCAGTTTTTAACTTACAAACATCCCTAGCCTATGCTCAAAATAAACCGATCCTCTCCCACATCAATATTACTTTTACCTGATTACCTCTAACTAACCAGTATAAGGTAGGGAGTCTGGCTATCACTGATGACTAAACAATATATAGCAGTATGGTAAACTAGCAAAAGCAAAGACTCCATAAATAAAGCACCTAACCTACATATATTTAAGCCACTACAAAAACAAACACCGAGTCTCTCAAAAATGTCAAATCCTAATCTGATCATCCTTCAGCTTCTAAACTTTGCTGCTAAACGAACCTCCCATATATAATTTTTAATCAATTATCAATCCTTGCTAGAAAGGCGCACTACCTTGCAGTTTGGGCATGAGAGAGCTGCCTTGCACATCATCACAGTCATGTGGCACTGCATGCACCGTGTGATGACCATCTCAGGTTGGTCAGCTAAATTTGGATTCAAACTAGAATTTGAGCTTATTGTGTTTGAGTTCAAGTTTGATTTTGGTTTTTTGCCTATTGAATTGTACTCCTTGGAGTTGCAAGTGAGATTCAGCTCACGATCCAAATTCAGCATAGGTATCGGCTTCGGCTTGTCTAGAGTGTCTCTTGGATCTTTGGAGGTTCTCTTGCGTGTCACTATATTGTAGTAGTTGTTGGATTTATTTAATGGTACACCCGTTATGGGAAACCCAACTCAAAATCCGACCCGTTATGAATAGAATTTCCGAATTGTTTTGAGAATTCACATGATTTGAAATTATAAAATTATTTTTTTCGAAATTATTTTTCTGAAAATTTTGTATAGCAATTTTCAGATTTTTTTGGAGAATTTTCGAAAATTAATTTCATGTTTAAAAAAAAGGAATAATTTAAAATTATAATTTTTTTTTGAAAATTATAACAGTGGTTAATTTTCAGATTTAATTTAGAATTTTTTTAATGTAAATTTGATCAATTAAAATGCGAATTTTATTTTTAAAAAATCGTATTTAATTGAATTCACTCTTTTTGGAGATTTTTTTAAATGTATCTTTTGGAGATGCATTGCAAAACAATGATCTTGTATAGTGAAAATGGGAGATGCAAAGCAAAACCATGCATTTTTAGTTTATTATGGATTTAATACAACTGGTTGGACAATTTTTTTGTCCAAATGAATCACAACCGTCCAAAGAATCATTTTTTCTCACGAATTTTTGGAACTTACCCAATTTTGAATTTATTATTTTTATTATTTTTGTATATATATATATATATTGAGTGGAAAAATGAAGCAACTAAAAATTTACCAGAGATATGTTTGTCCAAAAAAGGAATATGTTTACCAGGGATATGTTTGTCTAAAAATTTACCGAATGTAATCCCATTACTTTCTATTATTAGCAGTACCTCTTTCAGATGCTTAGCTTTGTTAAGCAGTCAGTTCTTGTAACTGACTTTAGACATTCTTACGGACACGTGAAAGTCATCTGCCAGAAAGACAAATGTGAGTTCCTTCACAAATCTTTCTTTGTCATCACGTTCTTTCACGGTTCCTTGAAAGCGATAAATCTAATTTATTCATTTCATATGAAAGAGTAAATCAAATTTACTTATATACGGGACCAAGTCGGGTAAATTATTTATCAGTTCCCAATTCTTTATTTTGCAGCTATGCTTAGTTCTTATTTATACCATTTTTAAAGCATATAAACAGTTTATATATTTTAAAATCAGATATTCTTTTTGGTCCATAAAGCAATTTAGTAATGTGACAAAGCTCCTTTTTGGCCAGCCATTAGGACATGTGAAAGGGGCTCCTAGGAAAGACCAGGGTCATACGGACCACTAAATCTAATCTTTCCGAGACAGAACCATCTCTTTTATGGTGTAAAAATGACAGCTCTTACTAAGGTACTTTAGTGTTTTATCACATTCTTCGATGAACTTTACTTATATGAAGGTTTTCAAAAATGCGAAAAAGTTACACTAAATTTTTCCATTTCAAAAGCGTTAAAGTAATTTGGTAACGTGACAAAGTTCCCTTTGGGCCAGCTATCAAGACACGCAAAAGAGGGTTAAACGAAAAGCCGAGACTTTTTTGTCATTAACCTTGTCTTTTACGGGTGGAGATTAACAGCTCTTACTCAGGTACTTTATTGTTTCATCACATTCTTAGATATACTCAAACGCAGTTGAAAGTTTTAAAAACAAAAACATAAAGAAAGCATAAAATCCTATTTTATCTTTCTCGGTTGGAAAACCGATCCAAGAAATGTAAAAATTTACATTTCATAAGATAGCATAAAGATAGCTTAAATATAATTTAACTTTCTAAGTCGGTAAAACCGAACCAAGAAAATCTCATTTCTAATCGGTTTTGGACTTGAGCTGCAAATGTAAGAATTTAAACCGATACGAGGTATATGTTAGTTTGTAATAATCTAGAAGTCAATAATACGATAATTTATCATAAAGCTTTGTTCATGAATTGGATGATTAATATCATTTTGTTGCCTCGAGTATTATTGCATTTATGAATCATTTTGAGTTCATGACTAAAATTGTGAAACTCCATAATATAGATGATATATACTCTTAATCTTAAAATGTCACTGACCAAGGTAATTAGCAGGAACACTAATTACCACTATAAGGTTAGTATGTGGATTAAAAGATGATTAAGTTTTACAAACCACCTGACACGAGATGTCATTTTAATCACATAGATACATGTTATAGGAACATGGTATTTGACAGACCTCGAATGAAACATTAAATAGAATTGTGTTCATGTCATTTATGTTTTCATTCAGTGTCACGTTCTAAAGTATGAGGTATTTATCGTTCCCACTGATAAATATGTATGTGTGATTGTTATCCACCGCTGTTCGTAAAAAGCAGTCATAACGGTAGCATTCCCATATGTATAGCTTAGCTGAGGAAGTGATAGTCTACCAAGAATACTATTTGTCCCTCGTATTTTATACGAGCTATAGCATCACTGGGCCCCTTGATAGAGTAAGATTATCAACTCGCGGTATGATTACAAGATTAATCATATTTGATAATCTACTCAAGATCAAGAAAAGATTAAGTTTACAAGGATGACACACATCTACCTTGAAACTAATTTGATAACTATGAGACAGAAGAACGGGCACAAGTAAATTGTTTACTGGATCGTGATATTGTACTGTATAGTATCATCTGTGTAATTGGATGGTCATGATGTGTTGCCAAACGCCACCCATGATTATAGAACTTAAAACAGTTGTAACTCTATTTACCAACATAACACAGATCCTATTGGGTCACACCATATATGAGTTAATCGGAGAATCTTATTGTGATTGATTATAAATTGGTTATGATCAATAGTAAGATGGTTATAATTAATTATATGTGTTATAATTAAATTATAAATGTTATGTAAAAATAACAAGCAACAACATTGGTTAATTTATAAACGTGTGTGACACGTTGTATAAAAGTTAACCGGTTAATTTATAAATGTGCAGGACACGTTGTATAAATTACCGAAACAACAACCGCAAGAAAAATATACATAATTGTTCAGAATAATTATACGAACATTATTTGTGTTCGGGCCAAAGGCATTCGGGTCTTTTCAGATTCGTGCTTATCCACATGACGTGTCATCGATCCTATCCAGATGACACGTCATCGATCTTATCCATTTAATCGCATATCTTGTAAATAGGCATATGTTGAGGGGTATTTCGGTCTTTTGCGAACCTCTTCAAAAGCCTATAAATAGAGGGGTGCATGTAGAGAGAAAAATGAATAATTTAAAATTAAATTTTTTTAAAATTTATAACAGTGGTTAATTTTCAGATTTAATTTAGAATTCTTTTTTGTAAATTTGATCAATTTAAATACGAATTATATTTAAAAAAAACATATTAAATTGAATTCACTATTTTTGGAGATTTTTTTAAACGTATCCTTTGGAGATGCATTGCAAAACAGTGATCTTGTATAGTGGAAATGAGAGATGCAAAACAAAACTATGCATTTTTAGTTTATTATGGATCTAATACAACTGGTTGGACAATTTTTTGGTCCAAATGAATCACAACCGTCCAAAGAATCATTTTTTCTCAAGAATTTTCGGAACTTACCCAATTTTGAATTTTTTACTTTTATTATTTCTGTATATATATATATATATATTGAGTGGAAAAATGAAGCAACTAAAAATTTACCAGAGATATGTTTGTCCAAAAAAGGAATATGTTGAAACCAGTTTTTAACTTATAAACATCCCTAGCCTATGCTCAAAATAAACCGATCCTCTCCCACATCAATAGTACCTTTACCTGATTACATCTAACTAACCAGTATAAAGTAGGGACTCTGGCTATCACTGATGACTAAACAATATATAGCAGTATGGTAAACTAGCAAAAGCAAAGATTCCACAAATAAAGCACCTAACCTACATATATTTAAGCCACTACAAAAACAGACGACACTGAGTCTCTCAAAAATGTCAATTCCTAGTCTGATCATCCTGGTTGGATAATTTTTTGGTCCAAATAAATTACAACCGTCCAAAAAATTATTTTTTCTGAAGAATTTTCGAAACTTACCCAATTTTGAATTTTCCGGATTTGATAGTTGGTATTTGGTGTGTACCATTTTTATACTTCTAGATTCTATACAATTTATTTCTAGTTCAAACAACGGCAATGAACAGGTTCATTACTGTTGGAAATAGAGAGGTTGTATACACCAGTTCAAACTAAATAAACTTGGTCCATATCTTTCTTATAGCCCGCAAAAAATAAACTCATTTTTGAGGCTGCTGGGGCTTGAAGCCAGTGAAGCACCATAGGGGACAATGGTCTTACCACTATCCACAATTTATTTAATGTTAGGTTATTCATTCTATATATTATATACACTATAAAATAGATTTTTCTCTACTTTGCAACTGAAATTTTTTTAGTATATATTATATATTATATTATATCTATTTCATGGAAGAAAATTTTATGGTTCTACGGATTTTTTTTTAAATCTGTTTACATAATTTTTTTTTGTTAAAATTATATATTAAATGTATAATTTCATGTGGGAGTTTTGCACAGTAAAATAATTAATGATAATAAAATTTATAGAATTAAAGGATAATTATGAAACTTAGTGATCTTTCGATTTTAATCTATAAGTATTATTATTATTATTAAATTATTTCACAATTGTTGTAAAACTAGAAGTGTTATGTTAGATATTAAATAATTTATATTAAGTCATCAAAACAGTGATATGTCATAACTTAGTTTAATGAGAAAATTGTTATAATACCATTGCAAATCTGAAAATTGTTAAAATGCCACTGCAAAGTTCAACAATTGTGAAAATGTCATTATTGATGTATTCTTATACTATTTTAGTATACGTATTTGTTTAATTCCAATTTTACCCTTCCTTCATACAATTAAAAGACTTCTTATTGACACCGTAGCCTCCAGTTCACACCATTTCACCGATCAACGAAGAAGACATGAAAGATCAGAACACGTGATTCCTCCTACTCGCCTCAGCCTCCTCCTCCCTAATCGCCGCCGACACCGATGCCTCATCCTCCTCCCAAATCGCCTCCTCCCGCCTCCTGCTCCTCCTGCCTCTTCCTCCTCATTCTCCTCCTACCTAGCAGTAGGTTTAAATCTGAGGCAATTTGAAAATCAGTCTTGCAGCTCACCATAAAAGATATGAAGCCTAATCGCCTCCTCCATTTTTGTGATTTTGTGTATGAAATTTTTGACAGGAGCTGTAATCGCGTCCTCTATTTTTGAAATTTTTGTATCTGAGCTGTATCTGAGCTGTATCTGAGCTGTAGTCTGAGCTGTAATTTTTGTATCAACCCTAATTTGCCAGTATCTGAGCTGTAATCGCGTCCTCCATTTTTGAAATTTTTGTATCACATTAAGGTCTGGTAAATCTGGATGACACCTTTTAGCATTTTCTTCACTCAGATATTGGCAAATAAAACAATTTTAAACTAGGTGACTTAAAGAAACAAAAATGAATAATAAAATTTAATGGTCATGTAATTAAGGAGTAATGAAGAAAATAAGCAAGGATTGTAGAACGTGCTGCACATAACCAGGCATATTCAAATGGTCAGCAAAAAGGTAATGGATTCCAGACCATATAGCTACTAATTAATTGTCCCGGTTCCTGTTTTTACATTAAGGGTATTTTGGATATTATATTTTTTTTTAATTTTTTTTTAAAGATTAATACATCAATAATGGCATTTTCACAATTGTTGAACTTTGCAGTGGCATTTTAACAATTTCCAGATTTGCAGTGGCATTTTGACATTTCCACAGTTTTGCAGTGGCATTCTAACAATTTCCCCTAGTTTAATTGTAAATTATTAGTGAAATGGCATCTGCATCTAGGAATATTGTGGCAGAACTCAATAAGGGTGAAAAACTGAATGGCGATAATTATGAGATTTGGGCCATGAAGAATTTAGTATGTCCTGGAAGAACAAGAGGTTCTTTCGATCCTGAATCATATTTTAACCGAACCATAAAAATGTACAACTGAAAAGCACATTGCTGATATTGCTGCATATGAGTCCTGGAAAAAGAAGAACTCTATTGCTCGCATTATATTGCTGAGTAGTATGGACAATGATGTGATGCATGAGTTTAGGCAATATGAGATTGCAAAAGAGATGTGGCTTGCTTTGAAGCAGAAGTTCGGTGGAACTTCTGTTACAAAACTGAAACAACTCACCATCAAGTTTGACACTTACAAGAAGCGTCATAATCATAGCATGTGGCAACATCTCAGGGAGATGTCAAATATGATTAGTGAGTTGAAGGATGTTGGCCATGTTTTGACTGATGAGCAACAACTTTAAGCAGTGATTTGTTCACTTCATCATACTCGGGAACACATGAAAGTGAATCTGACCCACAATGAGAGTATTAAAACTCTCAATGATGCAACAATGTATTTGGAACTTGAGGAAGATCGTATTGAGGCATCCAAGCCTCAAGAAACTGAATCTGCTGTGCATTTGGCTGATTCAAGCTTTCATAGAGGGCAAAGTCAGAAGCGTAAGTCAAATTATGGTAACAAGGGCAAACAGGAGAAAAAGCATAAGGGGCAGGATCGTGGCAAGAGAAAGGCTTCTCAGAACAATTTTAAGAAGCATAATAAAGCCAAGATCAAGTGTTTCAATTGTGGCAAAAAGGGTCATTATGCTCGTGAATGCAAAGAGCCCCGCAAGGTACAAATTATAGAAAAACTTTCATATTTTTCATATGTTTCTGGTTCTGTTTTTATTGCTGATTCTCATCCTTTGTGGATTATAGACTCAGGAGCAACAAACCATGTAGCCAAAGACCATGATTTGTTTGTGAATTTTCGGCAAATTTCGCAAGATTCAAAATGGCTTTATGTAGGAAACAACTCTCGTGTACCAATCAAGGCTATAGACACATGCAAGTTGGATATGCGTGATGGCCGAACCCTCCTCTTACATGATGTTCTCTTTACACCTGACATTCGACGAAATATTGTATCTGTAGTAGTTCTTCTTAAATTTGGATTTACTTTGAACATGTGTGGTATTAATATTAAGTTGTATCTGGATGATGTGTGTTATGATTATGGATATGTATCGAATATTTTTATTATTCTAGATGTTATTAATGTGATGATTTCTTCTAATATCCATTTTTCTTTAATTTGAGAAGATCCAACAACACAGGGAGAATAGTCAAGAAAGTAGAAATCTTCACCAAGTTCACACTTTATATCTAACTTTATTTTGAACACTGATATGTGTCCAAATGAACAATTAGTATATATATATATATATATATATATATATATATATATATATATATATATATATAGGAATATGCTAGCGTGCTATGCATAGCATAGAACCCCTCTATGCAACGGCTTGGATTTCGAGTTTTCAAAATTCTAATGGTCGATCCGAACCATTCATCTTTTTCTCCATATTAATATGTGTTTGGAGACCAAATTTTATATTTTTTGGAATTTTTTTACTATTTCTTTAGATTTATTGAAAATCGCTGTTTTCAGCAAATCTGTACCATAAAAAAACAGCGATTTTCAATAAATCTAAAGAAATAGTAAAAAATTTCCAAAAAATGTAAAATTTGGTCTCCAAACACATATTAATATGGAGAACAGGATGAACGGTTCGGATCGACCATTAGGATTTTGAAAACTCAAAATCCAAGCCGTTGCATAGAGGGGTTCTATGATATGCATAGCATGCTAACATGTTCCTCCATATATATATATATATATGGCATAGAACTCCTCTATGCAACGGCTTAGATTTTGAGCTTTCAAAATCCTAATGGTCGATCCGAACCGTTCATCTTGTTCTCCATATTAATATGTGTTTGGAGACCAAATTTTACATTTTTTAGAATTTTTTTACTATTTCTTTAGATTTATTGAAAATCGCTGTTTTTTTATGGTACAGATTTGCTGAAAACAGCGATTTTCAATAAATCTAAAGAAATAGTAAAAAAATTCAAAAAAATATAAAATTTGGTCTCCAAACACATATTAATATGGATAACAAGATGAACAGTTCGGATCGACCATTAAGATTTTGAAAACTCGAAATCCAAGCCGTTGCATAGAGAGGTTCTATGCTATGCATAGCATGCTAGCATATTCCTATATATATATAGAGGAGGGATCAACTGCACCTATTGTCCTCTCCATTTCTATGAGACCGCTTCTGATTCCGTGAAAGAAGTTACCATGGTTCTGTCTCCTTCTCCTCTTTCTCCGGTGAACGAAGTTGTCACTGCGCGCAATTGCTCCCTCCGCCATGCCCACCACTGAACTGGCCATGCTTTCAAGCTCTGTCGAGCCCTCATCGCCACCATCTTCATTTTCTGACGTAATCTATTTTCTTTCAATTCCAATTAAATTTCTTCAAAATGCAAGATTAATGAAACTCACAATCAAGATGCTTAATCTTATCAACAAATGAAATTCCCTTTTAGAGCACTTGAAAAGTTTCTTTCAATCTACTTTCTATGTTCAAGGTGCACATGAAATTTTTTGAAATAGTATTCTCTCTGAGAGCCTAGGCACCATCAACAAATGAAATTTCAATTTCTTTTTTGCTAATCGAGAAATAGTCAAGAATTTGCATACTTATTATAATAAAATTTGAATTCAGAAATGTATTTATTCAAATTCTCATTGAACATTGTTTTATGATAGGATGATGCTTCTATGGGTGATAAGATGGAAACAAAGACAAATTTTATTCACGAAGATGATACAAATAAGAAGAGTGCTAATGATCTTGTCCCATTGAAAGGCATGGCATTTGCGTCACTTGAAGAGTTTGCTTTGGATAATTAATTGAAATTTAGGAATTATTGGTTTTATACTGAGTTTATAGGCTAAAATTCTGATATATATACTGGCACCTGTTCTATGTGCATTGATACTTTGATAGAGAATGTGATTCTCATAGTTTGATTCATTGCTTAAGTCCGAGAAGCAAACTTTTGACAAATTGACAATCTTTAAACATGTAATTTCAACAATATAGCAAAGACATAATTTATGTCTTCTAAACGAAAATAATACCACAAGCAATTATAATGACCATAACTGTTTTGTCCCTATGTTTTTATCTTTGACAGTGAGCTACCCCCTTTGAGATTAAAACTTAAGATCAAAGTATTTTAGACAATATTTCATATTATGTTGTGTTCGTATGTGATCTTGACTCATATAATTTACAAAGATTCAGAGAAAAGAGAGAAATTTTCTTTGTAAAACTTATTATCAAACATCCATACCAGCAATTATTTTATTTGTTACTGTATTTATCACTTGTCTTTTGAATTCTAAAACTTCACAAAAGATGAAAAGCACTCAAGAAAGATAAATAATTATTCTATACCAGCAAGTACTTTTAATCGTTACTGTATTTAGCCCTACTGCTTAATTTTAATGCCACACTGTCCTTTAGTTATGAAGGACACAATCGATGCACAGAAAGGGATGATTTCATTTCCAAAATCTTTATTCAATCATCATACTTACAAAAGGTAATTATATGAATCTCAACATAGCTAAAAACACAATTACAATTAAAAGAAAAAATACAAACTTCTTGTATGACCGATAATTGTCAGAGGTTTGATGCCCTCGATTTAACTAAAAAACAATACAAACTCTGAGTTTACATCAGAAAAATTGAAAAACTATTAACTCTATTCAACTCATCTATCCATCTCTGAGCCTTCTATGTTTTGTTTCTTCATCATCTATGTTTTTCAATGTGAGCTTGAACTTCTGCATCCAATCTAATAGGAGCTGCAGTCCCTCTTTCCTTCGATTCAAACAAATTACAATGACAATTGTTGTTCAAGCTTCTAGTTGAATTTTGAAAGTAGCAATTATGAAGAATGATTACCTGAACTTAAATAGTTGATGAAGAATGCCAATAATTCCATACAATTGTATGACAGTAATAAAATAAGATAAAGCCTATTGCACAGAATGATAGTTACTTAACATTTATTTTTTTTTTCTTTTTGCAAATTCTGAGATTAGATTCTAATATCTTACTTCAGAAAGCTGGGGATTGGAAACAACACCATTTATATATAGACATACTCACAAAAACAAATACAGTTAATAGCAGTATAATAAACCTTCTTCTTTATCTTGCAACTAGAAAGACGTTTCACCTCCTCTTTATATGAAAATACAAAAGCAATTCACATTTTATAAATTAAATACTACAAATTTAGCTATAAAATTTGTATGCAACACGTATCTCCAATTTACCAGTGGTCCTTAGTGATCTTTAAAGTGCAGCAATTCAAACAATGAAATTATCAAAAAAATTATTTAAACTCAAATTAATTAATAGTAATAACACACCTCCAGTGTTTTCTCAACAGGAGATGCCCACTCCTTGTAATTTCTCAATCGTCTTCTTCACCTCCTCCTCCCCACCTTAAATAAGGAAAAGAAAAATATATTTCAACAAAAATTAAGCAATGCATAGAAGTAACTATTAATACAATTAATCAACCAACTAATTGTAAAATTTTAGAAAAACAGCTTTAAACCTCTTAAATGCCAATTGTGTACTTACCTTTGAATAATTTCTTTACAATGTGAAAGACGACAACAACTTCAATTGGGTTCCTCAAGCTCCTTCCATACTAATCAATTGTGTACACACAGTTAATTTTCAATTTTAATAAAAAAAACTTAATAGAACTAGGCTAATAAGGTATTTGATTAGTTACATCAATTTTATCAAAAAAGAAAGGAAACTCATCTAGATGACAAGCCAAAAAAAGTTTGCATTTAGGAAAAATATATCTTACCTCAAAATTGACGGAGTGTGACCAGGTCGCCGGAGTGACGGGCAGAGGAAAGGGGCACGGAGGTCTATTTCGCTCTTCGAAGCCAAGCGAAGAGAACGAGGAGAGGGGCACAGAGGCTCCAAATTGAGTGTTTAATCTCTGCAAGAACGAAGAGAGGAGAGGGGCACGAAGATCCCAAAATGAGCACTGGATCCACAAAGGCGAGAGGGAGAGAGCTTGAGAAAAAACAAAGGTGAAAGGTCGATGTCAGAGTTGAGATAGGTGGGGCTCTTGGGGAGAAAGTGCGAAACAGAGAGAAAGGGATTTAGGAGTGTTTTCTTCACCGGAGAGGATTGAGCATGCATATTTGGAAATGAAAAGTCGGAGGTAGAGGCAAATCTGAGGCGTTTATCAAAAGTGAGATAAGCTAGATATATATATATATATATATATCTAGCTTTATACAAGAAATTATATATACAATATTTGTACATCCAAATACTTGTACTTATAGAATATTTATGTACTTCAAGAATCCATGAAAATGTCATTAATTATTGCACTAATATGGACTAGTACATATATATAATATCAATAGGGTTATATACATATGCATACCAGTACCCGTTTGGAGATGAATTAATTGGTTGCATGACCCTATCACTAGTGGAAAATATCAAATCAGGATCGGTTATATACACATATCAGTATCGGAATCCAACTGATCCTGATGAAGGCGATCCTGATACTATCAGGATCGGTTTTGTATTTTTTAAATAACCGATCCAAATAGAAACTATTAGGATCGGTTTTTCAATATAACCGATCCAGATAGTTGTTATCCGGATCGGTTTTTATACAAGAACCGATCCAGATACCTATTATCAAGATCGGTTATTATTCAAAAACCGATCCTAATAATTAAATTTTTAATAAAAAAAATTTGAAAATATTATCAGGATCGGTTTTTATACAAGAACCGATCCAGATACCTATTATCAAGATCGGTTATTATATAAAAACCGATCCGGATAACATTTTCAAATTTTTTTTATTAAAAATTTAATTATTAGGATCGGTTTTTGAATAATAACCGATCTTGATAATAGGTATCTGGATCGGTTCTTGTATAAAAACCGATCCTGATAATATTTTCGAATTTTTTTTATTAAAAATTTAATTATTAGGATCGGTTTTTGAATAATAACCGATCTTGATAATAGGTATCTGGATTGGTTCTTGTATAAAAACCGATCCTGATAATATTTTCAAATTTTTTTTATTAAAAATTTAATTATTAGGATCGGTTTTTGAATAATAACCGATCTTGATAATAGGTATCTGGATCGGTTTTTGTATAAAAACCGATCCTAATAATTAAATTTTTAATAAAAAAAATTCGAAAATATTATCTGGATCGGTTTTTGTATAAAAACCGATCCTGATAATATTTTCGAATTTTTTTTATTAAAAATTTCATTATTAGGATCGGTTTTTGAATAATAACCGATCCTGATAATATTTTCGAATTTTTTTTTATTAAAAATTTCATTATTAGGATCGGTTTTTGAGTAAGAACCGATCCAGATGGTTGGTTGAATGTAAAAACTAGATTTTTAATTTTTTGGCCAGCTTCCATTTATATATATATGCTGGCCCAATTAATATGATACCGATACAAATCACAAATAGATATCAAAACACATCCTACAAATTAAGTTTACACATCCTAAATTTAGTTTATATATACAAATCACATACGAATCCTAAATTAAATATCATAGACATACACATCCTACAGATTAAGTTTACACATCCTAAATTGTAATACTTCTTCTTGTCGACTTTACCTCATTTAGGAAGTATTGAACCCACATTTTTCGTAATTCGCTCAAGCGTTGTACAGTATGTCTAGAGGAAATGTCCTGCATTTTTTAAAAGATAGAAGAGCATGCACAATTAATTATGTATTTTATTATATTTGAAGCAACAATGCTGAATTACTTTTTGAAAAATTAATAAATGCATACCTTTAAGTTCGGAAAAGTATCAATGTGTTCGTTTATTATGTCTTGCACGAGCAACATGACATAATATGCACATTCCCAATCGGCCGGTTGTTGTGGGCACTACATAAAAAGTTTGAAAAAATTGGAATGTATGTTAATGAGCATACAAATGACTTATATGTCTAGATATTCACAATTTTTTCCAACTAGGTCCTTATAATCATATATCTCAATATAAACTATTACCTTGCAATCGTTATGAATCGTCAAAGAAGTACCCATTACCCTGATGAAGACACTGTTGAAATATGAACACATTGAACAATCAGTACTTACGGGAGATATTTAAACTGAAAAAAAATAAAAAAAATATAATGCATTGTAAACAAACGTAAAATTTAGGATGACACTTACTCCTCGACCGCAGCAGTGATCATTAGCATTTTTTTACTCTTCTTACTGGAATCGTACACGTACAGAGCACTTTCTCTTGGCATAAGCACAGCCAATACCCAATGATTGCTGCATGTTAGGTTTATAGCATGTAATATTCTATAATAGATATATATATATATATATATATAATAAAATTAGAATATATATATGTAGCACTAACATCTGATGGTAAGGGATAAATATCAATCTCTTGTCCCGATTTCCGTTGAGTGCTTCCCCTATGTATTGAAGTGTACGTTCTCGATCATCATTCAGCATGGTGGCATTCGTTCGCTCGGGGTCCATGAAACCAACATGCTCATCGGGAAATTCCTCCTTAACGAATTTGTGCCAATACCTAAAAAAAAGAAGGCATACAGGTGTTACCAAATTTGTTTTATTTGAATTATAGGTACTAAATTCTATAATTATTACGAATATTAACTCACAGCATCCACATCTGAATGACTGGTCCAGTGAGCCACTCTCGTGGTGTAAGCAAGGCCGCATAATCATCTGCATAAACAGATATGGAGTCTGCTGAATAGAAAAGATCAAGTGGCGGATCGATTTTGAATGGACTGCCATCTAGCTCCAAAAACCAATCACGCAGCTGATTGAATGTTCGTCCCAGCTTGTTAAAATTGATACCATCAAGCGCCTGGCAGTGACTCGTTGCTTTCCCACCTACAGGAAGCTGTATCTCTTTGCGTGGTTCCTACAAAATTTCGTAATAAATTGAAATAAAATTCAGAATGAACTATAACTCTGTCATATAGATACAAATTAAGAAGTATAAGAACTTAGTAATAATATATACCTCATCTGAACCTGTCAATATCATGGATATCGGCCATGCAGTGAAACTGCCGAGGACTGATCCAAGGGTTAACTGTTCACCATTTGGTAGAGGTAAGGGGATGTCTAGGAAGTCCGCATCTTCAACACCATCCACCATTACTCTTGCATGGTCGTGTGGCATCGGTCTATTGTGAATTGTTCCACCGGGTACAATTGGCACATTAATTATCCCCTTGGCCACCATACGAGTATTCTCACCTACTTTCGCGAGGAGTTTGCAGGGCAGTTCTGCCTCCTGTACAAGTATATGTATTTACTCGAATAAAATCCGAATATATATGAAACTAAGGCATATGCCAACTGATTTAAATCTGAATTTGTATTACCTCAGTAAATCCGGAAAGATCGGCAGGTTTGACTGACTGGCAGCTGCTCTGAAGGAGCGTTGGGGTAAACGTCTTTTCTTGTTGGGCCATCGTCTGCTGAATCAAAATTGCAAGTTCAGATTTCATTTCTTTCCTCATTTCTTCCCGTATTCTGTCCTCCATTCCTCTTACTCTCTCCTCCATTCCTCGACACCTCTCCTCCACTATTTGATCAACTCTCGCATTAATTTCTTCTTCGGATGTCTTCAAGGTGCGTGTCCTCCTTATCCGACCCTTCCCGAATGTTTTTGACTGTGTAATCAGACCTCCCACTCCTCTCACCCTCCCAGGATGCTCCGGATTTGGGAGAGATTTTCCCAGAACATCCTCGTATCGTACGACCGTCAACTGGCCTTGTTTGAAAGCCGCTTCTTGTTCTTCCTGAAATGACAAATGCATGTTACAACATATTAATTTAAAGTTGAATTTCAACGAATAACAATATCTAAATCCTCACAATTCTGTTGATGACCGGTAAGTATGTTTCTGGATAAAAGCGTTCGTTGGTCTTGTCGGAGAGCTTCTGTCTAGCTAGTTTCCATGCGACGTGCCTATGCTCAACCGACAAATCAACAAACTCCTCTGGTGTCAATGCAGTACTAGTTGACCCTTGGGAAGACGGATCACTAGATGCTTTCTCGTTTGCAATCGCCTGCATAGCATCTTTAAGTCGGTTCTGGAAACCCTCATCATTGTAACCTCTGGATCCCAAGAAATGTGGATACTTGTTGTGGGCCTGATTGTCCCTCCCAATCTGACTGGCAGCCTACAACGCAAGAAAGAAACAATTGGCCTTGATTATAAAAAAAAAAATTGAATTCTTAATTATAGATAAGATAGGTGGTCCATAGAAATAAACATACATCAAATTCCTCCGTCATTCGGTACTCGACAAATTCTTCCCAGTCTTTTTCTTCAATCTGGAGCTTATCAAAATCGGGCGTCCCACCCTCGCGGAACACTTTAGTCAGCTCGGTTCGCCATTTTCGGTGACAACTAGCCATTCTCTGATAATAATATTTCCTCACATCTATGTCTTCGACTATACCCCAGGTCACCTAACAAACAAATATAAATCAAAATTTAGAGTTAAACTAATCGAATGATTTTTAATGAAATTAGTACCATGTTATTTACCTTAAGTATTTCCCATATTTTTTGCTTGTACTCATCTGGAACATCTTTCCATCGTTGGAACCTTATAGGAATATTCCTTCTTACCAATATTCCAAAATCTGTTGCAAAACTCGTTGTCTCTCGAGTAACAATCGGCCTGAAAAATTTGTCAAGTTGCAGTGTTTTCCCTTTCTCGTTAAACTTCTCCTTAATTCTGTTAGGCCCTCTTCCTCGTTTCTTAATCGAGGCCGACTCACTACCATCATGATCACTATCACCTTCCATATCTGTTTTTTTTTTAAACAATTAATTGAACTCAATGCTACATTATCTTTAGAGAACTATAATTAGTAGAACAAAGTTATACCATACATAATGTAAAATTGAAATGAGACCACAAAGTTATACCATAATTGGTACAAAGTTATATATAATTGGTACAAAGTTATATATAATTGTTGCCATAATTCGACTCACTACCATAATTGGTACAAAGTTATACCATAAATAAAATTAAAATGAGACCGCAAAATTGATCTAATCTACGCATAATCTAATCCATACATAATGTAAACCATGCACAATCTAACCATTCTTTCACTAATTTACTAGAAACTTTAATATATTTGTAATGAGAAAACACATATGACAATCTAACCAATACAATATGAAATACCAAATAAAATTCTCACAATGCCTTCGTACCAATTACACTTGAGTAACTAGGGTTAACAAAAATAATTAAATAAACCGAATTAATTACCCGAATTAATTAGCAACAAATACCAAATAAAATTCTCACAATGCCTTGGTACCAATTACACTTGAATAACTAGGGTTAACAAAAATAATGAAATAAACCGAATTAATTACCCGAATTAATTAGCAACAATGCTAACAACAATTCTCACAATGCTAACAATTTATAAAAAATTCATAATAAACCGAATTAACTAGCAACAATTTCTAATCCGATTCTAACAACAAATTCTAATTCAAAATGCTAACAATTTCTAAACCATTCCTAACAAACCAAGTTTAGAGAGGGAGAGGGAGAGGGCACTTACCCGAGTGTGAGAGAGAGCGCCGGGGTTGAGAGGGAGATATAGGCGGGAGGCGGGGCCACCGAGCCGAGGGAGAGGGAAGAGCAGAATAGAAGGCTTTCACGGAGGAGAAAGAGGCGACGGAGGAGCACCGAGAGAAACCACGGAGGAGGAGAGGGAGGAGCCGACGACAATGGGTTTGAGGAGGTGGGAAGAGGCTAGGTCACGGTTTGAGTGAGGGTTTTTGAGTGAGATAGGTCACTTGTTGAGTTTAAGAAGGAGCCGAACTATCTGGATCGGTTTTAGTATAATAACTGATCCAGATACTATCTGGATCGGTTATTATACTAAAACCGATCCAGATAGTTAATTTTAAATTTTTTGGAATGAAAATATAAAGATTATATAAGAAAATTTATAAAACAATTTCTAAAATGATTTATATAACAATTTCAAATATAATTTTTGTATCTTAAAAAAATGTGTATGTGTATGTAAAAAAAAAATGTGCATGTGTACGTGTATATATTTGTGTATGCTAAATCCTGCTTTATGTAAAAACAAAAACATATTAAAATAATTTTACAACATATATTTTTACATGTTATTTGGTGTTAATTCAGAGTCAAACAGAATTAATTGAAAGGAAAATGATATCTGGATCGGTTCTACAGATAAAAACCGATCCAGATAGCTATCTGGATCGGTTTTTATCTATAGAACCGATCCAGATTCGATTTTCTGATTTAATTTAAAATATTAGATATATGTGAGATATAAGAAAGTTACAAAAATAATTAAATAAATAACTGTATATGTATATGTATGTATGTGCATATTTATGTCAAAAAAATTTGTATATGTCATTTTTAGGATTTGGATCGGTTCTGCAGGTAAAAACCGATCTAGATGCGTATCTGGATCGGTTTTTACCTGTAGAACCGATCCAGATGAAATTTTCTGATTTATTTTAAAGTATTATATATATGTGAGGTATAAAAATCTACAAAAATAATTAAATAAATAACTGTACAAAAATTTGATGCAATATGTGCATGCTTCACTAAAAGGGGCGTAACTTTTGATCCGTCCGTCGGATCGGGCTGAAATTTTGACAGGAACTCCACAGCCCAAAGCCGCACAAGAAACAAATCTATAGATTTGTTTCACCATTCGTGCGCTCAGATTCGCGATCCGAGTCTTCCTTCATGGAGTTTTCGACCTTTCTTTATAATTTTAGCATTTTTAGGGTCTTTTATGTATCTTTTATGTATTTTCTGTTTTGAGGGTTTATATTTAAACAGACGTGATGTCTTTTGGGAGAAGTTAGTTTTTATGCATCAGTTTTTATCAAAGAATTGAGAATCTGTGTGATCTCAACACCAAACCTATCTTTCCATTATTTGTTCCAATTTCTTGATCTTTCGTGCATCAAAATTTTTGGTATTTTAATAAATAACTGTACAAAGAGAATTATATAAAAGTATGCATGTGTATGTGTATATGTATATGTATATGTATGTATGTGCATCTGTATGTAATTAAATATGTATATTTTTGGTATCTGGATCGGTTTTTACCTGTAGAACCGATCCAGATTAGATTTTCTGATTTATTTTGAAGTATTAGATATATGTGGGATATAAAAAAGCTACAAAAATAATTAAATAAATAACTGTACAAAGAGAATTGTATAAAAATGTGCATGTGTATGTGTTTATGTATATGTATGTATGTGCATCTGTATGTAAAAAAAATGTGTATATGTCATTTTTAGGATCTGGATCGGTTCTGCAGGTAAAAACCGATCCAGACACGTATCTGGATTGGTTTTTACCTGTAGAACCGATCCAGATTCGATTTTCTGATTTATTTTAAAGAATTAGATATATGTGGGATATAAGAAAGTTTCAAAAATAATTAAATAAATAACTGTACAAAAAATTTTATATAAAAATGTGTATGTGTATGTGTATATACATGTGTCAAAAAAAACAGTGACCTAATTAATGATATATAAAAAGGTTTGGTTTAGAGATTATCTTATGATAATATTTTCAAATAAGCTAAGTAATTATTTTAGGATGATATTTACAAAATTAAAAGATAAGCTTAAAAATTTACATTCAACATGAATATAAATAAGTTACAACAAAATTTGAATAATAACTTGCATGCTTCTCACTATCTAGTGGTTCAATGCATCCTGAAAAAAAAAATTATCAAGTCAACAATATTAACAAATATTAACTCACATTATTAACAAATATTAACTCACATTTTTATTTTTTAATATTTTGACATACCAATAAGAGCTTTTAGGGATTGTTGCTAGTGGGAACTCCTTCAATCCATTCTCCTTCATTATGATCATTGCGCATGTGACTTGTTTCGTTTCCATCACCACTTGATAAAAATACCATGCCGGTGGAAAACGGTGGTATCTCATCAAAATGATCGTACGCTTCTTCGTCTTCCACATTATCAATCCCGACTATACGTCTTTTACCAGGGAGGACAACATGTCTTGAATGATCGGCGGGATCAGTTACGTAGAACACTTGTGTGGCTTGTCTTGCAAGTATAAATGGATCATCCTTGTATCCAGCCTTACTGAAATCCACCAAAATAAAACCATCTTCGTCGACTTTAACCCCCCTACGGTTATCGACCCATTTACACATAAATAACGGGATGTTAAATTTTCTATAATCTAGCTCCCAAATTTCTTCAACAAATCCGTAATATGACATCGATGCATGCGATGGTCCGGTACCTTTAGGATCTGACAAATCACTCGAAATTGCTACTAATGTCACTCCACTGTTTTGCATGGTACTCTTTGAATCTTGCTTTCTTGTGTAAAATGTGTAACCGTTGATGTCATATCCTTGGAAGGTCCTAACGACATGGACTGGACCAAGAGCCAACAATCTGACAGTTTCTTTAATGTTTTCTCCCTCCGGAGCTTGCATGACTCTACGTGTAAACCATCCTTCAAACTTTTTATTGTGTTCGCTGATCAACCACTTGTCGGATTTCTTGGGATTTTGTTGCCGCAAGAGAGTCATATGCTCGTCCCAAAATGGATGAACGTCAGTGAGGTGTTGCAAAACATGGAAATGTGCTAGTGACATCGTTGTTCTATCGGGCTCAAATAATTTTGCACCGATTGTGCCTACCCCGTGAAGTCTACCCTCGTGCCGAGATTTAGGGATGCCGATAGCTTTCACATCGTCCATGTAATTAGTACAAAACTCAATAACCTCTTCGGCAGCATAAGCTCTTACAATGCTGCCCTCAGGCCGATATCGATTCCTCACATATGCCTTTAACAAGCCCATGTATCTCTCGAACGGATACATGTACCGCAAGAAGACAGGTCCACACATCTTAATTTCTCTAATTAGGTGAACGATTAAATGAACCATGATATCAAAAAAGGACGGCGGAAAATACATTTCAAGATAACAAAGAGTGACAACAACATCCTTCTGCAGAGCATCTAGCGTATCAGGATCATTTACTTTGCAACAGATGTTCCAACCAGGCTATCACACACATTTTTAACCACATGCATCACATCGAGACAGTGTCGAACATCTAAGTGCTGCCAGTATGGTAAATCCCAGAATATTGACCTCTTCTTCCAACTAATTTTCGGTGCCCCTTTCTTTCTCACCGCCTTTTTTTTAAATTTCTCAAATTGAACTTTGATATCCTTTACTAGCGAGTAAACAGCTTTACCGGTCAACGGATAATTTGCTATGGTATTCTCGGTCTTTCCATTGAATTCTTTCTTTCTTTTTCGGTGTACGTGGTTGGCAGGAAGAAATCTACGATGACCCATGTACATGTTTTTAGAGGAGTTAGGTAGCCACACATCGACTGTATTGTCCAGGCAAACAGGGCACGCTTTCTCTCCTTTGACACTGTAACCCGATAAATTTCCATAAGCCGGAAAATCATTAATGGTGCAGAAAAGCATGGCCCGTAAAGTGAATTTCTCCTTGCTGTATGCATCAAATATCTGCACTCCGGATTGCCATAATTCTTTTAAATCCTCGATCAATGGTGCTAGATACACATCTATGTCATTCCCGGGTTGTTTGGGGCCTGATATGAGCAAGGTCAACATGATGTATTTGCGTTTCATACATAACCAAGGCGGAAGATTATAAATGCACAATAGAACCGGCCAACTGCTATGCTTGCTGCTCATGCTACTGTGTGGATTTATTCCATCTGCACTCAGCCCAAGCTTAAGATTTCTAGGGTCACGTTCGAATTCGGGAAACTCTTTGTCAATATTTCTCCACTGAGGAGAATCAGCGGGGTGCCATAATTTTCCATCTTTTTTCCGGTTATCGGCATGCCAACGCACTAATTTTGCATCTTTAGCATTTGAGAATAAACGTTTGAATCTCGGTTTCACAGGGAGGTACCACAATGCTTTTGCCGGAGGTCCTTTATTCATTTTACAATCATCACTTTTATTGTTGGTAATCTGCTTTGGTTTATAACGTGATACACCACATTTTGGACACTCGTGAATATATTTATACTCATTTCGATATAATATACAATCATTTGGACACGCGTGTATTCTTTGAACTTCCAAATCCACTGGGCACAATATTTTCTTCGCTTCATAAACATTAGGTGGTATCTCGTTTCCATCCGGAAGCATTTCTTTCAAATTTTGTAATAACTCATTAAAACTTCTATCACTCCAACCGTTAGATGCTTTAAGGTTATACAATTTTAATACACCTTTCAATTTCGAAAATTTAGAACAACCAGGATACAATTCCTTATTAGAATCTTCGTAGAAATTCTCAAATAAACAATACTGCTTATCATTATCAAAATCCTCTTCTAAATCACGTAACATTTGATCAAAATTATCACATCTATCTACCACCATATCATCATTTTCTTCGGTATGGTATTCCTGATGCTGAGTACGAGTGCTTATGTCGGTTTCCAATCCCCGGAGATTATTCCCGTCATTATCACCGGTATGGTAATCCTGATGCTCAGTACCGGTACCTATGCCGGTTGACAAACTCTCACCGTGCCATAACCAACACTTATATCCTTGCTTGAATCCACGACGGATTAAATGGTTCTTCACTTGGTGCGGGTTGAAAATTTTTTGACCATTATTACAATCACGACAAGGACACGACATCAGTGCACTCCCTTTGCTTGCCATATCTTCAATAGCAATTCTGATAAATTCCTCGACACCTGTCATATATTCATCAGATAGACGTGATGCTTCGTACATCCAACTGCGGTCCATCTACAATAATAAAAAACACAATTAATTAAGAACAAGGTTGGGGTACTCAATTATGTTCACAATAGGGCTTACATGGGGCCGGGTTACCATCCTATCCCACTCTTTGAATACTTTGTCTCAGTAGTGACCACATGTTAGTCGTGTTTTAGCATTTAAGAAAATTTCGGCAGCATTTCCCCTTAGTTCCCCGAGTACTCGAGGAACTAAGGGGAAATATATGCTGCCGAAATTTTCTTAAATGCTAAAACACGACTAACATGTGACCACATCCTAAATGAGACAAAGTATTCAAAGAGCAGTCCCAAAATGGGGACTATTCAAAATTAATCCCTAATGGATTAATTTTGAACGGGTATCATGACCTAAAGTCATTAATCATGCAGTTGTGGCTCATAAGACAATACTCTAGCTAAATATCTAATATAAATACATCTACGTACGTACTCTAGCTATCAAAATACACATTCATGCATGCACAAAACTAATTAAACATGAGTTATTTGCATGTTGTACTTACAACTTTTTTAGATGCCGTACCGAGTGAGATGAAGATCACTGCACCAAATCTCTCAACAATAGCCAATCTACAAAATTAAACCGAAAAATTGGAACCTAATTAAGAGATGTACATATAGCATATATCCTACAAGTTGAAATAAAAAAAAAATGCTCATATAGCATATATATATATATATAGCAAACTCAAAAGCGTGTGCATGCAAATCTTGAAAAAAGAAGAGGTATTCAAACTTATAAAGAAAATCCCCACATATATATAAAGAATATATAGGTCATATATATATAGCTAATTATATATTTGCTCATAAATTACACATATAGCATATATATCATTTGCATTCAAATATCCACATTTAAAGGAAAACTTGAAATGAGAAGAGGTATATTCAAACTTACAAGCTTGTGGAACCAATAAAAGAGCTAAATCAAAACTTATACGGTTTAGATTTTGAGCGGGGCCGGATCATAGTAACCCACTTGTATAGGCCGAATTTAGGGTTTAGGGTTTGAACAGAATCATAGGTAGCTAATAAATGGTGCAAGCTCCATTAATATCAAATTTGAGAAAAGAGATGATCAAATGTACTTGAGATATGAGAGCTGAGATAGCTGTATTAATGGAGGGCGAAATAGCTGTTGCGCTAATTAAGAGAGGCGAGACCTAGGAAGAGAGACGAGTTCTGACAAAAATCGGATAGAAATTCGCCTTATATGCAATATTAGGATCGGTTGTTATTAATAAAACTGATCTTGATAGTATCAGGATCAGTTATTATAAATAACTGATCCTAATAGTTCAACTATTAGGATCGGTTTATTATAAGAACTGATCCTGATAGTATCAGGATCAGTTATTGTAAATAAGTGATCCTAATAGTTTAACTATTAGGATCGGTTTGTTCTAAGAACTGATCCTGATAGTATCAGGATCAATTATTATAAATAACTGATCCTAATAGTTGAACTATTAGGATCGGTTTTATATCAAAACCGATCCTAAAAGTATCAGGATCAGTTCCCACAAAAAACCGATCCTAATAGTTAATAATTAGGATCGGTTGTTACTAAAAACCGATCTAAAATGTTATTAGGATCGGTTTTTCTTACAAAACCGATCCAAATACTTATTAGGGTCGGTTCCCTCGTATAACCGATCCAGATAAGCCGATCCTGATTTCAATTTTTCCACTAGTGAATGTACTTTTGAATTATCATAATTTTTCGGAAAAATAAATTTGTATAGTTTTTTTCTATTTTTTTTAGTATAAAACAAGTTCTTTGAGAAAATCTAAGTTTATCATTTTATTTGACCAATTTCTACCGATTCATTTGATCTTGATTCCATGATCAACTTATTAATTTTGATATTGATTTTTTTTTTTTTTTGAGAAAGTTGGTAGTGGCTGCTAACTTCGATTTTGATTTTCAGACCCATCATTCTAGCTTTTTAACATCTATGCCACAGTTCGTACTCAGCTCTGGCGCTCTGTTATAAACCCTAGCCACTATATATTATGTTATGCCACAGTTCGTACTCAGCTCTAGCGCTCTATTGTAAACCCTAGCCACTATATATTATGTTCGTCCAGTATTCAATTTCTCATTGTTCAACAAAGAAAAACTACAGAGAAAGAAAAACCATGAATTGCGGTTGTGCGGTTGTGCGGGTGTGTACAGGCGAGTTGTATAGGACTATGAATAGCAGGTAACGCCCCTGTTTGAAAGGATTTTTTTTATTTTTTTTGTGCATATTCATAGTGAAAATCCTGACTACCCTATGAATACATGACTTTCTTTTTTTTTAGGTTGGCGCTTTCCACCAACGATTGTATTAAAATTAAGAAAATGTTATTTACAGTACCTCTGGTGTTAGCTACTATAAATGAAAAAAAAATAAAGGGAAAAAGAACAAGTGAAGTAGATGTTAAATAAAATTGCTATATAGGTGCACTAGATGCGTGCAAATTAAAGCCCCATATTCTGCGTCCTCAGTTTGTCTTCTCTGTATGGTGCTATACCAGTACTGTCGAATCTGCATGCATACTTGTCTCATCGATGAGCGATGACAATACTAATTTGTTCTCGTTGGAGAATATTATCCTTTTTATCTTCTTCCAAATTGCCGAGAATCCTGCACCCCATGTTATTGTCACACAAATTTTTATATATATCTCCATTATGGCACTGTTGTTATATATCCCACCCCACATGTATGCACTATCAATTGTTTCATACTGTTTATTCACCAATCTGAGGTTTAGTTGAGCTGTCAGATCTCTCGAAGATCTTAATTTGGGAGAATCTGCATGACCAGAATAAAATCTCCCTCGATCGATCGTCTCAATTGTAGTGTCACCACATAAATTAGCACAATTTGGTGTGATATGGCAGCCTCTACAAGCAGCACATGCTGTGAATTAATATCCTATGTTGTAATACAAGCCATTTGAAATATATGTTCTGACCTTAGTCGGTACCTGTAGTTGCCATTGTCACAGGCTCACAGCACCCGTACAGATCACCCCCTTATTAATTATATATGCAACCGATTAATTCACATCCCCTCAAGTTACCTGACTGAGTACAATTGAATCAGACGGCTTGAAACTGGAATTTTTAACTTGGCACGAATCTCAAAGCACAAATATTATTGCCCCCCCACGCCATCTCGAACAGAAGTTCAGCAAACTGCGGTGCCAATATGCCAATGCCACGCTGAGTCCCAGGGGCGGATCACAGAGGAAGCTGAATTTTTATGTATTAGCACTCCTATAATAATTTAACAAATTTAAAGGGACTTGAATGTAAATTTTAAAACTCAAAATCACAGACTGGACTTCCATATTTTTTTTTAAAATAAAATAAAATTTAAATATTTCAAAAAAATAAGCACACTGAAAATTATTTCACTACATATAAAGTAAGCATAGTAAAATGCCTCCACCGATTAAAAAATGATGGAGCTATTTTTCATAAAAATCAAGTCCAACTTGTTGTGTTGAAATATTTAAGTTTAGCTCTATTTAAAAAAGAAAAAAAATGGAGATTTCATGTCTTTTTAGTGCTTCGATTTCTGTGTGTGCACCGTGGAAAAGTAAAAGAAATTTTTCCAAAAAAAGATCGTAAGAGAGTATTTAGAAAAATAGGTATGCACCGGGTGAGGACCCGTTCGGCACACATAGAATAGAATAGTAGACTGAAATTAAGGTCTAATTTCTGCCGAACAAAACTAATTAAAATGAGTTAGAATAGAAGCATCGGAATAAAGAATTTGAGTGGAACAGAGATTAAGAAAAAAAAAATACTTCTTTTATATGAATGATGTGGCAGATTTTTTTTCACTTTTCTCAATTCCAACGTGCGCAATTTCAGAGGAAGAAAAGTGGAGTACTTTTGAATCCAATTCTTTATTTTAATAAAAAAAGTGTCACTATTCCTATGTAAAGTTACCATACAAATTTGGAATATATCATAATAGTCTGTTCTCAATTCGATCCACAATTCCTCTATTCCACTCCAATTTCATGCCATGCCAAACATGCCCAAGGAATAAGGTATGCATAAAAGCATTCAATTCAAGAAAAGGTATGCACCGGATAGAAGCATTCAAAGAACAACAAACTTGATGTATTTTCATAAAATCACTGACAAGTGCATGTGCAGTTTAAGAACTTTGATTGTTGATTAATTATGCACATTATTAAACTATCAAAAAGGTTATCCACCTCTAAAAAAAATGAGAATTTGCTATTTCATTCAAATGAGCTATGGTAGTTGTAAGGTAAAGTACTTTTATCTCAATACATTTTTTAAATGGAAATTGGTTATTGACCTGTTATAAAAGTTTTATGTGCAATTTTATACCCTTCACAGGTTTGATATTTTTTCAATATTTTTTGTGCAAATTTCATTTCTAAATTCATCTTTGGTGCCTTATTTGCCAACTAATCTTTTTTTTTTTCTAATATATATATATATATATATATATAGTAGAACTAGGGTGCTCTTAAGTTCACCAAAGTTTTGGTGAGCTTAATTCTAAAAATTATCAAATCGATTTCAAATGACGAATCTGAACCGTTGAAACCCGCTTACCTTACGTATGATGTATCTACATGTGAAATTTTTAAATATTCAAATTAATTTAATGTAAAGTCAAGCGGTCAAAAACGTTCAAAAAATGAATGCACTAAAATTAATTTATTAACCTTCTAATTTTGACCGCTTGACTTTATACTAAATTAATTCGAATATTTAAAAATTTCACATGTAGATGCATCACACGTAAAGTAGGCGGGTTTCAACGATTCGGATTCATCATTTGAAATCGATTTGATGAGTTTTAGAGTTAAGCTCACCAAAACTTTGGTGAGCTTAAGAGCACCCTAGTTCTACTCTATATATATAAATATATATATATATATATATATATATATATATATATATATATATATATATTAAACTCACAGGTCAGGACTGCTATATAATGGATGTTTTGGATAGAGAAATATATTGATATCATTTAGGAGAATGTATTACTGTACCTTGTTCGAATGGTAACTAAGAGCTAACTTAAATTGGTTATTAAGAATTGAGCATGTTTATGGGTTTATTCAAGTGTTAACTTAAATGTTGTTGTTTTACTTGAACAGTGTGAGAATTTGGTATGATATAGTTGTATAAATTTGTGGCATCAAACACTTTTTTTAAATATTTATGTAATTGCTCCTCTATGTCGACCCTAATTATACATGGTTTATATTTGGGATATATGTATTAAAAACTTTACTATTTGAGAATTTGGTATGATGAGGAAAAAAAAATACATTTTTAACGGCCAATTAATTAATAGCCAATTCAATTTGAGAATTTTTAGCAGACGTCACCTCTTATGAATATATGACTAATTATTTGAACTTAACAAATTAGTTAATCTAATAGTTTAAATATTTAAATTGAATATAGCTAATGTTAAAAAAAAAATTTAATAATATGGTCCCAATTTGTTCAATTAATTAATCAATTACAAGCATATATATATTTCTGACTAGTATCGTGCCCTTGCGTTGCAACGGGAACATGTTATAAGATTGAATAAAATATGAAGATACATTTTTGTTTGACATTCACACAAAATAAAAAAAATATTTAAATGAAAATAAAAGACACAAATGAAAAAAAAATGGAAATCCAAATAAATAACAATAAAAAAAACAACATCAATTGATGGATCAAATATAACATGAAAAAAATTCTTAAAATATTATTACGATTTAATATCTAATTTTCTCCACAAAGCAAGACCGATCATTAAACAATTTAGAAAAGAAATGATATGTAAAGAAACAAAATTGAAAAATATATGACTAAATGATTCATATAAGAATTTTCTCTACATATCATTTGTGGTGGAAAATTATTTTAACAATAGAAATTTCTCTGCATATTATTTATCTACACAAAAGTTATAGATATTATTTATTTTTCTCTCCAGATCAGAAAGATATGATTGTTTCCATCAGCATAAGATCTGCTATTTATCTATTCACAAAGATGCAATAACCCTAAACAAAATCCGGAAAAATATAATTGTTTTCATTTTCATTATCGAAATTATAGAGAAAAAGGAGAAATAAAACAAGAAAAATAGAAAAATAAGAAAATAATAGGAGTGGGGTATGCCCAAATTAAAGCCCTTTGGACTGCCTCACTGTCCAAAGGGTTTCTTGACAGTTCGATTAAAATTTAATTAATGATGTATTTATATGTATTCAAAACTTGAAAAGAAAATGATAGAAATTTTGTTTATTATGAAAAGTGAAAAATGTACTGGATGTCTCTAACATCTTTTTTTCTCCATACAATCATTAAAAGATAAAACTGATAAAAAGTATCGCGTGCCTATATTTTTCGAAGAGAAAGAAGCATAAAAAAATTTAGCGATTATAATAACACCTCTTTTACTTATGACTCTTGTTTTTTTAATTTTTTTTATTTTGCATTGTTAATTTTCAAAAATTTCTATCTTCACATTAAATATATTTTAAAAGTTTATAAGAATTTGCATATCATATTTCTTAAGAAGTTAAAACAAAAAATTAAAATCTGAACAATATATATAATGTCCGTGCTCTTTAGAATTGACAACTATATATTTTATATGTAATTAGTTGATAAGAAATATTAAAAATAGCAAAAGAAATAAGAATTGATAAAATTGAAAATTTTATTTACTTAAGTATTAAATTAAAGTTATTTTTATGACGTTGTTTCTTTTCAAAAAAAAAATATTATGTTTGTGAGACATGGAGGATTTGAGAAAATAATGGAGACTTCCATTTATAACAACAATGGAGATTTGCAAGAATGCATTGTGGGTTGGGTTTTCAATTTGCAAATTAAAATATTTTATTATTCATGACAAGGAGCAATTAATGCAAATTAAATGAATTAGTTACAAATGGAATGATCCTAGCGTGAAAAATGTAACAATCCAAATAGCTGTAAAGAGAAATAAGGAAACATATTGTTAGGAATTTATTCAATTTTAGTGTGACAAATTATGTAGCAGCTTATGTAGCGAGTATAATTTTAATTAAATTTAGACTTATATAAATAAAATATATGTATTTAATCAAAAGAAGATAGATTATGTGATTTAAAGGTTAACATTCAATTTGAAAATTCATCTTTCAATCTCAACCGTTGGTGGATTAGAACAACTACGTGCATAATATAAGAATGGAGATATGTGTATTAAAAACTTTACTATTTGAGAATTTGGTATGATAAAAAAAAAAAATACATTTTTAACGGCCAATTAATTAATAATGAGGGTTCAAATGCACCTAAATTTTTGTGCACCCAAATGTATCATATCTTGCAAATCATTTTTCTTCATTTGCAAAGTCCAAATAGTCAATCCGAACCATTAGATACGATCTATATATTAAGATGTGCTTGTAGACCAAATTTTATATTTTTTGAAATTTTTTACTATTTATTAAGCTACTTTGAAAATCGCTGATTTTACATTTTTTGAACCATTGGATCAGTACTAGTGCTTTCAAAGAAATTAAGAGCCATATGCATGCATTCTCATAAAAGCTGTTGTGCATGTTGTCTCGTGATAACATCCGTATTTTGATGACTCTTTTGATTAGGGCTGTAAACGGGCTAGCTCAGGCTGATCTAGGCCTTAGCTCGGCTCTTTTATTTTGGCCCAAGTCTGAACTGAGCGAGTTGGATCTAAGTCACCTGAGTCAAAACCTCTGGCTCAGCTTGTGACAAGCCAGTCCGAGCTAGCTCGCTGGGCTTTATTGGGCTACTATTATACAAATTCAAAAATAAAAAATAAGAAATCTCATTCAAAAAATTTAAGAAATTGTCCAGCAGGCACATCTTCAAGCAACTAAAGCTCATATCTTTTCTTCTCAAACCGAAAATATATCAATTTTGCATAATTGCGCCTTTAAAAATGGGACTGGACTTAAAATTATACAGGACTAAATCCTAAATTCACTGTAGCTTAACGAGCCGAGCTGGCCCGGTCCAAGCTGACCCCTGGCTCAGCTCATTTATTTTGGCCCGAGCCTAAGTCGAGCTGGCTCGTTAACAGCTCGGTTCACTACCGAGCGAGCTAGAGGCGAGTCACGAGCGAGTCACGAGCGAGCCACGAGCCGCGAGCTTTTTTGACAGCCCTACTTTTGATTATATCTTATATTTAATTTATTAGTAAACTATAAGATTAGGGGCTTGACCGGACACCTATCTTATTTAAAAAAAAAAAAATCTGTATTTTGTATTCATTAATTGAAGTTTGAGTTACATTGGAAAGGTAACTCCAGGATAATAAAGTTACAATTTGCTGACTATGCTTGAGCTAAAGAAATGAAAAGGTAAGAAAAGAAAGCTAAGGCACAGTAATCGACAAACGAGAAATCATAATTAATGGCAGGAAAACCGACATGATCCACATAGACTTCAAGAACAGCTAGCATCGCCCATCCTTTTTCACAATGGCCACAAAAGCATACAAAGTTACTATTTTATTTAGTTTGTTTGTCATTTGAAAAGAAAGATGACGCAAGGATATTTCGAGAAGAGATCAAAGATATAATAGAACTGCGCAACAGATTAACATGCAACTTCAGTTCATGGCAATTTTGTAAAATATGTCCGTTTAGATTGATTAATTGTTGGTGGTGATCAAAATTATTATAAATTTTTTTGACTAATTAAATAATTATTTCAAATATTACTGATTATTTCTGATTAATCGCTTGACAGTATTTTGTCTGTCTGATGACTGCATATGATTATTTATAACACTGGTTCATAGCAAATGAATGAAATACATACTCGGTTACTGTTTGTTGGAAATTATACTCGGATTGTGGTACTCAAAAAAGAGATGAGTTTATATAATAATTTCTTTTATTTAATTGAGTAGAATTTCACTATCTGATTCACCATACGCCATCGGTTATAACATCTATTTTATACTATCCTAAAGTCGGCTGTACATTTTTATAGATACTTCATACTTTCTTATTACCGACGACTTTGGTAATATCGGTTAGGATATCTTCTATTATATATACATGACAAGTGCATGTGCAGTTTAATTAGGAACTTTGATTGTTTGGTCATTAACATTATTAAACTAAAAAAAGGGTTGTGCACCTCTAAAAAAATAATTGAGAATTTGATATTTCGTTCAAATGAGCGATGGTAGTTGGAGGGTAAAGTTCAAATGAGAAAACGTCAGACTAGACTATATTGTGTTGAAAAAGAAGCTCCGTGAGCACTTCCAAATGTTGTCAAATGGCGCGGACGACCAAACAGTAAAGTAATTAGTATTTTTTTTTATTTAAAACCCTATTCTTATTTTGCATTTTGAATAATATATGTACTCAAATTATAATATTAACAATCAGGTATGTCCGTAGATTTATCCTTGATATATTCGAGAGTATTATGTTTTTTGACAGTAGCGGAGATAGGATACCACTATGGTATCTCAATATGGTAGGCAAGTTGGACAAGCCGAAGAACTACAATTGGGACGGAGCCGTTCTCACATATTTATATAGAAATCAATGCCTCGCACCCACTCCTACCTACAACACTAGTCGTGGAGCCAATTTCAAATTCATCAGTTGGAACCGACATCCCAACCAGCATGGGGCGTGCCAACAGAAGATACATGCCCAGCTTATGGTAACCTATGACATGGCCCACATACGTACAAGAACTCATCGCATTGCAAAACCACCGGTCCAAGTATCCCACACAACCAGTTTCAGCAATTGACGGAGAACGTGATGGAGTGGGATCCGTACGCATCTGTTTACAGCCAGCTTTCGAGAGTAACTCGGACGGACCAAGTACATTGTAATAAAGTCATATATATTTTTATTTATGTCATCATAATTATAAATTCTAGCTAACATTGCAACTATAAATTTATCAACGGTACTACTTGTTCCACGATCCTTTTATTTTTTATTTGATTATGAACATTATTAAACTATCAAAAAGGTTATGCATTATTCAACCTGTATACAAAAAGGTTATGCACCTCTAAAAGGTTATGCACCTTATGCACACTGCTACCATAGGAACTTTGATTGTTGATTATGCACATTATTAAACTATCAAAAAGGTTATGCATTATTCAACCTGTATACAAAAAGGTTATGCACCTTATGCACTGTATAATTAAGAATGCACTTCTTTAGGTTATGCACTGTATAAAGCATGCACTGCTACCATAGGAACTTTGATTGTTGATTATACACATTATTAAACTATCAAAAAGGTTATGCATTATTCAACCTGTATACAAAAAGGTTATGCACCTTATGCACTTTATGCACCTTACGCACTGTATAAGCATGCACTTCTTTAGGTTATGCACTGTTAATTTACAAAAAGGTTATGCACCTCTAAAAAGAATGAGAATTTGCTATTTCTTTCAAATGAGCTATTGTAGTTGGAAGGTAAAGTTTTATCTTAATACATTTTTTAAATGGAAATTGGTTGTTCATCTGTTATAAAAGTTTTATGTGCAATTTTATATCCCTTCACAGGCTTGATATTTTTTTACAATATTTTTTGTGCAATTTTAATTTCTAAATTAATCTTTGGTGCCTTATTTGTCGACTAATATTTTTTTTTACCTGAACAGTGAGAATTTGGTATGATATAGTAATATTAATTTGTGGCATCAAACACTTTTTTTTTTAATATTTATGTAATTTCTCCTCTATGTCGATCCTAATACATGGTTTATATTTGTGATATGTGTATTAAAAACTTTTGTATTTGAGAATTTGGTATGATGAGAAACAAGTAATACATTTTTCACGGCCAATTCATTAATGGCCATTTCATTTGAGAATTTAACAAATTAGTTGATCTAATTGTTCAAATATTTAAGTTGAATAATATAATTGAATATAGCTAATGTAAAACATACTTGATTGATTTGTCCAAGAAGGAATTATACAAAAGAAGTTTGGAAGTACTCACGAGTCACGACCCATGTGGCCATGCATGCAACTTAATTTTTTTTTTATAAATAATAATCACAATGTACCTATATAGTTGATGAATATACAAAACCAGAAACTATATATTATATTAATGAAGACAAGTAGTGCTTCGAAAGAAATTAAGAGCCATGCATTCTCATTAAAGTTGTTGAGCATGTCGTCTCGTGATTACATCCGTATTTGATTCATTGAAATTTGAGTTACATTGGAAAATGTAATTACTCCCGGATAATAAAATTACAATTTGCATGCTCAAGATGCTTGATCGAATTAAAGAAATGAAAAATTAAGAAAATAAAATCAACCGACATCCACATCAACTTCAAGAACAGCATATCCATCCTTTCCACAAGGGCCACAAAGGAAGGGAGTGGATCTTAGTATATGTTGGGTGTGTGAAGCCACCTCTATAATTTTAAAATTTATTTATCAAGTACATTGAATTTTCACTGAATTTTTCTTTATTACATGTTAGGACCTACCCCCCGCCCACACACACACACACACACAAAAAAAAAAAATATATATATATATATATATATATATAATACAAGAAAAAAAAATAGAAAACATTAAACAAGAAAAGTGTCTAAAAATATCTTTAACGGAGCAAGTAGAAGATAAGAAAAAAAGAAAAGGGTATCCAAAGAAAAGTTGTTCAATTTCATAATATCGTTAACTAAAAATAATGTTTAATTAGCCCCTTCAATATTCAAATTCTGATTCTGCCCTGTATAAAGGAATACAAAGCGACTATTTTAATTGCTTATTTCGTCATTTAGAGAGGAAGATGTGCAAGAAGATTCCGATCTAGAAAAGAACAAAGACAACAAAACTGACGCAAGAGATCTACATGCAACTTGATCAGTTCATAGCAAATGGATGAAATGCTCGGAACTGTTAAGATACAGCTAGTGTACCAAATTTAATTTATATGTTACTGTTTCTTTACTTTTTCCTTTAGTATATCTTGAAATGATTTTGCTTAATTATATTGATTTTTCCATATATCGATTACAATATTAACAAATTTTCTATTATTAAGCACGTTGGGTGTCCGATCCGCCAACAGCTATAATTGAAAGATGAAACTTCGAATTTAATCTCAACTCTCCAATTATATAATTTGTCTTCTTTTGATTAAATGTATCTGTTTTATGTATAGAAGTCTAAATTTAGTTAAAAATATACTCACCACATGTGCTGCCACACGATACGTTACAATTAAAATTGAACACTCTAAAATTTAGTGACATATTTCTCTGTTTCTTTATTTCTTTGTTTCCATATTTCTCCTCTTCAATTGAGAAGACTCCACCTTCTATTTTCTTATTTATTTGTTTTCTTACTTCTTCTTCATTTCTATACGGAGTATAATGGAAACCATTTTTTTTTCATATTTCCTTATTTCTCTTTCTTAGTTTCTATACATATTGTTGTGAGCAATTTAGAATATATTTCTAGTATAGAATATATCAATGTGTGTGTGTGTATGTATATATTCTAAATTGAAAACAAAGAAGAATATAAATTGGAACGTGCGTGTGAATATATATTTCTCTTATAATATGTGTGTGTGTATATCCTATACATACACACGATAACATTTTTTATTTATATTTTTTTGATATCATATTATATGTTGATATTGAATTGTTGTACGATATTTGATATTATATTCGAATCGAGCTATTATTTGATATTATTGGTACTTAAAAATAAATAAGCATCACATCATTAAATTGTTATCAGAGATCACGATTAAAGTTAATTAAAAATACAGAAGCATATAAATTTTCTATTAACATGCATCTTAATTTTTGAATAATTATTATTTTTATTGATATATTTTTTTCTTATAATATGTCCCGTTACAACGTACGGGCCGGTATGATACTAGTATATAACTAAGTGCTAAACCAAAAGCCAGATTACACCAGCCCATGGCATTGCTAAGCAGAGTAATTAGGCAGCTTAATTTATATAGAACTAGATCTTTCCAGCTGTCCGACAAATATTTATAAGATCGCATTGAAAGGATTCATCTCGTTTCTCAAAAATAATAATAATAATAATAATAATAATAATAATAATAATATTATTATTATTATTATTATTATTATTACTATTATTAAAATATATATAAAAACATGAGTCTGATAATTGACCCCAAATAAATCTCCAAACGCGTCTCCCAAGTAGTTTAAAAAAACTTTTAATGTTGTTTAACTTTTATTTTCAATGCTAATATTCAAACATTTAAACCTATATTTATAACATTTTAAAATGTTACTCACAAGAATTTAAATTTCTATCTAAAATTATTTAAATTCTAAATCTAAATAATTTTAACTCATAACTACTTTTCTCTTCAAGTCAAAAAAGAAAAGATTTATTTCACCCACCTTTTCTTTTTCTCTGATCATTTCTCATCCATTTTTTAATAATCCGTAATGAATTTTGCAAATATAAAAATACGAACTTTTTTTACTCTATTTTTTTCTTTCAAATGAGATCCATGAAGAATAACTTTCAAGTTATATTTGTGTCGTCTTTTTTTTTTTACCACTTTAAATCTATGTGATTTTTTTTTTGTTTCAAAATAATTTAAGTCTCTGTTTACAAGCCTTCAAATCTTTTATATAAACCTCATGTACAAGCGTATAAATCTAATTAATAATACTTCAAATCTTTATAATAAAGTGTATAAACCTCATGTACAAAAAATTTAAACCTCAACAATAACACTACAAAATTAATTTCAACAGATTAACACGACATGTACAAAGCATATATATATAAACCGGGTACATAATTAAGCACATGCATGCGATACATGAAACAATTTTAATCTTTGCTACATAATTTAACAACTTCTTTAATTAGTAGCAGCACAAACAGTACCTATTCCAGATTAAATAGATTTTAACTTTATTGGGATCTTGATCATTTTAATTAGTGCGCGTCGTCTAGCTGCATGCTTGATCTTTTGTTTGGTTTATTGGTTTAGGTATCTGTTTAAATTGGGAAATATTCTGATACTATTTTGGTTGTTTTCCGATTATTAAAACTGACCGACTAAGAATCTAAGATCGCATTCAAAGGATACATCAGCTGGTTTATATTACTGTTAAGGGAAAATTGTCAAAATACCACTCCAAAACCTTCAAATTGTCAAAATGCCACTCTAAACTTTGAAATTGTAAAAATGCCACTCCAAACTTTATTAATTTGTAATTTTGCCATTTATACTCAATTCTTATACTATTTTTATTAAAAATTAACTGAAAAATATTGTTTTGAAATACATATCAATGTATCGAGTTGTGCAATTCTGAAATACTTATTTCAAAACAGTATTTTTTTCAATTAATTTTTAATAAAAATAGTATAAGAATTGAGTATAAATGGCAAAATTAGGAATTAATGAAGTTTAGAGTGGCATTTTTATAATTTCAAAATTTAGAGTGGCATTTTGATAATTTGAAGGTTTGAGTGGCAAATAACCAATTTTCCCTATTATTAAAATATAAAAAATTAATTAATTATAATTATGACGTCGTATCTGTTGACTGTTGCCTATATATACGTATATACCCAGGCCACCTCCCTCTCAATCCATTAAACCCTAATCCTCCTCCAGCATTCTAAAAGTTTGAAATTTATGGCGAGGTGTTCCAAAGTAATGGTATTGGTAGTGATACTAGTTCTGGCATCAATACTGACTATGCAAAATGCTGATGGTGCAAGGCTGCTAGGAGCACCTCCTGATCTGGTTCATGTTTCCGGCTTTACATCTACTCAATCTAATAGGCCACCTACTCCACCTTCAAAGGCTTCAGGCTGCTCATCGAGCCGCCCCGATACCATTTGTCCACCTATACATGGCAAATGACACGTAAGAATAAGATACATTGATAAACGTTTTGTAAGAATTTTCATACTAAGTTATGTTTTTCTTACAGTTGTTACATGTTGTTTTTTCTTTTTTAATCCGTGAGATTCCTGGTCGAATAATGTGAGTGATGCTTGTAGGCCGGTTAATTAGTGATGTTTAAAATGATATAATACTACAATCCTTACATGTAGATGATTCGTTATTTTCTTGTTATTTACAGGCATTCAGATTGTAGAATATATGTGTTTTTAACCTTTTTTGCATAAAAGTTTCTACTATTGTACAAATTACTACAAAAGACTGGTATTTTTCGTGAGAGTAAAAAGTGATTTTTTGCGACGGAGTACTGTTATAAACGTGTTTTTTCTATTTGCAATGGAGTACCATCATAAATGTATTTTTTTCTCTTGCAAAAAGTACCTACTTTGTTGTATCATATATTTAAAGAAAAATGTGCAGTACCATTAATTTAAACACATTACGAGCCATGTAAGCATACAAAATTACAATTTCTATAGAATTATTTTTTTCTAGGAAATTCACAAATACGGAAAGAAAGAATCTTATGAAAAAAAAATATAAAGCAAAATAAATGATAAAAAAGAAAGAAACATAACGAGTGGGATTAGAACCCGAAGACTCATCTAATTAACCATCACATGCATGCCTTGAAAACTTTTAGCTTGGCCTCCAAGCTATACAAGAACAGCTGGAGCGCTCATGTTCCCAGTACTCGCGGTGTTGTTACCATTTACCAATGCTCACAAAATTAATATTTTAGTATGTATATATCAGGCGTAACATAATACATGCTGTGGGTGATAACTGGCTAACTGCTAAGCCAGCCTGTCATTTCAAAAAATAAATTGTTATTAATTATATAAAAGTTTCATTGAATTTTACCTTTTTTATGCGGTAGCCCCTCCCATGAAACATTACAAATTTATTTATAAGGTCTTGAACAAAAGTTCGAAAAGCAAACTTGTGACTAGGGCTGCACAAAAAAATCGTACTTCCTAATTCAATTCGATTTGAAAAAGTTCGTAAAAAATTAGATTCAAAATTGTTCGAAATTAAATCAAATCAAGTTCAAATTAGACCTAATTCGTTCGAAATAGGTTCGCAAACTATTATAGTTCGAAATTCAAAGTAACATAAACCGTTGATTTCTACTGATGACTTAAAAGTTAAAACATAAAGCTGCCCAGCCATAAGTTATAACTCGTAAGTTGTAACCCGCTCTCAGTTTTAAAATCCTAGACGACTTTCACCTCTCGCTTTCGGCAACTACAATCACTCTTCTTTGTCGTAAAAAAGTTCATAAAAGAATCAAAATTGAGTTCATAAAAAATTCGATTCGAAATTAATTCAAATCAAATTTATTTTGAAATTAATTTACATCAAACTCAAACTGGAGTAAGTTGGGATCAGTTCGATTCGTTTGCAACCCTAATTGTAACAGTAAAAAGCAGTTCAAATTTTTACTTTTTCTGTGTCCACACTCATTTCCATCGGTGCGTCAAACAGGACCTAAAAGAAATGAAACATTCAATTCAAGTCATAACAGCATTTACTGATTTACATCACCTTAAAAGAAGCAAATTAAAGAATTCAAAATGCCAAAATTCTTCATGGTGCTAATTCACTATGAAGACAATTTTCCTTAGCTTAACATAAACTACATAAAATTCCATTTCATTTTCCATATTTATTGCTATAGTAAATATTATTGGAAGGGATACAGTACAACAATACTAACTAGAAGTTATTCAGCAAATTGGTCTTCATCAGCTCTTCTTCATAAATTCGTATGCCATTATTACCTCGACCTCTGGATCGACAAAAAGAAAGGGATTTGGTCTTTAGTGTTAAATATTAAACATGAAATGACACTTTAAAGCCCACATAATCCTGGGGGCTATAAAGAAAGCCAAAATTTTCTCGATGAACGTGCATTCAAGCTATTTAGCTATCCCTGGTAAGTGGTAACTGCTCATAAAGAAAATTAAATCAATGCTGTATATTATAAGGAATCTAGTGAACTATCGGCCAATGAAAGAAGAGCATTCTCTTTGGAAGAGAAAGATACGGGAAAGTCGGGAATGTGGTCCCCATTGATAACTTTTATGGGAAAAGAAATCAGAACCAAACGTCGACAAACCCACGTTCCTTTCATCAAATAAAAAAAAGCCGCAATTTTTATCATGCTCAAAGCTCAATGGAAGAGACGTACTGGTTTGTCCAACCTTAATTAATTCTCAATTGAATCAAACTGCAGTGGTCGCGAAGTTCAGATGAAATATTGGAATTTGAAAATTTAGACCACTATTAGTTTGTTATTAGTCTCTATCAAGTTTTTCAAAAAAAAAAAACCCACTATTTTTCCGTTAACACAACTATATAAATTGAAATTAATGAACCACAATAAAATTAATAACAAAAACCCGAACCGCCCATAAAGAGTCCATATATCATCTACATTAATTGAGATCTTAAAGTTTAGAATCTTAACCGGTCGACCAAAATCATGACGAATTCGGTCCACACCTGTAATTAATACATGAAACTTCTTTAGCATTTGTCACGGAGTTGTATATAATATTTGGAAAAATGATTAGTACTTTTGAGTATGTATATTTTGATAATTGTTAAAAAGATAATTGAAAATTAATTATATCATTTATGACCTGCACAAAACTCTTTAATGAATTGTATCTAAACATCACTTTCCACAAAAAAATAATATTAAATATCACATATAGAAAGGCTTTTGCTAATTGATAAAATATTTAGTATAAACTTTAGAATTAATTTAGTATAAAGTCAAATGATAAAAAAATTGATGAAAAATAAATAGAATTAAATAACTTATAAATTTATGTTTATCACTAGATTTCATAATAAAGATTATTTTAATAATTTATAAATTTTGTATGTAAATGTATCAGTTATAATAAAAAAATCAATATTCACAGTTGCTGCTAATTAATTCACTTTGTACTTCCCTTGGTAGTTTCTAAACTTGAGCAACCCATCAGCCGGCGAATCTACTAATTAAAGAGTGACATCTCATTCGAGAAAAAATTTGAACTGAAAAGCAAAATCAAGCATTGGAACTACAAGAATAAAATATTAGCTGAAATAAAAAAAATTATCTGAAAATGTAGAACTCAGACTCAATAATTAAGAACCTCTTTTATTAACTAAACTAAACAAAACAAAAGAAAAAAAAAACTTTAAATCATACAAAATACAGGAAGAAGTTTTAATTTATCGTGTATGGTAACGTTTTTTGTATCGGAGTTTTGGAAAAAGATAACAAGTTTTGAGTCCGGATTGGATGAGTTAACAGACTCGGTACCTGTTTCTTGCAAGTCTATTTGATTGGTCTCGTATTTTCTTGACAAGTGTATAAAGGACAAATGTTAAAACAATTATTCATACTTGTACCAAATCAGGTTGAGATCAGCTGAGAAATGACATGATAAGCTGGATCTCCATTGCTTGGATTTCAAAGATGCCTAAAAAATTACAAAAAACACCTCATAACCTTCAAATTTAACTTTACAAAGATGCTTATGCACATACTGTTAAAAAAAATATCATACAGATACACATAAATAAACATACCTAATTATTTTCTTCTTGAGAATTTCTCATAGTGCTGTATCAACTTTGGTCAAGCGTGGGACCCGGTTCGCATGGGTCCTTGATCACTTGTCACGCTTTTGGCATCCCTTTTCACAATTTAAGAGTGATGTAAATAGTTCTCCGTAAGGCGAGAAGTTAGAAATTAGAAATTTGCAAATGACATAATTTTTCTTTATAAATATATTTGTTAGTGTTATTATAACTGGTATTTAACTACTAATTCTAAAAAAAAAAACTGTCTTTATAATTATATAAGGTACAAAATTTACATAATTGATAATATTCACTAGTATGCATTTAATTCGTTCAAAGAGTATAAACTATAAAGTATGTAACAATTACAAAGTATTAAATTCATGTTATTTTGTCAGCTAACTAAAGGAAGAATTTTTTTTTTTTTGATGATTTAATATAAACGTTTTATGTATCTAATTCAATTCAAAAATACAAAGATCAGGTGTGCTGAAACTGGGTTCAATATTTAAATCATGGCCTCAATGCCTCATGGGGTTGTCGTTGGGAATAATGATAATTACCGGTCTTATTAGGATTATTTTTGTTTGTTTGCTAGCAACCTAAGTACAGATCTAGCTAGTTATCAAACCATTGAATAAACTAACTAGATGAGGTGGACGGTGGTTAATAAACTAATGTCCATCCGTGCATAGTTTAGTTTGGCTCATTCCCTTCCTATTATTACTATATAATTAATTATTTATTTCTTCTGCAGCCGTTGAACTCAGTATGGACGCTTGCAGATCATTCTCTCGTAAGTTGCGGAAGGAGGAATCTGTATCCTCTCCGGTATTGCAGAGGATCACCCTTACTTTGTGGTTTGAGAAATCTCAACCGGTTTGGAATTCGGGTCGCAATAGGGGCAGTATTTTTGGGCTTTGAGATTCGTGCCAAATTTAAAAGAACGATTCAGATCTAATAATTGTAAAAGTTTTCCTTATCAGGTATTGGAGAGGATGTGAATTCGGGGAAAGTGCTGAGGGCTGACCCACTCCGGCAATGCTCTTTTGCATTGAGGTCGTGCAATTTTGTGATTTCAAGTTTAGGTTTCGTTAGCGGTGAAACTGTACAGAAGCGAGTGGTTGTTTTATCTTTCTTTTGCTAATTTGCCCCTAACTTTTTCTAGAATTTAACTTTCATGGGTTCCAGAAAGCAAAAACAAAAATTATCAGGTCCATGTTGGTTTTCTGGGTGGCTTTTGTGAGGGTTAGTTGATGTAATTTTGTTAGTCTTCTAGGTACTTTTTAAATGTTTAGAAGAGGAAATGATTAGTGGTATGATTTGTAAATTACTAGTATCAGGGACAACTTAGATAGAGCTGCTATGCTATTCCTGGTACAAACAGTCTCTGAATGTAACTGACAGCACTAACTGACATCTCTCGTAATGAACTGCTGGTACATTTGTTTGTTACTGTTCTATACCAGTATCTTCAATATGTTAATTTTCCGTAAAGCGGGGGGTTCGAAGCCTGAAAAGTAGGGTTTTAAATAATTATGTGATTTTCAGTATGAAAGTGGACAGTTTTTGTGGTGTTTTCTGGTAGATGCTTGACAGTAATATTGCTGTTATTATGTGATTTGCAATGCAATATTTCATTAACTTGAATACTGGTTTCATGCCCTGCTGGGATGGTCCAGTGGTTGTCTGACAGACTCCAAAAACCCTTTTCTTTTTTGGTTTTTTTGGAATGGAGAGTTGGGGAGGGACAAATGACGGGGGTGGATGTGTTGTCCTGGATCTGTTCGACGAAATGCTCATGGAATGAGCCGCAAATTTCTTTTCAATTTAAACCCAGCTTCACAAAGATTAATTCCAAAATCAAGGTTATGCGTTGCTTAACTAACAAGATATTTCTCATCAGATAACAGTTTATCATCAGATAACAGTTTAATGCTAAGATGGTGAACCTACCGTTTTTGGTGTCTTATCCCGTTCGAAACTGTGGATATCCTACCATTTTTTTCACACTGCAAATAAACTGTTTGATGAAATTCCTGACAGAAGTCGGATGTCCCTGTCCGTCATGGCTTGCAGCCTTCGATCGAATGATATACTAATTAAGTAATTTAAATTTGGAAAACAGCACAATCGTCCTATTCATTCTAGTTGTCACTGATCTAACCCGAATATTAATTAGTATATTCGATATCTTAAACAGTCTCATTGTATGAAAAATATTATCCACATAGTTTTTATCAGGTCTATCTAGATACAACCTGACAATTGAAATTATCCAATATTAAGTATACAACCTGACAATTGAAATTCTCTGTGTCAAAAGTCAAAACACAAAATAGGGTTTTGGCAAGCTTGGGTTTGCGATAGATAACCTCACGAACAAAATCAGCATGACCAAGCGTTGCTGCAATATGTAGGGGGTTGTCTCTCACTAATGTAATCCCAATTACCTTCTCAAGCAAGTGCTTATCTTTCTTGAGTAGCTCTTTTAATGAATTCACATCTCCAGCTTGAGAGGCCCCTTCTAGTTTTGTAAAGAGTGTATTCATAGTCTCCTTAGTTGACTTTCTTTCCATACACAATACTAACTAGTTCCTTGAATAGAGTTTATGCCGGGTGTTGACCCAACAACAACTATGTTGAGTCAACGGAAAGAAGAGTGTGGCTACGGTAATTTAAGAAGAAAATATGTTATGGTCTTTGGAATAGGCCTAGGATGCAAAAGTGTGCTGAGGCCTTAAATTCCAATTGGGCCTTTCGTAATTGGGTTCTGTTATTGCAATGCATGTAATAGTTCTTTTGGTTTCAAATGAAACTAGTACTAGTTGTTAACCCGTGGATTTTGAAAAAACGGTACTATAATAAGTCTACAAGTATATATGACTGATTCGCTAGCCTACCCTGGATGACTGTATATAGCACCGCCTCTGACTATAGGTATGTATGACTGATTCGCTATCTAATTCCAATAAGGACCGTTGTCTATCTCAGATAAAGAGTTGCCTACTCCTGTAAAAAAAACTCGCAACTCATATTTCGTAGGTGGCGTCGAAGTCATTGTTTAGATAGCAGAGGTAGAAGGAGATTCTGAAAAAGTGAGATAATTGTTTAGATGGTTACTTGGGCCGACTTATGTTTGGGACTTAAAAATAAAATATTAATATGGAGATGCATGTGGGTGACAAAAATAAAGAAAGATGTATGTAGAGTTTGTGTGGTGAGATTTGGGCGGCAGGCACATGGGAGCTGTGGAGGGAGAGGGGGAGAAACACTGGAAATAGGGAGGTGGCTGAATAACAGCTGGTTTCTATTAAGCTTTGTTTCAAAATTGTAGTTGGGATTCCATGTAATTATATTATAGTGTTTGATAAGGGGGAGCACAATATATAGACAGTCATATATGTAATTAAACATTTTATTAATCATTATATATACCTGTTAACGGCTATTGCCACTATAAAAAAATATTGAGATGAAACTTGATTTAGGAGCGAAGAAAAGTAATTGGGTATGAAGATACAGAAACACAAGCAACAAAATTTTGTTTTTGTCGTTACTCCTAGTCCTTTGTCAAGTGGACGTAGTATATATTAGCAAATTAGAGTACCACTGAACTTACTTTTATAGTTATCTTAAGAATATACTTTTGAATGGATTAAACCTTGCTACTTGTGTTTACTTTTGGTCTATCACCTCCAATAGAGGTTGGCTGCAGTGGAGGTCGACAGTTCTTTTATATTTCCCTCCTGTTGCTTTCACTCAAATTTCTTGGCCATCTGGCTAAAGGTGCTTTTGTAATTATACATATATATTTCAGCAATAGAATGAGCTTCTAGCCTTTTTAAAAAAAATAAAAAATTTAGCAAATTAGAGTACTTTTGGCATTTAGCGAACTCTATAGCTTGGTCTATCAGCTTATTGCTCGTTTATTTTGTGAGAACTTCTGGCACAAATATGTGTCCCAGGCCAGAGTGTTGTGGCAACTCTGGAAAACCTGTTATCTTGTAATTATTTGTTCCAGCGAAATCAAACGGACACTTGGCCTTTCTAAAAAGTTTAAAAAAAAAAAATTTGGCCTGGTAAAAATGATATGGAGGAAAAGTTAAAAGCTGATAAAATAATAGCGGTCTCTAATCAAACAAATTTTATCAAAGAAAAATAGATAAATAAATAAAAACGTTTGACAAAATAAATGTATTATATTATATTAGTGATTATTTGAATGTACTTTTGAATTATCATAATTTTTCGAAAAAATAAATGTGTATAGTTTTTTCTATTATTTTAGTATAAAACAAGTTCTTCGAGAAAATCTAAGTTTCTCATTTTATTTGACCAATTTCTACCGATTCGTTTGATCTTGATTCCATGATCAACTTATCAATTTTGATATTGATTTTTTTTTTTTTTTGAGAAAGTTGGTAGTGGACTGCTAACTTCGATTTTGATTTTTAGAGGCATGATTCTAGCTTTTTAACATCTATGCCACAGTTCGTGCTCAGCTCTGGCGCTCTGTTGTAAACCCTAGCCACTATATATTATGTTCTTCCAGTATTCAATTTCTCATTGTTCAACAAAGAAAAACTGCAGAAAAATAAAAACCATGAATTGCGGTTGCGTGGCTGTGTGCAGGCGAGTTGTATAGGACTATGAATAGCAGGTAACGCCCCTGTTTGAGAAGATTTTTTTTTTTTTGTGCATATAATCCTGACTACACTGTGAATACATCACTTTTTTTTTTTTTTGTGCATATTCATAGTGAAAATCTTGAGTACACTGTGAATACATCACTTTTTTTTTTTAATTAGGTTGGCGGTTTCCACCAATGATTATATTGAAATTAAGAAAGAGGAGGGATCCGATTACACTATTTTTGAGTGACATCAAATTACACTTTCCATTTTTAAAGTTTTCAAAGTCTAAACAATCGATCCAACTTGTTCAACTTGTTAGATATATTAAAATGTGCCTGCAAATCAAATTTTATATTTTTTTGGAATTTGTTTACTATTTATTTAGTATTTAACAAAATCACTATATTCAGACCGTTGAATTTTTGTACCCATTTTAATAAATAGTAAAAAAAAATCAAAAAAATGTAAAATTTGATCTGCAAACACATTTTAACATATCCAACAAGTTGAATGGTTTAAATCGACTGTTTGCACTTTATAAACATAGAGTGTAACCGGTGTCACAAAAAAAAAAGTGTAATCCGATCCCTCCTACAATACCTCTGGTGTTAGCTACTATAAATGAAAAAAAATAAAGGGAAAAAGAAAAAGTGAAGTATTAAATTTATTTCAACTCGCTAGAAGTTAAATAAAATTGCTATATAGGTGCAGTAGATGCGTGCAAATTAAAGCCCCATATTCTGCGTCCTCAGTTTGTCTTCTCTGTATGATGCTATACCAGCACTTTCGAATCTGCATGCATGCTTGTCTCATCGATGAGCGATGACAATACTAATTTGTTCTCGTTGGAGAATATTATCCTTTTTCTCTTCTTCCAAATTGCCGAGAATCCTGCACCCCATGTTATTGTCACACAAATTTTTATATATATCTCCATTATGGCACTGTTGTTATCCCACCCCACGTGCATGCACTATTTTTATATCTCCATTATGGCTGTCAGACCTCTCGAAGAACTTTGAGAGAATGTGCCCCTCCTCTCAATTGTAAATGTCACCGCATAGTTAGACTTTGACTTTGGTCATTATATAAAATTTTTATTACGAATGGGACCAACTTTACTCTAAACTAAATAGAAAATTATGTACAAGTACAAAAACTTTTGAAACTATATTAAGTTAATTAATTGACTTACATTTCTTAAATGTAACTCGAGTCCATCGCCACTTGATTTGTGGACTGGCATCATCTTGCTGAACTGAACAGTGTAAGAACTGTGCCAGTTGTTGCAGCTGCTTCAGGAAGAAAGATTGGGAGTTAATCACAGCTATGTGAGCTACCTGATTAATTTATCCCATATAACGATCTGAGGGATTGAGCCCAGTAGCTTTCCGGATCTGATGGTATCATCCAAATTGAAAACATCACTTTAATTATCTACCATCTCTATCTGTGTCAAATTAATATCTCTCATCTGATCATACTGTCACTTGTGTAATTACAATTAATTTAATTTATATGATCAGTATCTTGTGTAATACCATTTTATCATATGATTGCCTATGGCATGATAAAGAATGGATGACTCTGAGCCGTAAACGATTTCTTTCAGCTGTTTGGCTTTTAATTTTTATTTGTACAAAGAGTGGTTTTTAACGATTCATTCAGCTGTTGGCTATACTTCATTTTGAAAATACGCAAAAATTGTTCTTGAAAATAAGCAAGAACTAAGCTCATACTTTATTTTGTAGAACTTCCAAATAGTTTGATGCACCCCGAGGCGGTAAAATTTACAGATCCTACCATGTCGGAAGGGGGCACATGTCAACTGCATTAAAAAAAACATTCGATTTGTTAAGTTCTTAAATAGATTTAATTGGTTGGTGTGAGAAAGAATATAGACGACTTTTTAGGCGTAATAATTAACTCCAAAGCCTCGTCGCTTTGTCCTTGGAGCTCACTCAAATCAGTGTGCCGAACACATTTCAAATCAGTGTGCCGAACTCTTTTTTTTTTACAATAAGTTTGTAGTATTTAATTAAGGTGTTATTAATTAATAATGTTCAATGATCCGTTTCTATAATTAATAGAAGTTTATATATGATATTAAGGATATATACATAATGGACTGGCCAACCATACATGTAGAGGCGGAGGCCACAGGATGCACATATCTTTTGTATATTTTAATTTGTTTACAGTTGAATGCTTTCAAAAACATATGTTGTCTCACATTATGTAACAGCTTACCTGTAACATTTTAAATCAACATAATTATTTATGAACTTTCGACCAATATATATATATATATGCAAGAATCAAGCATATGTATGAACGGTCAAAAAGAACACAACAAGAGAAGTTTAGCAAACCGCGGAGCCAATATGCCAATGCCACAGTGAGTAGTAGAAGCTGGATTTTTATGTACGTAGAAACTGTTATATGTATCAGCATTTCAATAATAATTTAACAAATTTAAAAAGACTTGAATGTAAAATTTAAAACTCAAAATCACATATTGGGCTTCTATATATATATTTTTTAAATAGAATCAAATTTAAATATTTTAAAAAATTAAGCACGCTGAATTTTATTGTTATGAAAGTGAAGGTAAAATAAATTACTTCAACACATGCAAAATAAGCATAGTAAACTGTCTCTACCGATTCACAAGATCAGTGAAGCTATGTTTTATAACAATCAAGTTCAGCTTGCTTGTTTCATTAAAATATTTAAGTTAAGTTTTATTTAAAAAAAAAATGGGCTCCCATGCCTATTTGAGTGCTTGGATTTCCGTTTTTGCATCGTGAAAAAGAAAAAGATTTTTTTTCTAAACAAAAGGTCGTGAGAGATGGTTTAGAAAAGTAGGTATGCACCGAATAAAAGCATTCAAGGAATAAGGTATTGCACAGGCCCTGATAAAAGCATTCAATTAAAAAAAAAAAAGGTATGCACCGGATAAATGCAGTCAAGGAATAAGAAACTTGTTGTATTTCATAAAATCACTGACAGTGCATGTGCAATTTAGGAGAATTTAATTCGCTGCTAAAGAGTAATTCAACTATCTCTGCTTTTTTGAATCTAACCGTCAATTTTTTTCAGAACAAATCTCAAAGTAACTTTTTTTAGAACTTTTATGTGCACGCATCTCAAAACAATTCAATGGATGAATTTGAAAAGGCAAAGATAATAGGAATATTGTTCATGCACAAGAACGATAGCAGATTTGATCCCAGTTTAGGAACTTTGATTGTTAATTCACATTATTAAACTATCAAAAAGGTTATGCAACTCTAAAAACAATGAGAATTTGCTATTTCTTTCAAATGAGCTATGGTAGTTGGAAGGTAAAGTTTTATCTTAATACATTTTTAAAATGGAAGTTGGTTGTTCACCTGTTATGAAAGTTTTATAATAATAATAGCTAATGTAAAAATAATAATAATAATAATTATAATAATAATATGGTCCCAATATGTTCAATTAATCAATTACAAGTAGCTAGTAGGTAGCAAGAGAAAGTATGCATACAACATACTTGATTGATTTGTCCAAGAAGGAATTACACGAAAGTAGGTTGGAAGTACTCACGAGTCACGACCCATGCATGCAACTTAATTTTTTGATAAATAATAATCACAATGTACCTATATAGTTGATGAATATACAAAACCCAGAAACTATATATTATTTTAATGAAGAGAAGTAGGGCTTCGAAAGAAATTAAGAGCCATGCATATATGCATTCTCATTAAAGTTGTTGAGCATGTTGTCTCGTGATTACATCCGTATATGATTCAATGAAATTTGAGTTACATTGAAAATGTAACTCCCGGATAATAAAATTACAATTTGCATTCTCAAGATGCTTGATCTAATTAAAGAAATGAAAAAGTAAGAAAAATAAAATTAACCGACATCCACATCAACTTCAAGAACAGCATATCCATCCTTTCCACAAGGGCCACAAAGGCAGGGAGTGGATCTTAGTATACGTTGGGGGCTCTGAAGCCACCCCTATAATTTTTAAAATTTGTTTATCAAGTACATTGAATTTTCACTGAATTTTTCTTTATTACATATTAGCCCCCAATATAATAGAAGGAAACAAAAAAGAAATAGAAGAAAACATTATTATTATTATTATTATTATTATTATTATTATTATTATTATTATTATTATTATTATTATTATTACTGGGTACATAAGCACGGTATGCGACACACGAAACAATTTTAATCTTTGCTACATAATTTAACAACTTCTTTAATTAGTGGCAGCACAAACAGTACCTATTCCAGATTAAATAGATTTTAACTTAATTGGGATCTTGATCATTTTGGTGCGCGTCGTCTACTTGCATGCTTGCTCTTTTGTTTTGTTTTATTGGTTTGGGTGTCCGTTTAATAATTTGGGAAATATTCTGATACTATTTTAGTGGTTGTCGGATTATTAAAACTGACCGACTAAGGGTGCGTTTGGATGCACTAGAAAATAGCGAGAATAGCTACTATTGAAAATAGTATATTAAGAATAGCGAGAACGGCTACTATTTAAGAATAGCGCTAACTCAAAACTATTCGGAAGTTGTTTGGATTGAACATTTAGAATAGCTACTGTAGGAATTGAGGCTTTCAGAGAGTCCATTTGTTATTCCGTATTTTTGCAGGAATAGCGAGAACAGCGAGAACAGTGCTATTCTCGCTAATTTTTATTACTATTAAAATATACAAAAATTAATTAATTATTGGTTTAGCTAGGTATCTGTTGACTGTTGCCTATATATACGTATATACCCAGCCACCTCCCTCTCAATTCATTAAACCCTAATCCTCCTCCAGCATTCTAAAAGTTTGAAATTAATGGCGAGGTGTTCCAAAGTAATGGTATCGGTAGTGATACTAGTTCTGGCATCAATACTGACTATGCAAAATGCTGATGGTGCAAGGCTGCTAGGAGCACCTCCTGGTCTGGTTCATGTTTTCGGCTTTACATCTACTCAATCTAAAAGGCCAAATACTCCATCTTCAAGGGCTTCAGACTGCTCATCCAGCCGCCCCGGTACCATTTGTCCACCTATACACGGCTAATGACACGTAGGAATAAGATACATGATCATAAACATTTTGTAAGAATTTTCATACGTTTATAAATGTTATGTTTTCCTACGGTAAGTTTTTTTTTTTTTTTTCCCTCTTACTTTTTTAATCCTTATGCTTGTAGGCCGGTTAATCAGTGATGTTTAAAATGATGTAATACTACAATCCTTATATGTAGATGATTCGTTATTTTCTTGTTATTTACATGCATTAAGACTCTACGTAGAATGTGTTCTTGATATATCTTTCTTGCATAAAAGTTTCTGCTATTGCACCAAAAAATAATGTTGTTTGGAAAATTTATGCACAAGTCAGTAGATATGAAATAAAATAATGTGAGGAAGAAGCGTATCATAGAATCGGTAAATTACAATTTCGATAGATTTATTTTCTTTCTAGGAAATTCACAAATACCGAAAGAAACAAAGAAATAATCTTATAAATATATATATATATATATATATATATATAGAGAAACAAAGAAATAATCTTATAAATATATATATATATATATATATATATATAGGGATGGACTATGCTACTCCACGGAGTAAAATGCATTGGTACTCCACGCCGTATTTTTATTTTGAAAATCCAAACGATTGATCCGAACCATATATTAGATGTGATCTCTATATTCAAAATTTCTGTTTTGCTGTGAACAGTAAAAAACAATAAAAAATTTTGAATCATCGATCAGTAATTTTCAAAAATGCTTAATAAATAGTAAAAAAAAATTTCCAAAAAAATATAAAATTTGGTCTCTAAGCACATTCAATATGAAGATTACATCTAACGTTCAAATTGGTCATTTGAATATTCAAAATAAAAATATAACAGCATGGAATACCAATACATTTTACTCCATAGAGCAACATAGCCGATCTCTCTCTGTATATATATAAAGCAAAAAAAAAAAAAAAAAAAAAACAAAACGAGTGGGATTAGAAACCCGAGAAGGCGAGAACTCATCTAACCATCAGATGAATGGAAACAAATCTGCTGTGATTCCTGAGAATCACACACGACCCTGTTTTTCCAAATCCATCCATTTATTTGTTTTGAGATTTGTATATATAAAACAATAGATTTTGAGATTTGTGCATTTGAAAAAATAGAGGGATGGATTTGGAAAAGCAGGGTCCTGTTGTTCTTTTGAGAATCACAGCAGATTTATTTCCTCACATGCATGCCTGAAAAGTTTTAGCTTGGCCTCCAAGCTATACAAGAACGTGCAGCTAGCTAGAGCGCGCATGGTCCCAGTATTCGCGGTGTTATTACCATTTACCATTGCTCACAAAATTAATATTATAGTATGTATATATCAGGCGTAACATATTACAAGCTAGAGGTGAGTAAATCGCTCATAACTTGTGAGTCACTCATAACTCGCTTATTAAAAACTCATCTAAATTCACTCATTTACTTAATGAGCGAGTATGAGCATGACCCAACTCGTTCATAACTCGCTCATTAAGAATTTGCCACATTTAATCCCTGCCACATCTAATTCTATGTAATTATGTGTAACATCAACCTTGATGTAGACATGGCAAACTTAATGCCAAGAGAGAAGATGCTGCGAAGAATTGTCTGGGCTGCAGGAAGCTGGGCAATTTGGAGAGAACGAAATAGAAGGCTTTTCTCCAATAAACAAAAATCGGTGTATTTGTTAATCGTGTTAGTTTGTAATAATCTAGAAGTCAATAATACGATAATTTATTATAAAGCTTTGTTCATGAATTGGATGATTAATATCATTTTATTGCCTTGAGTATTATTGCATTTATGGATCATTTCGAGTTCATGACTGAAATTGTGAAACTCCATAATATAGATGATATATACTCTTAAAAGGTCACTAACCAAGGTAATTAGCAGGAACACTAATTACCGCGAAAAGGTTAGTATGTGGATTAAAAGATGGTTAAGTTTTACAAGCCACCTGACACGAGATGTCATTTTAATCACATAGATACATGTTCTAGGAACATGGAATTTGACAGACCCCGAATGAGACATTAAATAGAATTGTGTTCGTGTCATTAATGTTTCTCATTCAGTGTCACGTTCTAAAGTATGAGGTATTTATCGTTCCCACTAAGAAATATGTATGTGTGATTGCTATCTACCGCTGTCCGTAAAAAGCAGTCATAACGGTAACATTCCCATATGTATAGCTTAGCTGAGGAAGTGATAGTCTACCAAAAGTACTATTTGTCCCTCGTATCTCTATACGAGCTATAGCATCACTGGGCCCCTTGATAGAGTTAGATTATCTGCTAGCGGTATAATTACAAGAGTAATTATATTTGATAATCTGCTCAAGATCAAGAAAAGATTCAGTTAGCAAGGATGACACACATCTACCTTGAAACTGATCTGATAGCTATGAGACAGAAGAACAGACACAAGTAAATTGTTTACTGGATTGTGATATTGTACAGTACAGCATCATCTGTGTAATTAGATGGTCATGATGTGTTGCCAGACGCCACCCATGATTATAGAAGTTAAAACAGTTTTAACTCTATTTACCAACATAACACAGATCCTATTGGGTCACACCATATAGGAGCTAATTGGAGAATCTTATTTTGATTGATTATAAATTAGTTATGATCAATGATAAGATGGTTATAATTAATTATACGTGTTATAATTAAATTATAAATGTTATGTAAAAATAACAAGCAAAAAACATTGGTTAATTTATAAACGTGTGTGTAACACGTTGTATAAAAGTTAACCGGTTAATTTATAAATGTGCAGGACACATTGTATAAATTACCGAAACAACAACCGCAAGAAAAATATATATAATTATTCAGAATAATTATACGAATATTATTTGTGTTCGGGCCGAGGGCATTCGGATCTTTTCAGATTCGTCCTTATTCGCATGACATGTCATCGATCCTATCCAGATGACACGTCATCGATACCGAAACAAATAACCGCAAGAAAAATATATATATAATTGTTCAGAATAATTATACGAATATTATTTGTCTTCGGACCGAGGGCATTCGGGTCTTTTCAGATTCGTGCTTATCCGCATGACGTGTCATTGATCCTATCCAGATGACATGTCATCAATCCTATCCACAAGGGCAAAATGGTCATTTCACACCTATGCCACCTTGCATGTGTAGAAACATGGAGAAGAGTGTGGAAGGGTGTGGAAGGGGTATTTTGGTCATTTCACATATAAAAGGATGAGGTGTCAATGGCATACCTTGTAAATAGGCATATGTTGAGGGGTATTTCGGTCTTTTGCGAAGCTTCTCAAAAGCCTATAAATAGAGGGGTGCATGTAGAGAGAAAAATCACTAATTCACTTGTATCGTTTCGTGCAGAATCGAATCGGTATTTTCTCTCTTTCTCGGTTTCTCTCCCAAATAGTGTTTCAGTTGAGAAAAGAAAGTTATACGTAGTTGACGTATAATCTTGCGGGTTGTTGTGGAGTATATTTACGGGATCGATGAATAGTGTTTTACCGAATTTAGCGGTATGTCAGTTTTGCTCATTTGATGAAACTGAGTAACCGAAAATTTGTGTTTACGGGTTTTCGTCTTTTCCCCATGAATAGTGTTTTTGCAGAATTCCGCGGTTTACGGTATTTCTGGCAGAAGAAATTAACCGCTCTCTGGTTAGTCCTGGTGGATAACCGATAGAGGCATCAGACGTCTAATGCTCCGAGACGAGTCGATTCCTTCCGTGATGTAGCTCTACACGCTCGATCTGCATTCCAACTGTGATTTGGAAACAAGGTATAAATATGTTATATTAATCTATTTAATTGGTAAGTAGATTAAAGTTTTAGAAATCAATCATGGAGTAGATCTGTAAAAGGATTAAATTGGGTTTTGATGCCAAAGGAATACTGAAGGTGGTCCGCCTTGGAAAGTTTCCTGACATACCCCGTTTAATCCTGAGCTTAAGTTGGCCGTAGAAATTTTTGTTCTACGGTCATTCCGCACCTTAAGCCTAAACGAGTTTTGGTTACCGCGAAACCCCAAAAGTGGTATCCGAAACCCAATAAATCGATGATACGACCAATGATATCATGCAGTGGTTGCGCCATATTTAACGACTCAAGAGGCAAAGGTGGTATTAACCAGACAGGGGAATTTGTTTCACTGTTGACGATCCTAGATGCTAGTTAGAGATTATTCTAAATAGGGCATGATATGTAAATAATTTACTTTTCATCTTTTTACATTTTTGTGTATAAACTTTTTTCTTCATTAATATATGTTGGCTCTCAGCCAACTTTCAAAAAAAAAAAATATCAACCTTGCCTCATTAAGATTGATAGATAGTGAGCATAGTTTAATATTTAATCTTGTGTAATATAGTGAGCACAATGTAATATTTAATCCTGTGTAATATACTAATATCCAAAACAAGTAATAGTTATAACAACACTCTCATTTAAATGAATTATGACAATTTGTTAGATTTTGTTATGATGACTGTTAACAAATTTTATTATGTGTGAACACACTATATAATTTTTATATACATTAGTTATAACTCGTGAGCCGCTCATAACTCACTAATTTACAACTCACTTATTTAAACTCGCTCATTTATTTAATGAGCGAACACAAGCATATCCTAACTCACTCATGCTCGCTCATTAATCACCCCTATTACAAGCTGCGCGCGAGGTCAGGTGTAAATCCTATCATTTCAAAAATTGTTATTAAGTATAAAAAAGTTAAATTGAATTTTAAAAGCCAACTTGTGATAGCTTTTCACTTCCACATTGATTTCCGCATCATTTATATTAAAAAAATAAACCTTTTATTTTTAGAAAGCTGTCAAACTTTGACAATACAGAAGAAACTAAATAGGAAGTGTCGAATCATCCAATGAAATATTCAAATCATAACTATCTACAATTTAACCATCTTTAGAAAACAAGAGTTAAGCAAAATTAACAGAACACAGAGAAAAATAAAGTGCGCGCAAGCGCAATACAATTTTTTTTAGTAAAATCTATTTTATTGGAGTTTGTATATGTTTATAATTTTTCATTAGTATTCATTATAACTTTGAGATAAAAGTTAATTACACTTTTATGTTATAAAAATAATATTTTTTTTTTCTTTATGTATAATTTATACACACATAAAATTATGTATAAGAGAAAGACATTAGATTCTTAATCCAAGGTCAAAAAATTCCTTTTTTGTGTTATATAATTTTATTTTAATTAATTTTCTTAAAATGATGTTTAGCACGAATTCGCATCCTCTGATATATCTCTTTTGTTTTTGGAAAATCTTAACCGTTCAAATATGTTGTGCACGAATCTGAAAGCATAAATAATATTGGCCCCTTGTGCTATCCCTGAATAGGCACCGGACACATTGTCACGCAAAATATAGTATATCTCAGAGGATATGCACTCATTTAGTAGACCCATAGTCAAATTCTGGTTTCGCTATGCTGTGTATTTTGTCAATGCTCACAAATTAAAATTACTAAATGTAAACGGATTACTAAATTTGAGTGAAGTTTCGTCAAAAAAAAAAATGATGTATGGAAAGAGCGGTTTTTAACAATTCACTTCAGCAGTTGGCTAAAACAATTATTTGTCCTGAAAAATAAGCAATAATTAACCAAGCTATACTTTATTTTGTAAAACTTCCACTAGATGCTAGGTTACAATTCCAAATTTCAAGAAACATAAGTAGACATACACAAAACTAAGAAAAAAGAAAACAAAAGACATATGGATTGTACAAAGTACAATGAACTATGACATCAAAAATATATAAGAGCCCTCTGCGCAACCAAGATTAAAAAAAAAAGGGGGAGAATTAGTCAGAGTAATTAGCAACAAGAAAAATGAAGAAACATGCGCAAAATTTGGAAAAAATTGAATTAAAAAGGTTTTATTTTTGTGAAGAGAGAGGACGCGCTATAGAGATGAGAAAAGAGAGAGCGCTGAAGAATTTCAGTCAATAATTGTGCTAGCGTGTCGTTAAGCAAAATTTTCTTATAAAGCAAATTTGCTAAATTAAAAATTCGGACGCATCTCAAATTCCCAGCAATTACATAAACATTGCCATCGGCATAAACAATTCATAAGCAGGATGTTCTTAATTGCTCGTAAAGTAAAGTAAATCAATGCTGTATATTACAAGGAATCTATTGAACTATCGGCCAATGAAATAAGAGCATTCCTCTTTGGAAGAGAAAGATACGGGATCAATGTGGTCCCCATTGATAACTTTGATGGGAAAATAAATTAGAATCAATCGTCGACAAACGCACGTTCCTTCCATCAATAAAAAAGCCGCAATTTTAATCATGCTCAGTGGAAGAGACGTACATGGTTTGTCTAACCTTAATTAATTCTCAACTTAATCAAACCATTTTGATTGAAAAAATTGAATTATTTTATATGTACAAATTGAAGAATTATCTTTAGTCTAATTTAATGTCACAAACTGAAGTGGTCGTGAATTTTAGATGAAATATTGGAATTTAAAAATTTAGACGACTATGACTTTGTTACTAGTCTCTATCAAGTTTTTCAAAAAAAAAAAAAAAACTGAACCACTATTTTTTCGTTAACAAAATTATATAAATTGAAATTAATGAACCCACACACACGTACAGGAATAAACTTAATAACAAAAATCCAAACGAGCATAAAGAGTCCATAAAGGATTAGAATATCTTGATCGGCCAACGAAAATCATGACAAATCCAGTCTACACCAGTGCTGTAAAAAACGCTCATTTAGACTGATTAATCAACTGATTAGTTGTAACTGTCACGAAATTTTCCGACTAATCGATTAATATTTTTTATTATGGCAAATTATTTCCAATTAATTGTTTGATAATACCTTATTCATCCGATGACCGCAAACTGATATTTACAACACTGATGTATACCTATAATACATGAAATTTATTTGATATTTGTCTCGATACGGATGAATCATTCGAATTCGTTCAACAGTAAATTTAATTAAGTTACTGCATAAAATATGAATTCTAACTGAGAATGTGAATAGAATAAGATAGGACTAGTGCTTGGGATCTGAAATTTAGTAATCTACTCATCCTTTTCAAGGTAATAGTTACTGACTACTGTATTAAAGAAGTCGGTCAATTTGTTAAAAGTCCCTTCCAAAGTTGGAAATAAATCTGATCTTATTCCTTGGAAATAACAAAATCTGTTATTCCGATCGTAACTGTTTAAAAGTTTTTTTATGTGAATCTTAACGAATTTTTTTATTGAGGAATTTTAACAGGTTTTTTTTTTATTTTCAAGGAATATATATAACAGCAGATTTGTTTCTTCCTCTTTATTTATTCTTTTAGTGAGATGTGCTTCTCGTATGAAATTTTTTTATCCACAGAAATTATAAAATTCGAAAAATGTTTTTTTATTCTCAAGGAATGATTAGTACGTTTTAGTATGTATTTGATAATTGTTCGATAGATAATTGAAAATTAATTATATAATTTATGACCTGCACAAAACTCTTTAATGAATTGATGATTTATAATATTAAACATTACTTTCCTCAAAAAATAATATTAAATATCACATATAGAAAGGCTTTTGCTAATTGATAAAATATTTAGTCTAAACTTTAGAATTAATTTAGTATAAAGTCAAACAATTAAATAAATTGATGAAAAATAAATAGAATTAAATAGCTTATAAATTTGTGTTTATCTTTAGATTTTATAATAAATATTATTTTAATAATTTATAAATATTGTATGTAAATGTATCTGTCATTATAATAAAAATATATATATTGACCGTTCATGCCAATTAATTCACATTAAATTTTCTTTGGTAGTTTCTAAACTTGAGCAACCCATCGGCTGGCCTTTTATATAAGAATCTGCTAAGGAGTGACATCTCATCCGAGAAATCAGAGACAACTTGGATAGAACTGCTATGCTATTCCTATTACAAACTGTCTCTGCATGTAACTAACTAACAGCACTAACTGACATCTCTGGTAACTAACTGTTGGTACATTTGTTTGTTACTGTTCTATATATACCAGTATCTTCGATATGTTAATTTTCCGTAAAGCGGGGGGTTCAAAGCCAGAAAAGTAGGGTTTAAAATATTTATGTGATTTTCAGTATGAAAATGGTACAGATTTTGTGTTGTTTTCTGGTAGATGCTTGACAGTAATATTGCTGTTATTATGTGATTTGCAATGCAATATATATTTTATTAACTTGAGTACTGGTTTCATGCCCTGTGCATATGCATTGGAAATTACTATGTCTTTCCTAGTCCGTATGAGACCGGTACCAGCTTTGTGTTAGTTTTTGTGAAATATTAGGCTTAGTGTTACCAGCTTCTAATGATTTCTCAAGTTGATCTAAGGTTCATTTAGGTATACATCTTGAAATATCAGTACCGACACTGCAAGAGAACTGATAGGTTTAGTACCTCCAAGAGCATTTAGGTTAGTGTTAATTAAGTTAAAAATAACTACATATGTTAAGCAAAAAGGGATGATACCTAACAGTTTTTAACCTCATCAACCAGCTGTCGTAGTTAAATGATTGTACAGCATCCTTGTTCGGTAAAACACGGGTAAATAATTTAACAGAGTAGTTTTGGCTTCATGCAGCGCACGGACATTAAATCAAAACAGCAATGCATATGGTTTGTGTGCTGCATGAAGCTAAAACTGATCTGTTAAAATCTTAACCCGTAAACGCCTCCAAAATATTAATAAAAAGAGGAAGTAATATCAGAGTTAAACAAAGGTTTATACTTTATATAGCCACTATAAACAGTCTAGAATCTCGAAAATTGCATGTAGGCCTTTTTATTATTTTATAAGAAAAAAGAGGCTCAATTGATAATATCTCTTCCTTGGGTCGGGCTGAGAAACAAGGGCTCTAATTGACATAAAACCACTTCATCCAGAGGTCCAGCCCAAAATGTTTTATTTCCAAAGTCTCTCTGGTTTACTACTGATCGTTTACGGGTTAGTCCCAATTTGTTATCAGTAGAAATTTTAAAGTGAGGGAGAGAGAGAAATAGAAATAGTACATTCTATTTTTTATTGATAGAAAGATTGGTAAAAATTTTATCAATTCTAAAATTAAAAAGTTTGAATCAGTAAAAATTCTTCCGATCCAAACCAATTTGTATTTGTTTTCTTTAAAAAAATTCTACCAAAATTTTTACAAGAATAGATAGAATATCTTAAAATCTATATATAATAGAAACATTTCATCTATTTTATGAAAAAAAATTTACATTTTACTAGAGATCTAATATAAGAATTCGAGTGAGGCTATGTTACTATGCATATCACGGGTTGGTCTGTAATACGGATCAATATTTTATTTTCAAAATCCTAACGGTGGATCCGAACTGTTTAACATATTCCACATATGAATATGTACTTGCAAACCAAATTTTATATTTTTTATAATTTTTTTACTATTTTTTATGATAGTTAGAAAATCACTTGATCTGAAAATTCTGAACCATCCAAAAACAGTGATTTTCTACATATCTTAAAAAATAGTAAAAAAATTCTAAAAAATATAAAATTTGGTCTACAAGTACATATTCATATGGAGAATATGTTGAATGGTTCGAATCGACCGTTAGGATTTTAAAAATAAAAATATAAAATATTGATTTGTATTACGGACCAAATCATAATATGCATAGTACCATAGACTCACTCTAAGAATTCCTACTATCTATGCATCCGACTAAAAAAAAATTAAAACTCTTTTATTTTTAAAATTAATAAAAATCTTACCGATCTTTTTATCAATAAAAAATATGATATACTCTTTATATTTCTCTCTCTTCCTTCTTTTTAATTTCTAAAGATAAAAAATTTCCAAAAGAGAGGGCAGACGGGGAAAAGAGAAATGAACTTCTATTTTTAGTTTCGGTCGATAAACAATTAGTGATCTGATTTTTAAGAATTGATAAAGAATACCTTTGTCATCACATCATTCAAAGGTACGCTTTTATTTGCCTTATGTGACAGGTTTATTTAAGGATAATGTGATTTTGTATTTTTTTTTTTTATTGGTTTAGGATTTAGGGTTTTTGTATTCTCAATTTATCTCCCATCAATTTAGGGTTTTGTCTATTTCAATTTAGGATCAATTGAGCCCATAATTTTTTTATGTTTATGTATTTATATATAATTTTTTTATGTATTTATATATAATTTTTTATGTATTTATATATAATTTTCTATGTCAAAAGTTTGTCCTTGTCTCCTCAAGTGCAGGTATTCTAAATTGAAATATTGTGTGTTAACTAATAAATGTAGTCTACTAAAATAAAAATTTAAGAATAAATATTAACGGACACCGTTCTAGGTTAGAAGATATGCGCAGCACAGCATGGACTTGGAAAGCTTGTAATAGGAAAAGGGGAAACTTCATATTTTGGGATTTTTATATCTACCAAAAAAAAAATTCGTAATTTGAGGCTTTGTCCAAATTTGTTCAAGGTTGTTGAACATTTTATTTTATTTTTAATTTCAACTAAATGGAAATTGCAGGCACAGAGATATTGATGATGAAAATGCTTCAAAAGTTGGGATTGCTATAGTATTAAATGCCCATGTTGATGATGAAAATGGAGATGCACTTGAAACACATGACAGGAGATGTGTTCGAACTATATCAATGGTACCTATTATTCTTCTAATTTTTATTTATATAGTTCGCAACAAGGTAGTCAGTTGATTGAGAGTGCGTGCCCCCATAGGTACCTAAGGCTGTGTTCCACAAACGTTGTGCTCAAAGGAAGGGAAAGAAAGAGGAAGGAAGAGCTTGATCGTTGTTTTTCTCGTTACAGTAAATCCTACATCGTGATTTGAAAGTTACAAAATTCAAAACTTTACATAACAGTTTACTCTCGCTAAAGTACCGTGTTTCTCTCTTTTCCTTTCTGATTACCTTCCTCTGGAGCTGAGTAGTGACATGGGCAGTCCACTATCTTCTCATTTTCCCGTTCCTTTAATGAAGGATACTTTACTTTGTCTGGAGTACAGTCTAAGGTGCACATGAAAAAAAAAATGGATCATCCAGATTTATTTTATTCAGATCAAACTCAATTTGATGGCTGTTGAGATTGTAGGATCTGTTTTGAGATTCGTGTCAAGTGAAATGAATGGTCCATAATCAACACTTGCACCTCAGGTATGTGGGCTGATACAGATTCGTCGATTTGTGTGGTAGATTTTCCTGATTTGGTGGCATTTACTAAAAATGAGTAAACGGTAACAAAAAGAGGAGTTTTAATGAAAATTGGAAAAAGAAAGAACAAAAAGGAAAAGTTTTGCATTATTTCTATAATTTTGTTATGTGACAGGTAAATATTTTTGAACAGAGCAGTTTTGGCTTCATGTAGTGCACGGATGCTCTGTTAAAATATTTGTCCGGAAACACACACACACACACCCCCCCCCCCCCCCCCCCCCCAAAAAAAAAAAAAAAAAGAAAAAAGAAAAAGAAAAGGGTAATATCAGAATTCAACAAAGGTTTATAGAGTCACTATAAACAGTCTCGATAATTACATATTCATATGTAGGCCTATTTATTTGAGTAAGGCTACGTTGCTATGAGTTGCATAGAGGCTACAGTGCTACGGCTTAATATTCGAGTTTTCAAAATTTTAACGGTCGATCCGAACCGTTCATCTTATTCTCCATATTAATATGTATTTGGAGACCAAATTTTACTATTTTTTTAGATAGGTAGAAAATCACTTGATCTAAAAAATTATGCACCATTCAGATATTTGATTTTCTACCTATCTAAAAAAATATAAAATTTGGTCTCCAAACACATATTAATATGGAGAACAAAATGAACGGTTCGGATTAACCGTTAAAATTTAAAAAACTCAAATATTGAGTCTAGCACCGTAGTTCTCTATACAACTCATAGCACTGTAGCCTTGCTCTTATTATTTTATTAGTATCGTGCCCGTGCGTTGCAACGGGTACATAATATAAGAAAAAGAAATTCTCATACAAAGTCAGATAAGCCGAAATCAATAGCCTTCAATATAGAATCATCATCTTTCGATAAAGAGAGAAAATTTTGAAAAATAAAAATCATAAAAACCTCAGCTTTGAATATTTTAAAACAAGTTTCAAATAAATTTTATGTAATCATATTTTTTTTTTGTTTCGCGGTTCATTCCATCATCTGGATTTTGTCACATGGCGTTAAGACAGCACTTGAATTTTCTTTGTTGAAAGAAAACCTTTTAAATATTATTGGCTCATAATATTGGTAATTCATCAGCTCCTGGTTTGAGAAAATGTGATCAAACCCAAAAAAACTGAATATATACCCTCTTCTACAGCAACACTAAATTAGGCCATAATAATTTTCAGTAAAATATTTGCTAGAAATAAAACTCTTCTCAAAGAAAAGCAAAAGATCTTTCCTCCTGATTTGTCATTTTTTTCTGAACAACAATTAATATATATCAAGTTTGATCAATTTCTATTATTTCAACTATTTAGCAGGAAGCATATTATTGATATTACTAAGCTCTATAAACTACAAAGATGCTTATTCCCTCGATTTTAAAATATCTATTAAATAGCCTTTAAACTGGAAATTCTCTCAATTGAACGAAGACAGTTGTTTTCTCTCAGGAATGCTAAAGTGTCCGGACTCACCTTCATATTTTGCTTTTTTCACCAAATCGTCTACAGAATTTAACTACAAAAGTGAAAAAAGTAGCATATTTGGATAGCATATGAAGCTGGTGCAGCATTAGCACAGTTGGTTTCTGTTTTCATCCTCTTTTTCCTTAACTTCTTGGTAGAACATATTTTGGAAGTCACAAGACACCAAAGAAATTGCATACCTGAACTGGTTGTAGTTGGAGAGTCTTTGACTGGAGAGCAGGGATTCCTGGAGATCACATCTGAATTTGCATTAAATACAACCACTATAAATCAATACCTCCAAAACAACAAAAATAAAAGTGCAGTAGTCATAGTGATGTACAACTGGTACCAGAAAACACTGTAATCCTCTAACTGGCACAGCTGCACGAGACCAATTCATGATCTGAATCTGTTCCCTGTTCATAAAATGGACAAAGAAATACAAAATACAAAGAAATACAGTTTGATTGAATAAAAAATCCTAGTGTAGTCAAGCAGATAACAAGAAAATATTATCCAAGTACACAGGTTGATAGCAATATGTAACTATATTACAACAATGTAGTCATAGACTCATAACATTAAGCTTACATGGGGTCTAACTGAGAAATGTTTACACCTGGTTATTGCTTGTCATTTTCCTCCACCTTGTCAGAATCTGAGTCACTACCATTGTATCCTATTCAAGCATACAAAAAAAAATGTTTTAAACTATAGGCCCTAGTAAGTATAATTGTATTTTTTTTCTCTTTAAAATAATATTTTCTTCAATTCAAATTTCATTTTAAAATTATATTGCTAAACTTTTCTTCATTTTGAAACTATCATATTGAAATGAAAATCTCATTAGAAAGGACTTATTCTACAATTGTTTTCATCCTGTCACAAAAAGGTCCCTATCCAGGGACTGTTTTCTAAAACAATTTTGTTTTCTGTCACAGTTCAGTCCTTGAATACTGTCAGACATGAAATTTTGCACGACAAACCCTGTTATTTACCAGAATTCACTCAGGAATGTATAGTATACTGGAAATTTACAGAAAAGGCCCTAGAAAGTTGCAGAATAATGCAGAATTGTGCAGAATGCTGGAAAGTTACAGAATGCCCTTGAAAAAATCAAAATTTTCCAGTTTCACCACTAATCCTTGGGGTCAATTATCATGGAAGGAATTACCTTGTAGAGAAATTAAAAGATCCATGTTAAGACAGCAGCTGATTTTTCATGACCTGCCATAACCACACAAAATCATCTCTCAGTTGTTTTGCTAGAAACCCAACAAACGAACAGAAAGTTACATTCTACTTCAGAAATAAAATTTAATGAATTATGTTGATAGTAGAAAAGAGTAACTATTACATCACCAACAGAAGCCAAGAGAAAGTGGAGGACGCGTGTCAAACAGCTCTCCTAGCTACATTAAAATTACAGGAATGAGAGGTTAACAAGATATTCAAATAGATTTTTTTTTTGTTAAATCAGGAAATAAAGACCTACGTAATTTTGTCAAAATGCTCATGCCACCTATGTTCGCCGCATATCCAGTAGGGTTATATCATAAATAATAAATATAGTCATAACAACTTATATGTCAACTGCGTTATGTGGTTATACATGAGCAAATTTTAGAAATAGACCCATGGAACATATTAGATGCTTATTTCAATTAATTGTAGGATTGAGTTTAGTTGAGAATTCAACGTGGTTTGATACTCTAACTTCATTCATGGTTATATGCTTCTTGTGGGTCAGGATATCCTACAAAAGAAGAATGACAATTTGTACTCTATTTATTTGTTATAATCATAAATCTATTTATTGCACAGAAGGTGTTTGATGAAAGTCTAACGTTCATTGGTTCAGTGCACATAAGTTGCTTGATGAAATATTTTATTTTCGTGGTTTATCAGAACCTAAAATTGTTGTCAAAATTAAGTCATATCAATTAGTTCTCATAATGAACTTCACAAAATTATGCAAATAAATCACTGATGCAGCTTGCCAGTGCGAAATTTTGTCACTTATCTTTTTTAGATTAGCTAATTGGACAGGGTTGAAACTTTTCCTTGAATGATAAATCAAAAACGCTAGCCAAGATACCTGACTATGGGTCTAGTTGATGTGGCAGTATGAACAAAAAAGTGTACTCTATTAGATCCACTCATGCATGTGAGGTCAAATCATAAAAAGAAACAATCAAAGCAACGAAATCAAGACTGGGTCTTACCCGGACTTCTTTCTGATGATACTGAAAAGCCTGGCCTCTTCCCCAAGCAGCGACAGAGCAAGATGAGCGGCAGTCTAGAGCAAACAGCTGCACAGGAAGAGATGAATGGAAGGAAGTAAACTCGATGCTTCAAAGGGGAGAAATATCGACCAAGGGAAAGCGTGAAGATGGGGTTTTCAACAGCGCCTCCTGCGAGATGATTCGCCGGAGGAGGAGTTCGCTGAAGTGAGAGGAGGTTCGGGCAGGGGGTCCGTGAGAGAGAAAGAGAGGGGTTGGGCTGGAGCTGGCGCAATATTTGTGAAATCGCGTGAGGAAGAGAGGGTTAGGTCGAGGCTGGGAGAGGAAGAGAGGGTCTGAGGCTATTACGTTTTTTCTTTTTGGAAGAAGGGATCGGGAGGGAGGGCCAAAAAGAAAGATAATTTGCTGGGGAGAGGCGCAACGATCCGAGCGAAAAAATTTACAAATCTTACTTTTTAATTTGTACGATTTTTAATTCAAATTCAACAATGCAGAGTGAAAATGTGTGATAATACATGTGACTATCCATGTGGCGGATTCAATTTAAACTAAATGTAGATTTCTATACATATAAATGACGTATTTAATTTAAGGAAGACAGATTATTTGACTGGAGAGTTCAGATTCAATCCGAATTTAGATCAATCAATCTTAGCCGTTGGAGTTTCAAGACAGCTAATTCAATTTAAGATGCATAATATAGAGGAGATATAAGAAAAAAGGGACTCAAGATAAGATCTCTACATTGGGTCGGGCTGAGAAACCCTTCCGACGGAAACAAAGACCTAAAGGGCTAAAACCACCTTATCCGGCCCATTATTTTAGCCCAAGATCCTTTAATCCCAGAGGCGTCTGTTCGACGAAATGCATTATTTTAGCCCAATATCCTTGATTTTAGAATGGAGACGGTGTGTTGTTCTGTTCGACGAAATGCTCATACAAAGATATATTCCAAAATGAAGGATATGCGTTGCTTAACTAATCCTAGCCAGACACGGCAATGATCAACATGTATTGTAAATGTGGAGAATTGGAGAAAGCTTTGTCAACATGGATGGAATGCTATGATTTTGGGGTTAATGGCTATTCACGGCCGTTACCATGAAGCAACTGATTTTATTTTCATGCTACAAAATTCAGGATTAAAATCAGACAATGTCACATTTAACGGTATCTTAATGGCATGTAGTCATTCTGGTAGGGTTAATGAAGCAAAAAAATTACTTCTATCTGATGTTTCAGTACTACGGCATTGAACCAGAGATCCAACACACAGGTTGGATGGTTGATGCATTAGGTCGAGCAGGGTTTTTAACAGAGGCTGAGGAGTTAAATTACCAAAATGCACATGAAGCCTGACGTGGCAATATGGGATGCATTGTTCTCTGCTTGTAAGATGCATAGGAAGAGTTGGCAAATTGCGCAGCAAAAAAGGTCTTGGAATTGGATGCACGATATAACAGTGGACATGCCATCTTCTCGAATATTTTTGCCAATGGTCAAGAATTTGGTGATTTTATTAGCGCTAGATTAAAGATGAGAGAGAAAGGTCTGAGAAAAGAAAGAGGAATAGAGGATGCAGTCTGACAGAGATGAATGGGATGGTGCACGAGTTTCTGGCCCATGGCAATTTGCCACTGTCAAACTTATGGCATATGAGCGCATCTGTAGAAAAAGGTGTGTGAAAATCTTGTACAAAATTACACATCAAGTTAATACTGAAGTATATTCTATCTATTACAAGTAAGCTCTCTTCTTAGGATTAAGGTTTGTGTATAGTTTTTTGTATTGGGGTTATGCATTATTAATTGTTTAAATTAATATATATATGTGTAGTAGAAGAAAGCAATTACTCCAGAAAAATAATATGATTGATCTGTAGGTGGGTCATTTCATTTGCATATTCAAAGGAATAATAGTCATTAATATAATCACAATCTAGGTTTATAATAAATATTTTTGTCAAGATATAGATATTCAAGTATATTATATTCCTAGCTACATGTACTGTAGACGTACTCCAGTTTATTTTAATGTTTTTGAAAAAAAATGTTTATTCAAGACTGGTATACTGATCTGATTGGTACCAGTGGAAGTCCTACCAAATTATTTATCGAAAATTGTTGTACCAATTGAATGTTAAGCTTGAGTTTCCAGGTGTTGGTACGGGGGGCATGTACTGTTTGATTATTTGCATCCAAGTTCTAAATAGCGTTTATCGCGTCATAGCGGGGAGCATTCAAAAAAAACCATAGCGAAAGCTATTCCAAATAGCCTTTTTTTTATTTTTATAAAAATTATATTATATATTTGTACTAAATATCAACATTATTTAGTCTCATAGAACAATAAATAATATCAAATTGATTAAAAAATTATAATATTCATATTGAACCAATACAAAGTCCAAATTGCGATTCAAAATATCTATAGTAATACTAATATCATAAAATACCGATATTTTTCTATTTAAAATATCTTCAACATTATAACATAATTTATCTTTTTTCTATTTAAATTTCAAAATAACCTAGAAATTGAAAAGAAAAAAAAATCATACTTCTAGTAAAATAAACAGATAATCCTTCAAGAAATTCTTGTTAGTCCCTAAAATTTTCATAATTTAGCAATTATTTATTTGATTTATCATTAGTTAAAAAAAAACCAAGAGCAAAATGAAAAAATTATTATAGCGGACCTGAATTTGATATAATGTAATATTCATCAAAATTAAACAATATCTTCACCATTTATTTATTTTAAAGCTCATATAAATTGAAAAAAAAAAAAGCAAATGTTGCATAGCGGGTGCTATTTGCGCTATACGCTATAGCGGACCGCTATTACCGCTATAGCGTCCATAACTCAAATAACGCATTATTATGCATAGCTTAGCGTTTAGAGTCCAAAAACACTATGGTGCCACTATAGCGCACTATTTAAAACACTGATTTGCATGACAGTCATGACTGTCATGTGATACTGCGGTACATAATCATAGATTGTTTGTAATTTGTTACGTACTAAAATAGTTCTCTATTTATAGGCAATGCCTCTCTGACCAAAATAATTTGTTAGTCAAGAACTATAAAATCAAAACAACAGTAAATTTTTTGATTTAATTTAATTAATAATCTAATGAAGTGACCTTACGAGAAATAAGGGTAAAAATTTTAACAGAGCAGTTTTGACTTCATACAACGCAAGAAATATAAAATAAAAATTAAATTAAATTACTATTTAATTTTCATAATAATAATTTAATTATTTTTAAATAATTAAAAATAAGGGTAAAAATAAGAAATATTAATTAAATTAAATTATAATTAAATTGAATAATAATTAAATTACATTAAATTATTAATAATAATTAAATTTTTTTCTCTCTATTATTAATTTATTTATTTAATTTAATTAATAATCTAATGAAGCGGCCTTACAAGAAATAAGGGTAGAAATTTTAACAGAGCAGTTTTGACTTCATACAATGCAAGAACTAGAAAATATAAACAACATTGCATATGACTAATGTGCTGCATGAAGCCAAAAATATTCTGTTAAAATCAAAGTTCTAAATAGCGTCGCTATAGCGTTTTCATACTATAAAAACTATGACACTATCAGTACTATTCCGTGCTATAATGCTATCAGCATTATTCCGCGCTATAATAATACTATTTGAGCATAGCGTTGTTTTTTTAACCAATTCGCTATAATGTGATAAACGCTATTTAAACCTTTGGTTAAAATTTTTAACTAGAAATAACAACAAATATAATGGAATTATTTCGGATAAAATAAAGATTAAAGATTCCACTAGTACACTGTACCACGAGACAAAAATATGCTGATACAAGATTCCTATATTATGCTACACGTGGTCACATAAGAGAGCGATATAATCATTAATGTACTTAATTTGGTCAAAAAAGGTTGCAACTTGCAACTTGCTTTTCAATTTGGGAAGGTCTGTCAATGCAACAAAGTACGCAACTGGATTAATTTGATTTTGAACGATCCTCCGTTTACAACTTTACATGTTACCCCTTCTATTCTAGATATATTTTCTAAATGTGCCCTGAAATTGTAATTTGTATTAAGCCCCATTATATTTCTGGTTTGAGTTTAACAAATAAAATGCTGTCTTTGCAATTCGCCATCTTACTAAATAAATTTATAACGTTGGCATAAAAGACTTAATTTGTTATACCAAGTAAATTTTTACAATTCACCATATATATAGGAGGGCTCAAATGCGCTATAATTTTTGTGCTTCAATATGCTTCACATATTTTATTTTCGTTTTCAAAGTCTGAACAATCAACCCAAACCACTCAACATAATTTTCATAATAAAATACGCTTGGAAATCAAATTTTATAATTTTTAGAATTTATGTACTATTTTTTTAGATAAATACAAAATCACTGTTTTAAGGATATTCTGGACCATCCGATAAAGTGATATTGTATGTATGTGAAAAAAAGTAAAAAAAAAACTATAAAAAAATATAAAATTTGGTCTCCAAGAAAATTTAATTATGAATATTATGTTAAGCGGTTTGGATCGACTGTTCAGACTTTGAAAACGACGATAAAAGAAGTGGAATATATTGGAGCACAAAATTATGGTGCATTTGAATCCTCTTCATATACTACTTATTTATTTATTTTTTTATTTTTATTTTGGTGAAACCGTTTATTTAGTTCATTTTAAAATTATATAAAATGTATTCAGATGTCTTAATTGCATCGCATATTTATTTAGCCATTTTATAAGTGTAAAGAAAGTATAGCAAATTACATCAAACAGTTTAATTTATTATTTTAATTAAAATTTTTAAAATCTCCGTGCACAAATCTTATTAAAACGTATAGGGTGGATTTAAAGCTCATCGAACTCAAAAATAAATTCGATTCCCATTAAACATACTCCATTCTAATTAAACTAAGTTCAATCACACCGGAGCAGAATCAAACTTTCTATTATAAATTACACTTAAGACTTGATTAATTTAAAAAAAAATTGTCCTCGTAGTTTCAATTTTTTTCTTTATAAAATTCCGCCAATATTTAAAATTTAGAGTATGATCTGTTCGTTTGGTGTACAAATTGCACTTTAAATCACTGGCGGCCAACTAAATATATAGAGTTTCAACCTTCGACTTTAAATTCACAATAAAGAGTGTCATAATTTTGATGTTTGAGAGTTAATTTGTGAAGCATCATGGTCACATTCTAAGTTGAATAAAGTGAATAAAGGGCTCAAAGCCATATCAGACTACAGTCACTACATAGTAATGTAATGCATGGTGGTATAAAGTCACAATAAAGAGTGTCATGATTTTGATGTTTGAGGATTTGTGACGCGTCATGATCACATTCTAAGCTGAATAAAGGTGAATAAAGGGCTTAACGCCACATCAGACTACATGGTAATGTAATGGTGGTAAGTCTCTTTAATTTCTTTAGCAAGTTTACATGTTGATTTTCAAATTTTATCAAAATTCTAATTCGGATGAAAGAAGAACTAAGAACAATATATATATATGGTGGAAGACAAGAAATACCTAACTAGTGCCAACTTTTAACTTCCAAGAAGAAACAAAGATTGAAAGACCAACCCAATTACTAAGCTTTTTCAAGATAGGTTCTTCTCTGATGCCTCATGAAAAGAGCAAATAAAAAAAATATAAATAAAAGTGGCCAATTTAAAAGAGAGAGAGACCATTAATTAAGAGGTAGGGATTGAATCATCTGTCTCTCTGGGAACAAGAATTTTATGGCCCCAGAGTCACTGTTAGTGGACCTCCTAAACTCTAAATCCTAAATTCTAAACTCTAAATCCTAAATCCGGTCCCACCTGACGCCACCCCGCAGTGACTGAGGGGATATGATTTTCCTGCACCCCGGGAGGCAGATGATTTGCTTCCATACATTAAGATGGGGGTGTCAACCAGCGGCCCACGCGTGGCTTTAATGCCACGTTATTCAAAAAAAAAAAAAATGGTTAATTTTTGCATTTTATCATAATAATCCTATAAATTTTCAAACTTTTCAAATTAGCCCAATTACATAAAAGAAAATTATAAATATTTTCAAATATTAGCTTCCTATTGTATCTATCTCGTACTAATTCTAAATTTCAAAACATTTGTTTCTAAATATTTCATTATACATATTTATCTCATTATACATATTTTCAGATTTATCACATTTGACTTTAATTGCACTTAATTATCTTGCTCGTCTATTCATAAAGTACTATTTGTTCGTTAAATATTATCTATTTTATTAAAAGACATGCTCAAACATTTTGCATATTTCTTTTGGTTATTAATTTTCTATACGCATTTTACATAATGTGACAACACCAGTGTTGTAAAATACGTCTGTTTAGACCGATTAATCATTGATTAGTTGTTGACGGTAATCAAATTGTTATGGATTTTTCCAATTAATTGGTCAATTATTTTTATTATGGCCAATTATTTATGATTAATCAGATTCCAATTAATTGATTGATGATACTCTATCTATTTGACAACTGCATACCATTATTTACAGCACTGATCTACACATGTAATACATGAAATTTATTTAATATTTGCCTCAATACGGATCGATGTTACGAATTCATTCAACAGTAAATTTAAGTTACTGCATAAAACATGGGTTTTGACTGAGAATGTGAACAGAATAAAATAGGACTAGTGCTTGGGATCTGAAATTTACTACTCTACTCTTCCTTTTCAAGGTTGACTGCTGTATTAGAGAAGTCGGTCATAATATGAGATTGGGTAATAAAAAGGAAAGTGATACCAAGCTCATCAACTTTTTCCTAAAAAGAAAGAAGATAACTAGGAAGCTTATCTTCTACAATGCAAATTGCATTGCACAGTGCAGCAATCATCTGATTTACATGAAAGTATGAAAGAGTATTACTAGATAAAATAAATCATCTAATCCCGACAACTAGTGCAATATGACATGAGGGTGGCCAATAAATAATTGGCCGAAATTTTTATTTATACTATATTACGAAAAAAATAAAAATGTTTTAAGGACAATCTGAAATTAATTAAAGAGTTTGATCCGACTAAGAGTAAATTCAAAATAGCATAGGAAAGAATACCACAGGAAAAAAATAGTTCGGTATATATATCACAGAAAAATAATCTAATTGAGAATATCTCTGTTAAAAAAAAATTAATTTGTTTTCACTCAAGAGTTCAAAAACAGTATGATGTGGACACAAATTTTTGAACTCCTGAGAGAAAAAAATATATATATTGTTTTTTTTTTCTGAGAGAAACCGTTTTGGAATTTTTAAAAGGATTTTCTTATGGTAAGAATTTAATAAAATGGTATCTATTTGATTGCGTTGGAAAATTTATCGTTGGAGATATATAAATTCAATTGGAAGTATGGCATTCAAATTAATTAAACATGAATCATTTATTCATTGCATACACTTCATACTATGATGAATTGTTGACGAGAAAATTTGTATTTTAAGGCGGCTTGAAGTGGTAAATTCCTCTATATATATTCCTGGGTGGCCCCTTTTGATTGGTCCATACACATCAATTTAACTTCATTTTTAGTAGTCTGAAAGAGTATTAAGTGGTTGTCCCATTCTATGGGGCAAGTGGGCCCCCAAAATAATGAAATCATATATACTTTATCAAATTGGAAAGATAAGGTTGTCTTTTGAGTCAGTTAAAATCATCAGTTGTAATTTTTCAGGACAAACAAAAGTGATTCGAAGATAAGGTTGTCTTTTGAGCCAGTTAATATCATCAGTTGTAAGTTTTCAGGACAAACAAAAATCAAGTCACTAGAGACACTTTTCAAATTCCATTTTTTTTTCTAAACAGAACTTTTGTATGGTAACAATTTCTACGTGGAGATATCATAAGCACTGTTATTAAAATCGGACTGGACTGGATCGGTGAACTGGAAAAAAAACGGAACCATAATCCAACCCGGTTCGGTTCTAATAAAAGACCGAATGAGTGTATGGACCGGAAAAAAATTAAAAACACTGACGGTTTCTCTGTGAACCATGAATCAACCCAAAACCAAAACTGGTTCTCATCGATCTGAAATTCTGAACCATCGCTCCTTTATTCCTTTTTACTTTACAGAAAAAAACCAAAAAGGTAAAAGCAACTAACAGGTTAATTCGTGGACAAACTCTATGCTGCCTTATGTGTTATACATATGTGCATGTGTTTTTTTTTAAAAAAAAATAATTGTGTCTTACAAAACTTTACATTTTAATTATCTTACCCTTTTAATATTAAGGAGAAATAATGTTATGGTTCGTCATAAATTAATATATTTTAAATGTGTTTTTCTTTAAATAATTATGTGTTATTCATGTGACTATCTTAATCTTTTAGCATTAAATAATGTTATGCATAGTTCTATACAACAAATTAAGGAGAAAAAGAATTAAAAGCTTGACATTTTGATTATCAAGTGGCAGTTTGGTCAATCTTAGAACTGCAATTTTTAGCCTTTCAGCCTTGTTGCTAGTTAATTTTATTAACGAGTAGAAAAAATAAAATTTGATTTTATGTATTAGTACGAGGATATACATTTTTACCTCTGGCACTTAGCTAAAATTAATCAAAGATTAATACTTTTATTTGAATTAAAACATCTATTGTATATTCGGTGTTATACAAAAGTCAACAGCAAATTTCAGCCAAGAGATAATTCATGAATTTTTTTGACCTTTTAGTACTAAAAGTCTTATATTTTTTTCTAGGTAATTCCAAACGATTTGAAATCTTTGTCATTGGATTCTAGACTCCAAGGGTATAGGTTACATAAGTCATACGTCCATAATGGTTAGTATTTGCTCTTTCAAATTCCAGTTCAATGTTATCTAAAAAATATGTCCAGAAATTTCTTTCCTCTTTAATGAGATTGGTTAAATTTAATGACATATTTAAATATTCCTTAAATCATGCCATCACTAATCAATTCTCCCCAGCATATATTTGAGCTTTGGACTTAAATATATTAATCATATTAATATTTAATTAAGTCCATAATCCTATACATTAAAAGACCAACATATAAATTAATATTCTATGTTAATTTATATACATCTCTCATGTGTCAAAAATCATTTAAAATATGTCACACATACTTTAAATATTACTAGGATTATTTTATAACATCTCTATGTCATAAAATTATTCATATATTAATAACATATAATTTGTACAAATTAATTATAACTTCTTATAATTAATATAGCACATATTATATACATATCACATATGCCTTATTAATATATTTTCTTTTAATCTTTCATATGGTGTGTCCCTATGGAATCCCATCATTATGGCAACCGGAATTAAACATTTTAATTCCATAAATCAATGATACAGCTAGTCATGGTATATTGATTATAGAAAAATGATTTCTTGATACGCACTATTCTTTCGCATAAGTTATATGCACTGCAGTAACTGCCTTTATAACTTATAGTTAAATAGAGCGTTAGACAATACCAACAATACACATTCCTTATGTAAGAAAAATAATTATCTCAACCAAAAAATTCTAGACACAATGAAATATCAATGATACATAACACAATCCATATGATATTTCTCCTCCAGCTGTTGATTAGTGTTAACTTTATAATTAAGACATTTGATATTCCTATAATTACTTTATAATTAATTATTTATTTCTCCTGCAGCCGTTGATCTCAGTATGGACGCTTGTAGATCATTCTCTCATAAGCTGCGGAAGGAGCTGACCCACTCCAGCGATGCTCTTTTGCATTGAGGTCCTGCAATTTTGTGATTTCAAGATTAGGTTTCGGTAGCGGTGAAACTGTACAGAAGCGAGTGGTTGTTCACTTGTTTGATCTTTCTTTTGCTAATTTGCCCCTAACTTTTTCTAGAATTTAACTTTCACCGGGTCCTGAAAGCAAAAAAAAAAAAAAATCATCAGGTCCATGTTGGTTTTCTGGGTGGCTTTCGTGAGGGTTAGTTGATGTAATTTTGTTAGTCTTCTAGGTACTTTTTAAATGCTTAGAAGAGGAAATGATTAGTGGTGTAATTTGTAAATTACTAGTATCAGAGACGAATTAGATAGAGCTGCTATGCTATTCCTTTTTTCTTTTAGGAAAAATCCGTAGGCATTTTATTGAAACGTAAAGGGGTATCAAATTAAAAAGGAAAAAAACCCGTAGCCCGTAGGTATTTCGTTCAAATGAGCTGGCTTCTAGAAAATTAGTGTTAATTTCTGAATTTATATGAAGCCAAAAAAACAAACAAAAATCTATGGAGGGGCATATTGTTAAAAATCCAAACCGGCTCGCTCAAATCACCCAACCAGTCAACCACACATACACCGCTGAAATTGAATAAAAGTGTACTCTTTTGACTTCGTCGATTTCCTTTTCCTTTAATGTAGTGCACTCTTCTTTCAGTCTTGAAAAAAATTAGTTTTGCGCTTTCTGGCATGCATGCGAAAATGGGAGACTTCTTTTTCTCATTCACTAAATATTCCTCCTTGTTTATGCTGCTGACTCTCAGTTTGGTCATACTATGATTTTGCTTGTCACGAAAAAGGGAGGGGGCAAGTTAACCTATAAGGCCCAATCGCAGAGAAGCTAAGAGTAGGGGTGTCAATGGGTACGATACAGGGAGGGTGGAATTATTTTTATACCCATATTCACTAAGAATTGATCTTACTCATATTCTATCCATACCCGTTAAGAATTTGTCTTACTCTATCCTACCCATACCCATTATGATTAATGGGTAACGAAACGGTAGTAGGTGAATAACGAAAATACTAATATAATGGTTCGGACAGCATAAAGTCAATTTTGTCATTTGTTATATTTTTTCTTCTAACATTTCATTCCATCTCGTTCAATTATTAAATATACATATTCATAGTATAACCTTGAGAAAGCTAACATGTGATGCAAAATTCAGACGCTAACACCTAAGCTAGCATTAATAGATTACTCATTTGGATCAAACAATACATTATTGCTAGAAAATAAGGTGAGGATATATTTTTTTTGAAACATGGAATATTTCCATTTGTAGAATTGAGAAAAAGACAATAACAATGAATAAGGAAAAAAACAAGTAAATGAATTCGTTAATATATATGTCTCTAGCGTTGATCTAGGTATACACCAATATGAAAAGAAAAAAAAAATTAAATATAATATTGATATATATTTATATATAATATATTTTATATTCATATAATTACTCATTACCCAACGGGTACGAAATAACATTTACCTGTACCCATACCCGTTTATCTAACGAAAAAAAATCTCTACCCATATCTATACCCAATAAACTAACGAAAAAAAAATCTTACCCATACCCGTCTTATCAAATGCGATACGGCTAGGGTAAACGAGTGTCATTGACACCCCTAGCTAAGAGACGACATCCCAGAAAAGAACTATCACACCCTCTTTTCCTTCTTCCTAATTATATCTAGAAGATAATAGAAAGAATCAAGCTATAAGATAGTCGGTCGAGTGACACGTACTCTTTCCCTTTCTAGTGGAGTTTCGCCTCTTTCCTTGGCCTTATCTTTCTTTCTTTTTAGCTGTATGGTAGTTGGAAGGTAAAGTTTTATCTTAATACATTTTTTTTTAAAATGGGAATTGGTTGTTCACCTGTTATAAAAGTTTTATGTGCAATTTTATATCCCTTCACAGGTTAATTTCATTTCTAAATTGATCTTTGGTACCTTATTTGCCAACTAATATTTTTTTTAAACTCACGGGTCAGGACTGCTGTAATGGATGTTTTGGATAGAGAAATAGATTTATAGCACTTAGGAGAATGTATTACTGTACCTTGTTAGAATGGTAACTAAGAGTAAAGAGCTAACTTAAAATGGTTATTAAGGTTGGATGTAAGCATATATGTTTATGGGTTTATTCAAGTGTTAACTTCAAAGTTGTTTTTTTTACTTGAACAGTGTGAGAATTTGCTATATATGATATATGTAGTTGTATTAATTTGTGGCAACAAACACTTTTTTTTAATATTTATGTAATTTCTCCTCTATGTCGATCCTAATACATGGTTTATATTTGTGATATGTGTATTAAAAAATTTAGTATTTGAGAATTTATTATGATGAGAAAGAAAAAAAAATACATTTTTAATGGCAAATTCATCTGAGATTTTTTAGCGGTTACCTCGTATGAATATATGACTAATTATTTGAACTTATTAAGTTAGTTAATCTAATAGTTCAAATATTTAAATTGAATAATATATAATTGAATATACCTAATGTTAATTAATTTTGTTTTTAATAATATGGTTCCAATTTGTTCAATTAATCAATTACAAGCATATTCAACCATATACAGTAGGTAACAAGAGAAAATAAAGCTAATCAGATTTAAAATACTAAATTATCAATTGTCTTTTCTTTCTCATCATACCAAATTATCAAATACTAAAGTTTTTGATACACATATCACAAATATAAATTACCATGTATTAGGATCGACATAGAGGAGAAATTACATAAATATTAAAAAAAAAAGTGTTTGTTGCCACAAATTAATACAACTATAATAAGACAATAACCGACAAAATGGAGAAACCATAATTGACGGCTATAAAATTAACGGGACCCACATCCTATTACACATCCACATAAAGAAGAGCATGTCCCTTCTTTTTTCCTTTCCAAAGGGCCACCACATCAACAAAATGGAGAAATAATAATATTTTATTTTATATTTCGAACTCTGTGCATTTTTTTTAGATGAAGCCTATATATGCCCACGCCCACAGATGCCTACATCTCATACCTCCTTCTTCATCCATTAAACCCTAATTACAGCTACCAGCATTCTAAAAGTTTGAAATGGCGAGGTGTTCCAAAGTAATGGAATTGCTACTGAGACTAGTTCTATTATCAATAATGATTATGCTAAATGCTGATGGTGCAAGGCTACTAGGAACTGCTGCTGATCTTGTTGATGTTCCCAGCTTCACATCTACTCAATCTAAAAGGTCAAATACTCCACCTTCAGAGCCTTCAGACTGCTCATCCAGCCGCCCCGGTACCAATTGTCCACCTATACATCGCAATCGGCAAATGAAACGCAAGGATAAGATACATTGATAAACGTTTTGTAAGAATTTTCATACACTGATAAAAGTTATGTTTTTGTTACAGTCGTTGTTTTTTTTTTTTTTTCTCTTTCTTTTTTAATCCTTGAGATATATTCCTAGTCGAATAATGTGAGTGATGCTTGTAGACCGGTTAATTAGTGATGTTTAAAATGATATAATACTACAATCCTTTATATGTATATGATCCGTTATTTTCTTGTTATTTACAGGCATTCAGATTGTAGAATGTGTTTTTTATCTTTAATTTTTTTGCATAAAAGTTTCTACTATTGTACAAGAAAGAATGTTGTTTGGAAAATTTATGCATAAGTCACTAGTGCATGTGTGCATGCAGTACCATTAATTTAAGCACATATACAATATGTTGGCACGAGCCATTTAAGCATACAGTCGATAAATTGCAATTTCTATAGATTTATTTTTTTTCTAGGAAATTCACAAATACCGAAATAAAGAAAGATAAAAATTATATATATACAGCAAACAAAAAAAAAAAAAAAAAGGAAGAGAGACACTGATGAAGAGAAGAGGAGAATTGAGTGTGGACTCCTTTTGAAGAGAGTCGAGTCGAAATGAGTTGATATTGGCTAATTAAGGAGCAAGCAACAAAGATTAAATTGCGACAATTATTCTTGGAATTTAGTGTATTTCTTCTTCTTCTTCTTTTTTTATATAAAAGGAAAGAAATTATGGCCTCCAAGCTATACAAGATTAACAGCTGGAGCGCTCATGTTCCCAGTACTCGCGGTGTTGTTACCATTTACCAATGCTCACAAAATTAATATTTTAGTATGTATATACCAGGCGTAACATAATACAAGTGGGGGTGCTGAACGAACGTTTTTTACAACACTGGTGTAGACTGGATTCGTCATGATTTTGGTCGGCCGTTCAAGATTCTAAAACTTAAGATCTGAATTAATGTAGATTATATAAAGTGGTTTATTATTTATTTCAATTTATATATTTTTTTAACGGAAAAATAGTGGTTTATTATTTATTTTTTGAAAAAATTGACAGAGACTAATAACAAACTAATAGTGGTCTAGATTTTCAATTTCCTATATTTCATCTAAAATTCGCGATCACTGCAGTTTGTGACACTAAATTAGATTAAAGACTAATTGTTCAATTTGTATAATTTTGAACCGAACTATTATATTAATTATATGAATAAAATAATTCGAATTTTATTGAAATAATTACTCTTATAAATATTTATCCACCTTTATGTACAAGTTTCAAAATAATTAGATGGATATTTATCCACCGTTTTTGGCACATTAAAATTTTTATACGCAAATTCTCAATTTTTTTTTTTGAAGAAGACGCAAATTCTCAATTTTACTGTAATATTTTTTTCACTTTGAGATACACAACATACTGTTTAAGATACACAATGTACTGTTACTTGTATATATATATATATGTATGTACATGTGTGTATAACTTTTTTACTTTCCTTTAAATATATGTAGTGGACCTATCCAATATTTTAAGAACTGGAGTACAAATGATAAATATATGAAAGTTGCCTCGTTGGTACAAATAGTATAAAATTGTATTTCTTTCCACATCTGGAAAGTCCTAAATCAAACAAATCATATAAAACATCCTTCGGACACAAGATCAGTCCAAACTCCAAAGGCCACTATTAAACAATAAAAAAAAAAAAAAAAACTCCAAAGGCCACCAACTCCCAACACTTCACTTTTTCACTCCTCAGCTGGGTCCCATCAAACCTCCACTCCTTGTCTCTTTCCTACTGAAATTTTTTTTTGGAGTTTGAAATTTTTATTAATAGGCAATAAATTATATAAGTATCAATATAAGAGAACGGAACGGGATATTACGGTCGGAATTAGCGCTAAATTAATCACGCTTTCTTCTAACTAAACTGCATAGGAAACAAATCTGAAAAAAAAAAAAAACCTGAACGCTTTCCTCAACAACGATCAGATCGCACGAAAAAGAAAAAAGAAAAAAGAAACACAGGCCGTGATAATCTATCACAGCCAGAGATTTGCAGAAAAAACAAAAAATACGGACCGCGATGGAGAAATTTTTTTGATAAACCATAAATAATTAAATTAAATTTACAATACCAATATGATTGCTTTTTTTATTTCAAAAACTATAAAGACCGAACGGACGTCTTCAGAATTGTCTTTTTCCATACCGAAGAGGTCATTTAGTCTCATTAAATTTTCACTTTTTTGTAATCACACTGTGTGGCGATCTGTGTAACTCTTTCTTTTTTTCCTTTTTCTTTTCCAGACTGAATTGGTGATTTGGTCTCCTGCGTATATTTTTTTCACCGTCCTTTGTTTTAAAGAGTCGCATTGCAATGATTCCTTTTAAGAGTCAACATTAATTGGATCATTGCACCAAATTTTATGATTCTATTTTTAAAGAGTCAACTTTAATTTCATATATTTTCTATATATTTAATTTGTTTTCAAATTTCATATATTTTCAATATCATCTTAAGAGTCAACATTAATTGAATAAAAGAAGTATTAAACATTAATTGAATCATTTCGTTATAATCTAAGTCATAGTTTTAATGATTCTTAAAATGCGTGTTTTTCTTTATTTTATCCTGACAACTTGATTCAGTATTCTATTTCAATTTCAAATGTTCAGGGCAAGGTTTAATTCATTTTTAAGTAAATACCAAATCAGTTTCCTAAATTTAATTTAATTATTTATGGTTCATATAAAAAATTCGAGCAATTTATACCAACTTTAATATATCAATTATTTTCCTTTTCTTTTCAGAATTTATTTTTTGTACAAATATATTAAATATTTTGTCAGGACGAAAAATTATACATTATGCATTTTTAAAAATAATTATACATTTCCTTTTCTACCTTTCTAATTCCTCACAAAAGGAAATTATACATTTATAAAAATAAAAAATTCTGACTATAGCAATCCACATCAACTTAAAATTTTAAATTAGTTTCCTTTCTTTTTGGTAGTATTTATAATGTATATTTCAAGATTTAAATTACTATAAACCCGTACCACACAGAAGACAACATGGAAATTGTAACAGAAGAACTGACAACAGTGAAAAAAAATATGAGATTTTCTGTGACTACAGTTGTGAAGCAGGGGGTAACTGAAAAAAAAGGTTAGACCGAATGGCCTGTTCGACTTGAGAAAAAGACAATTCTAAAGACCAAACGAACCGTTCAGTCTTTATGATTTTTGAGAAAAAAAAAGAAATCGTATTGGTATTATAAATTTGATTTAATTATTTATGAGTTATAAAAAAAATTCGCGATAGAGTATTACGGCCAGAAAAACAATGTGTAGCTGCTCTGTACTGTTTACGGCACACAGTTTTAGTCCTGTACCAAGATTTCATTGGCTTCTGCCCTTCGACTTTTCTTCATATCCCTTCCTGCCCCTTCATTTCTCCCAAAGGACAAAAATGCACCCAACACAAAAGGCATGTACTTAAATTGCATCTCTCTCCATAACTTGAATTTTAATTGTTTCATCATTACAAACCTTTTGGCGGTCGTATTTTTTTTATTTATATTTCTATTTTGCTTTGAACAGGAACAAAGCTAAAAGGATTTCTTGGCCACAATATAGTCAAGTGAGACGATCCAGTCTGAGATATAATAATAAAAAAAAAAATTCGATGTTGAACAAGGTATATCACCATAATTTTGTTCATACCAAATTAAGAAAAAAAAATGGCTCTTTTTAAGGAAATGACCGCAAGACCCCTAAAAATTTCCATGTCACGTATTGTTCAGATTTCAGTAGTATTTTTATATTGCAAGTGTTTATTTTTATGTACTTCACTTTGTAGAAACCAATGAAATAAAGGAATAACTAAGTTCTAATTTTCTTTAATTCATTTTTATCAATTTCTTTTGGCTGATACACTTGTTCTTGCTTTGTTCTAGAGAAGCAATTGTGGGTGTTAGATCGATGGTGCTATATTGCCGGACTTGTAAGAGATTAATATGCAATAATTACTGAACTTGTGCATATATTAATTGGACCCTTCACTATTAGTTAAGCAAGGCTGGTCATGAATTAAATCACTTTTGCATTCTTAAATAACTTTTTTACTTGTAATTTACAATATTTGAAGGAAATGCGAGGTGATCATATATGGCTAAGTAAAAAAAAAAACTGTTGAACACCAGTACGCCACTGGTGTTCTTATTTTGGGCCTTTAAATGCTGCAATTTACAAGTCGTTGCACACATGTAGTACTGATACTTAACAAGGGAAATCAAATCAACTTAAATATTACAAGCTGGTGTAAATTTTAAAAGAAAAAAAATCTGTCACGAGGTCATGCATGTATTATTCATGTCAAATTTTGCAACGGTATCTTATGAAGAAGGCTTCATCTCCTCTTTGATAGCAAGAACAAGCTGGTCATGATATGCTCCTCCCCATGAATTTTTCATCTCTTTGCTCCACATTTCTGGGACTGCCTCTTTTATTATATCCAAAAGCGCAAAACTCATCACCTATTTATATATATATACGATTCAAATGTTTCACTTAGCACACATCTATGATGCAAAAAGTGTTTGAAGTATATGAAAACGGTTTCGAATTGATTACCTCAAACTGTGCACCAATTACTCCGGCATTGAAATGAACATGAACCAAGCTTCTGAAGGGTTGTCTCCCTGATAGTGATCTTTCCAGTTTTACGTAGTTGAGATGCAAACATAGCCTAGGAGAGAGAGAAGTAGAGAGATATATATACCATAATGAAGACAGCCATGGAGTGAGTCTTGAGTTTGCTGTTCTTGTTAAGAGGTCCAGTGGCATTGCGCAGAAACGAAAACTGCTGGGTGGAAGATGGTGATATCTCAAATATTCTACCAACAAATTAAAGAATGAATTTACCTCCCAAAAAGTATTTTGAAATAACAAAGAATTAAAAATTGACAGGGAGGAAATTAGTTGTATATATACTTGAGAAAAAAGCATTTTTGTATTGGGTGCATTTTTGCCCTTTGGGAGAAATGAAGTGGCAGGAAGGGATATGAAGAAAATTAAAGTCTAAGGGCCGAAGCCAATGAAATATTGGTACAAGACTAAAACTGTGTGCCGTAAACAGTATACAGCAGCTACCCATTGTTTTCCGAGTGCATATCCTGATATCTCATATTTTGCATGACCGACCTGTCCGGTGCCTACTCGGGGTGACCTAGGGAGCCAACATTATTTGAGCTTTGAGATTTGTTATTGCAACGGTTGAGATTTTTCAAAAAAATCACACAAAATTTGAGATATTTTAGAGGATGCGAATTCTTGTTTTTCTGGCCGTGATACTCTAGCGCGGCCCCTTTTTGTAGAGGCCAGGAAGCGTTCGGATTTTTTTTGAGTTTTTTTCTTACACAATTTAGTTAGAAGAAAGCGTGATTAATTTAATGCTAATTCTGACTATGATAGTATATAACATTCAAAAAACATTATATACTATCTTGTTTTTTCTATATCTCAAAAAAAACTCAAAACCGTTTTCTAACATCAATATTTATTTAATTTATTTTCTATTAGTAAAAATTTCAACTCTTTCCTACTCCATCTTTTTCTACAGCTCTCTTTCTTCCTCCCTACTTTTTATCTTTCTTTTTTTTTTTTTTTTTCAATTTAAAATTGATCGCTGTCTTTCTTTTTTTATTTCTTTTTTCTCTATAATCCTTCAAATCTGTGCTCTCAACTTTATTTTTTTCTCTTTTTCCGTTTCCCTCTTGATTATTTCGGTTATTTCTCTCAATCAATCTTCTATCCCTTTGGTTATTTCTCTATCTTAATCTCCGAGTTTGGTTATTTTTGTTTAACCGAATAAATTAAAAATTATTTCAGTTCAGTTTTTTCGATTCACTATTAAATTTGGTTGGTTCAGTTCTAATTTTGAAAATCGAATTAAACTTTGGTTTTAACTATTTTTATTCGGCTTCAACTGAACCAAACCAATAAACACCCCTACTCAGACATAGTAATTAAGTACCTCCTTTATAAATTAAACTAAACAAAAGAAAAACAAAGAAACTTTTAATCATACAAAATTACAAGAAGTTTTTTTTTTTTTTTGAGTAAAAACTTAGGTCTAGCCTCAAGGAAATTGTTTTAATTTATCGTGTATGATAACGTCTTTTATGTCAAAGTTTTGGAAGAAGATAACGAATTTTGAATCTAGATCGATCAGGTGAGATAACAAACTCGATCGGTATCTGTTTCTTGCATGTCTAGTTAATTGGTCTCGTCTTTTCTTGACAAGTATATAAAGAACAAATGTTAAAACAATTACTCATACTTAAGCACCAAACCAGGTACAAATAACTACCTGAAAATCTGAGATGGATCTCCAGTGCTTTGATTCCAAATAAGTCTAAAAGTTACAAAGATAATCTCATAACTTTCAAATTTAAATTTCTAAAGATGCTTTTGCACATACTGTTAAAAAAATAATCATACACATAAACATACCTAATAAGCATTTTCTTCAGAATTTCTCATGGTGCTGTATCAACTTTGGTCAAGCGTGGGACCCGGATCACGTGGGGTCTTGATCATGCTAATGTATTTGTCACGCTTTAGGCAACCCTTTTCATAATTTAATTAAGAGTGATGTAAATATTTCTCCGTAAGGCGAGAAGTTAGAAATTAGAAATTTGCAAATGACATACTTTTTCTTTATAAATATATTTGTTAATGTTATTATTACTGATATTTAACTACTAATTTAAAAAAAAAACTGTCTTTAAAATTATATATAAGGTACAAAATTTACATAATTGATAATATCCACTAGTATGCATTTCGTTCAAAGAGTATAAAGTATGTAGCAAATATAAAGTATTAATTTTTTTTTTGTCAGCTAACAAAAGGAAAAAAATATATATATATAAAGATCAGGTGTTCAGAAACTGGGTTCAACATTTAATTCATGGCCTCATGGGGTTTACGTTGGTAATAAATGATAATTACCGGTGTTATTAGGATTATTTTTGTTTGTTTGCTAGCAACCTAAGTACAGATCTAGCTAGTTATCTCAAACCATTGAATGAACTAACTAGATGAGGGTAGGGGGTTAATAAACTGATGTCCATCCGTGCATAGTTTAGTTTCGCTCATTCATATATTCCCTTCCTATTATTACTTCATAATTAATTATTTATTTCTCCTCCAGTACGGTTGCGTTGCGGACCAAAAAGAAATAAAGATAGAGAGAGGGTCGGTTGCGTTGGTGAAAACAGAAATGAACTTTTGTTTTTAGTTTCGGTCGGTAAAACCACGGGTCATGTAAAGTATATAGCAAAAACAACCATCTCCAATGTAAAGTATATAGCTAAAGAAAAACCAAGTATCTCCTTGTGACCTTTTATGTTAATTCAACAACCTTCTTAGAGGTATATATGTATATAGTTGATGTGAATTTGGGAGTTCAATTAATTATAGAGTTTTTCGTAAGAAATTATAGATAATACCTTTGTCCTCGCATCATTCTTACTGTACACGTTTTCATTTGCCTTACGTGACAGATCTATCTAAGGATAATGTGATTTTTGTCTCTCTTTTTTTTTTGTTGGTTTAGGTTAGGGTTTTGTATTCTAATTTTTTTATTATTTAAGTAATGTTGGAGGTTAAATCTCTCAATTATTTAATACTCACAAAAGATTGTTTTTTCGGATTTCGAACCGTGATCTTTTAGACAGAGAGCATCGCCTTTACCACTAGACCAAAGATTGATTCTTTGTTTTGTATTCTAAATTTATCACATAAGTTAGAATTTGTCTATCTAAATGTCAATTGACTTTCATATTCTTTTAAATGTTTTGTATTTATGTATAATTTTCTATATTGAAAGGGTAGCTAGTTCTGCTTCTCTAGTGCGGGTATCTTAAATTGAGAAATTATGTGTTAACAAATAAATGTATTTTACTAACTAAAAAAAATCAATATAAATCTGGATGGACACTGTCTAGGGTTAGAAGATATGCGCAGCATGGACTTGGAAAGCTTGACACAAAATCATATTTTGTGTCAAGCACAAGCACAAGCACAGAAAATCCTACAAGCTCAATATCTACTGATCTGAGCACATAAACTTTTGGTTTTGCTTACTTTTTTATGATTTTTCTTGTCTACTATTGTAAAGGGGTTTCCATTGTAATATTTAATGTATTGGTACAGATGTTATATGTACTCAGTTGTGGAACTATGTACAAGCTAAGGGGGGCCAGACACCCCCCAACTTATCGGAAGTTGTTTATTGGGGTGGTTATTTGCATATGATTTTTTACAAATGCATACCGATTGACATCCCTATGCGGTTGTTATTTCGTCTTTCGACGACTCCCCCCCTCCCCCAAATTCAAATTATGATTCCGCTCCTGTATGTACTGATACGAAACTATATGTAATTAGTTTGTCCTAATTAATGAAAATACCTACGGGTTTTAAACCAAAAAAAAAAACAATTCACTTCAGCTGTTGGCTAAAACAATTATTTGTCCTGAAAAATAAGCAATAACCAAGCTATACTTTATTTTGTAAAACTTCCAACTTGCAGTCAAAACTTCCACTAGATGCTTCAAGCTTAACAATTCCAAATTACATCTTAACAAGAAACATCAGTAGACATATAAAAAACAAAGAAAAAAACCAAACAAAAGACATGGATTGTACAAAGTATAAACCATGACATCAAAAATATATATATAAGAGCCCTCTGCCCAACCAAGAATTGCACCTTAATTAGTATAAAAGTCAAGATTCTGACTTGCTTGGAAGTCATCCACGTACAACGCAAAGGAGATCATTATATCTTTCTGACAGCAACCTCTTTAAAAATAGACTTGATTTCATTTATAAGCGCTATATATTGGAGCAGCAGGTTTATCCTGTGTGTCACGAAAAGAAGCAAATTAAAGAATTCAAAATGCCAAAATTCTTCATGGTGCTAATTCACTATGAAGACAATTTTCCTTAGCTTAACATAAACTACATAACATTCCATTTCATTTTCCATATTCTTTTGATATAGTAAATATTGCTGGAAGGGATAAAATACAACAATACTAAATAGAAGTTATTCAGCAAATTGGCCTTCATCAGCTCTCTTCTTCATAAAGAAAAGTTTCTCGATCGATGAACGTGCAATCCAGCTTTCCCTGCTAACGGCTCATAAAGAAAAGTTAATCAATGCTGTATAAGTGTATATTATAAGAGTGGGGTTAAAATGTACCCTCTTTTTGTGCTCCAAATGTGCACCCTCCCCTCATTTCTTCATTTTTAAAATTTAAATAGTTGATTTGAATCTACCAATGTGTTTTACATATTAAAATGTGCTTGGAGACCAAATTTTACATTTTTTGGAAATTTTTTACTATTTTTTCAGAATTTTTTATTAAACTAAACAATAATAAAAAATTCAGCACAGTGATAATTTTTAAAAATTCTGAAAAAATAGTAAAAAATTTCCAAAAAATATAAAATTTGGTCTCCAAGCACATTTTAATATGTAGAACACGTTGGTAGATTCAAATCCATTATTTGAATTTTAAAAATCAAAAAAAAAAAAAAATGCACGTTTAAAGCACAAAATGAAGGATGCATTTTAACCCCACTCATATTATAAGAAATCTATTAAACTATCGGCAAAGAAGAGCATTCCTTTTTGGAAGAGAAAGATACGGGAATGTGGTCCCCATTAAAAACCTTTTATGGGTAAAGAAATCATAACCAAACGTCGACAAACGCACGTTCCTTTCATCAATAAAAAAAAGCCGCAATTTTAATCATGCTTAATGGAAGAGACGTACTGGTTTGTCTAACCTTAATTGATTCTCAACTGAATCAAACCATTTTAATTGAATAAAACGAATTATTTTATTCATATAATTAATATAATATGTAGTTCGGTTCAAAATTATACAAATTGAAGAATTAATCTTTAGTCTAATTTAGTGTCACAAAGTTCAGATGAAATATTGGAAGTTAAAAATTTAGACCACTATTCCTTTGTTATTAGTATCTATCAAGTTTTTTAAGAAAGAAAAAAAAACTAAACCACTATTTTTTCGTTAACAAAACTTTATAAATTGAAATTAATAAGAAAAATCCGAACCGAGCATAAAGAGTCAATATATATATCGTCTACATTAATTCAGATCTTAAGGTTTATAATCTTGACCGGCCGACCCAAATCATGACGAATCCGATCTACGCAGGTAATACATGAAATTTAATTATTTAATATTTGTCTCAATACGGATCAATGTTTCGAATTCATTCAGCAGTAAATTTAAGTTACTGCATAAAACATTAATTCTGACTGGAGAATGTAAACAGGTAATAATTACTGACTACTAGTGTATTAAAGAAGTCGGTCAATTTGGTAAAAGTCCCTTCCAAAGTTGGAAATAAATCTGCTATTATATATTCCTTTGAAATAACATAACCTGTTATTTCAATCGCAACTGTTCAAAAAAAAAAAAAAATTCATGTACAAACCAGGTTGAGATGATCAGCTTAGAAATAACACGATAAGCTGGATCTCCTGTGCTTGGATTCCAAAGATGCCTAAAAAATACAAAAAAAAAACACCTCATAACTTTCAAATTTAACTTTGCAAAATTACTTTTGCACATACTGCTAAAAAATCATCATACACATACACATACCTAAACATACCTAATTATTTTCTTCATTAGAATTTCTCATGGTGCTATATCAACTTTGGTCAAGCGTGGGACCCGGTTCGCATGGGGCCTTGATCATGCCAGTGTATTTGTCACGCTTTTGGCAACCCTTTTGACAATTTAAGGGTGATGTAAATAGTTCTCCGTAAGGCGAGAAGTTAATTAGAAATAGAAATTTGCAAATAACATATTTTCTTTATAAATATATTTGTTAGTGTTATTATTACTGGTATTTAACTACTAATTCTAAAAAAAATTGTCTTTATAATTATATACAAGGTACAAAATTTACATAATTGATAATATCCACTAGTATGCATTTCGTTCAAAGAGTATAAAGTATGTAGCAATTATAAAGTATTAAATTAATGTTTTTTTGTCAGCTAAATAAATAGAAAAAAAAATACTTTGATGATTTAATATAAACGTTTTATGTATCTAATTCAATTCAAAAATACAAAGATCAGGCGTGCAGAAACTAGGTTCAATATTTAATTCATGGCCTCATGCATGGGGTTGACCTTGGTAATAAATGATAAACCGGTCTAATTATAGGATTCTTTTAGTTTGTTTGCTAGCAACCTAAGTACATATCTAACTAGTTATCCCAAACCATTGAATAAAGTAACTAGATGAGGTGGTTAATAAACTAATGTCCATTCGTGCATAGTTTGGCTCATTCCCTTCCGATTATTACTTTATAATTAATTATTTGTTTCTCCTCCAGCCGTAGATCTCACTATGGACGCTTGCAGATCGTTCTCTCATAAGCTGCGCAAGGAGCAGGCCCACTCCAACGATATTCTTTTGCATTGAGGTCCTGCAATTTTGTGATTTCAAGTTTTGGTTTCGGTAGCGGTGAAATTGTACAGAAGCGAGTGGTTGTTTGATCTTTCTTTTGCTAATTTGCCCCTAACTTTTTCTAGAATTTAACTTTCACCAGGTCCAGAAAACAAAAAAAAAATCATCAGGTCCATGTTGGTTTTCTGGGTGGCTTTTGCGAGGGTTAGTTGATGTAAGTTTGTTAGTCTTCTAGGTACTTTTTAAATGCTTAGAAGAGGAAATGATTAGTGGTGTAACTTGTAAATTACTAGTATCAGAGAACTTAGAGCTGCTATGCTAATCCTAATTTCCAATTACAAACTGTCCCTGTATGTAACTAACTAACAGCACTAACTGACATCTCTTGTAACTAACTGCTGCTACATTTGTTTGTTACTGTTCTATACCAGTATCTTCAATATGTTAATTTTCCGTAAAGAGGGGTGTTCGAAGCCTGAAAAGTAGGGTTTAAAATAATTATGTGATTTTCAGTATGAAAGTGGTACAGTTTTTGAGTTGTTTTCTGGTAGATGCTTGATAGTAATATTGCTGTTATTATGTGATTTGCAATGCAATATTTCATCAACTGGAATACTGGTTTCATGCCCTGTGCAAATGCATTGCAAATTACTATGTCTTTCCTAGTCCTTATGAGACCGGTGCCAGCTTTGTGTTAGATTTTGTGAAATATTAGGCTTAGTGTTACCAGCTTCTAGTGATTTCTCAAGTTGATTTATGGTTCATTTAGGTATACATCTTGAAATATCAGTACCAGTACTGCAAGAGAACTGATAGGTTTAGTACCTCCAAGAGCATTTAGGTTAGTGTTAATTAAGTTAAAAATAACTACATGTGTTAAGCAAAAAGGGATGATACCTAACAGTTTTAAACCTCATCAACCAGCTGCTGTAGTTAAATGATTGTACAGCATCCTTGCTTGGTAAAACACAGGTAAATAATTTTAACAGAGCAGTTTTGGCTTCATGCAGCACATGGACATTAAATCAAAACAGCAATACATATGGTTTGTGTGCTGCATGAATCTAAACTGATCTGTTAAAATCTTAACCTGTAAACACCTCCAAAATATTAAAAAGAAGTAATATCAGAGTTAAACAAGGGTTTATATAGCCACTATAAACAGTCTAGAATCTCGATAATTACATGTGTTGAGAAAGGGGAGGTAGCACAATTAGTTAGAAAAATATTATAGAATTGTTATACCCGAAGGTCAAGAGTTCGATTCTCCCTCATGAACTTTAGTAGCTACTACAAAGTTTTCAAAAAAAAAAGATAATTACATGTAGGCCTTTTTATTATATTATAAAGAAACAATGGGCTGAATTTATAATATCTCTTCATTGGGTCGGGCTGAGAAACAAGGGCTCCAATTAAGATAAAACCACTTCATCCAGCGGTCCAGCCCAAGATGCTTTGTCTCTCTGGTTTAACTACCAATTGTTAACGATTATAGTCCCAAAGGGAAATTCTAATAAGAAGATGAAACGGTAATATATATCTTGTAGCACCATTATAGCACGATGAACAGGATCTGTTCTATAGGATCGTACTACTGTCTCCTTGAGAGTAAAGTAGACAGGCACCAAAGTCTGGTTGTCTGACACTGGATCAGAGTGCGATTAACGTTCCTGATCTCTTCGAGAGATCTGGTGGCTGTAGAGGATCGTTCCCAGCCGGCCTTGGTCTGCTGGGATAGTCCAGTGGATGTCTGACAGACTACCCAAACCCTTTTCTTTTTTAGTTTTTTTGGAATGGAGAGTTGGGAGGGACAAATGACGGGGCTGGATGTGCTGTCCTGGATCTGTCCGACGAAATGCTCATGGAAAGGACGGCAAAAAAAATTTCAATTTGAACCCAGCTTCACAAGATTTATTCCAAAATCAAGGCTATGCGCTGCTTCACTAACAAGATATTTCTCATCAGATAAGAGTTTAATGCTAAGATGATGAACCCATTCTTATGTTTAGCTTTTGGTGTTTTTCTGGTTCGCAACTGTGCATATCCTACCAATTATTTCACACTGCAAACGAACTATTTGATAATGCCTGAGAGAAGTCAGATGTCCCTTTCTGTTATGTCTTGCGGCCTTCGCTGTAATGATATATTAATTAATTTAAATTTGGAAAACAGCACTATCGTCCTATTCATTCTATAGGTCTATTTGATCTTAATCATCACCTCTTCTCTTTTCCCCTGTACACATAGAACAACCTGACAATTGAAATTCTGTGTCAAAAGTCAGTCTCCTTTCCTTAGTTGAGTTTCTTTCCATACACAATACTAGTTAGTTCCTTAAATAGAGTTTATGCCATGTGTTGACTCAACACCAACTATTGTTGAGTCAACGGAAAGAAGAGTGTGGCTAAGGTAAGGTAAGAAGAAAATATGTTGTCTTTGGAATAGGCCCAGGATGCAAAAGTGTGCTGAGGCCTTAAATTCCAATTGGGCCTTTAGTAGTTGGGTTCTGTTACTGCAATGCATGTAATAGTTTCTTTAGTAGTTGGGTTCTGTACTAAGTATATATGACTGATTCGGTATCTAATTCCGATAAGGATCATTGCCTGTCTCAGATAAGGTTTGTTGCTTACTCCTGTAAAAAACTTGCAACTCAGATTTTGCAGCTGGCATTGAAGTCATTGTTTAGATGATTGTTTCGGAAAAGAAGCAGAGAACAGAACAGAGGTAGAAGGAGATTCTGTACAAAGTGAGATAATTGTTTAGACGATCACTTGGGCTGACTTTTGTTTGGGCCTTAAAATAGAATATTAATATAAAGATGTATGTGGCTGATAAAAATAAAGAAAAATGTATGTGGAGATTTGTGTGGTGAGATTTGAACGGAGATAAACATTAAAAAATTTGAGATGGAACTTGATTTAGGAGAGAAGAAAAGTAATTGGGAATGAAGATGCAGAAACACCAGCAACAAAATTTTGTTTTTGTCGTTACTCCTAGTCCTATTGTTAAGTGGGCTTAGTATTAGCAAATTAGAGTACTTTGGCATTTAGTAAACTGATCTATAGCTTGGTCTATCAGCTTATGGCTCGTTTATTTTGTGAGAACTTCTGACACAGATATGTGTCCAGGCCAGAGTGTTGTGGCCACTCTGGAAACCTGTTATCTTGTTATTATTTGTTTCAGTGAAATCAAACGGACACTTAGCCTTTATTTTTATTTTATTTTTGAAAAAAAATGGGCTAGTAAAAATGACACGGAATAAAATAAGATAAATGAGTTCTATAATAGTACCTTGCAAGGTTGTAGAACTGGCCTACGGTAGCTGTAAGATTGAAATTCACTTCTTTTCTGGGGTAGTGCCAGAGCCCAGAGGGCCGATGTAGCTAAAAAAAATCATAATTTCATAACTCAAAAGCAGCGGTAAATTAAGGATTTCGGTTGGAATAGGGCATTAATCGGATTCAAATAGTTAATCGGATTTAAATTCATTAACTAATCGGGTACTAGATAAAAACTTATTTTGTATAGAATGTTAGAAAATGTTGATTAAAATTATTTTTTCAAAAAATTATATTCCATATGCATTTGTACTTTTGTTATTAGCCAAAATAGTCATTCGTTTTTAAATTTCAAAATCTATAACCAAAAAATAATTAAAATAAAAAAATTGTTTCACACCAATAAGATAAAAATTGTAAACAATAGTTACAATACCATTGATCTCTTAGAAAATATATTGTTGAAAAAAACAAAAAGATATATAAATTATGAATAACAATTAAAAAAAATACAAATATGCAAAACAAAATGTGAAAATGGATGTTCCACTTAATGAAGAAATGGAGAGGTGATAAAAAGTTAGATACTTCAATTTTACATGTGAGATCCCGTTTCATTTATCTCATATTTGATTGTTTGGACTCAGCCCATAAAGGTCTATCTACAATAGTCCTTAATGGTGCACATACACCAAGTCTAAATAGATAAAGAATAAAATGAGAGCTTTCTTTTCCGACAAGCTCTGCTAAAATTTGATAGAAGAAAATGGATTTCGGCTCTAACAGAGTTAAATTGAATACATCACTTTAATTATCAACTATCTCTATTTGTGTCAAATATCTCTCATCTGATCATACTGTCACTTGTGTAATTACAATTAATTTAATTTATATAATCAGCATCTTGTGTAATACCATTTTATCATATGAGTGCCTGTGGCATGATAAAGAATAGACGACTCTGAGTCGTAAACGATTTCCTTCAGCGGTTGGCTTTTAATTTTTATTTGTACAAAGAGTGGTTTTTAACGATTCACTTCAGCTGTTGGCTATACTTTATTTTGAAAATACGCAAAATAATTCTTGAAAATAAGCAAGAACTAAGCTCATACTTTATATTGTAGAACTTCCAAATAGTTTGATGCACCCTGAGGCGGTAAAATTTACACATCCTACAAGGGGGCACATGACAACTGCATTAAAAAAATAATAAAAAAAAAAAGAAAAAAGAAAAAAAAGACTTTTGATTTGCTAAGTTTTACAATAAATCTAATTGGTTGGTTTGAGAAAGAATAGACGATCTTTTAGGCGTAATCATTAACCAAAGCCTCGTCGTTTTGTCCTTGGAAATTGGAACTCACTCAGATCAGTGTGCCGATCGAACTCATTTTTTTGAATTTTTTTTATAAACATAAATAAATGAATGAATTTTACAGAACCAACGTGACTGTTTTTTTTTTTTTTAAATTATAAGTACCGAAACAACCATTTGGTCTCAATCAATTTTTTTTTATAAAACAGAATTTTTTTAATTTGTTTAATTTTTTCTATTAAAATATTATAAATGTTGAATATATTTCTTTGAAAATAGATGAAATACAATATAATTTGATTTATTAGAAAGACTGCAACAAATAACTCAGATCAATATTTTTCAGGTCGGACTTTTCACGGCTGTAAGAAAAATTAATATATTTCTTTATGTGTTATTGGAAAAAAAAATGCTTAGATTCTGAGTTATTGATCCCAGTTCAAAAGTCACTTCCACGTAATCCAGAAAATATTGTAATCCTTCTAGTACATTTAATTTATGAAAAGTTGTATCTATTTTTGAAAAAAAAACAAAAAATTTAAGTTATTTAATAATTGTTATTCAAAAAAAATTCTCAAAATAGATACAACTTTTTATAAATTAAATGTATAGAAGGATCACAATATTTTCTAGATTACCTAGAAGTGACTTTTGAACCAGGATCAATAACTCAGAATCTAAGCATTTTTATTTTTTTCCAATAACACAAAAAAATATATTAATTTTTCTTACAGCCGCGAAAAACCCAACCTGAAAAATATTGATCCGGATAATTTGTTGCAGTCTTTCTAATAAATCAAATTATATTGTATTTCATCTATTTTCAAAGAAATATATTCAACATTTCTAATATTTTAATACAAAAAATAAAAAAATTTAAAAAATTTCTGTTTTATAAAAAAAAAATTTGATTGAGACTGAACGGTCCGTTCGGTCTGGGGCAAAAGGAATTTTGAGACCTAACGATCCGTTCGGTACTTGTGGTTTTTCAAAAAAGAAAAACAATCATGTTGGTTCCATAAAATTCATGGTTTATAAAAAAAATTCCATTTTTTTACAATAAGTTTGTAGTATTTTAAGGTATTATTAATTAATAAAGTTCAATGATCCGTTTCTATATTTAATAGAAGTTTATATATATATGATATTAAGAATATATACATAATAGGCTGACCAACCATACATGAGCTACTTCAATAGGGATCAATTAACTCTCATTTATTTTAAAAAAAATTGTGTACTTGTATTATATTTTGTATATAATTTAGATTAAAATATTATGAATAGTGTTATATTAATTCTTATTCGCAATATGAAAATTTTATATAATTGACCTCTATTTTTGTTTGATCTCATAGTTTAAAAATCTGACTTTGCCCTGATTACATGAGATTAATATTTTCTTTTTCTTCTAATCTCATAATTTATACCAGTTATATATATAGTAGATTTTTTTTTATGAATTAATACAAATATCTGACAGTAATATTTCACCATGATATTTTCTTAATCTTTCATAAGAGTAAGATTAAGAACTGTAAATTAATCTCATTACACAGCTGCATGATGTGAACAGTGAACTCTTAAAGCACCATGCAAGTTGTGCTCATTTATATTTATATATCATTGCTAACTGGCATCATATCCAAGAATCAGGCATCTGTATGAACGGTCCAAAAGAACATGACAAGAAGTTCAGCAAACTGCGGAGCCGATATTGCAATGCCACGCTGAGACGATATACGGTAAAAAAGAACATGACTAAATATTTTGTAAAAATGAGAATTTGCTATTTCGTTCAGATGAGCTATGGTAGTTGGAAGGTAAAGTTTTATCTTAATACATTTTTTTAAATGGAAATTGGTTGTTCACCAGTTATAAAAGTTTAATGTGCAATTTTATATCCCTTCACAGGTTTGATATTTTTTTCAATATTTTTTGTGCAAATTTCATTTCTAAATTGATCTTTGGTGCCTTATTTGCCAACTAATATTTTTTTTTCTAATATATACTTTTTCTTAAACTCACAGGTCAGGACTGCTATAATGGATGTTTTGGATAGAGAAATAGATTTATATATAGCATTTAGGAGAATGTGTTACTGTACCTTGTTAGAATGGTAACTATGAACTAATTACTTAAAATGGTTATTAAGGATTGATGTAAGCATGTTTATGGGTTTTCAAGTGTTAACTTAAGAGTTGTGTTTTTTTTTTACTTGAACAGTGTGAGAATGTGGTATGATATAGTTATATATATTAATTTGTGGCATCAAACACTTTTTTTTAATATTTAATTAATTATGTAATTTCTCCTCTTTGTCGATCCTAATACATGGTTTATATTTGTGATGTGTGTACTGTATTTGAGAATTTGGTATGATTAGAAAAAAAAAAACAGTTTTAACGGCCAGGTCATTAATGGCCAATTAATTAATTTGAGAATTTTTACCGGTCACCTCTTACTCTTATGAAATATATATAACTAATTAGTTAATTTAATAGTTCAAATATTAAAGTAAATAATATAAATGAATATAGATAATGTAAAAAAAAAAATTAATATATGGTCCCAAATTAATCCCAATGTGTTCAATTAATCAATTACAAGCATATTCAACCATATGGTAGGTAGCAAGAGAAAGTATATGCATACAACATGATTGATTTGTCCAAGAAGGAATTACATAAAAGAAGGTTGGAAGTATTCACGAGTCAACGACCCATGCATGCAACTTAATTTTTTGATAAATAATAATCACAATGTACCTATATATATAGTTCATCCCTCCATTTAGAATCGTAATTGAAAAGTACACGACAATATATATGACATACATACTTGATGAATATACAAAACCCAGAAACTATATATTGTATTAATGAAGAGACTAGTACTAGTGCATCGAAAGAAATTAAGAGCCATGCATTCTCATAAAAAGATGTTGAGCTTGTTGTCTCGTGACTAATATATTACATCACGGAGGAATATATATATATTATTTTATTGCACGATGGTCGAACATTAATTAATGAAAACAATCAGTATCTTGAAATGATTTTGCTTAATTATATTGATTTTTCCATATCGATTACAATATTTACAAAGTTGTGTATGTATATATATAACTAAACGCTGAACCAAAACCCAGATTACAGAACTAGATCTCCAATGGCATATATAGCTAGGCGTAGTTAGGCTGTTTAATTTAATCGAATCTCCAAATCTCTAATGTTTATAGAAATAGATGTCCAGTAGTTGTCCGATTATTAAAACTTATCACCGACTAGGATCACATTCAGAGGATTCACCAGATGCTAGTGCCACGTATATATTCATTCTTGGATATGATATCAATGCCACGTACCATGCAAGTTGTGCTCATTTATATTTATATCGCTGCTACCTGGCATCATATCCAAGAGTCGTATGCATTCTCATAAAAGTTGTTGAGCATGTTGTCTCGTGATACACCGTATTTGATTCATTGAAGTTAAAAGTTACATTGGAAATGTATAACTACATCCCGGATTATAAATTACAATTTGCTCAAGATGCTTGAGCTAAAGAAATGAAAAAGTAAGAAATTTAAAGCTAATTAACGAGACAGTAATCACCGACATGCATGGATCGAGAAACCATAATTATATTAATTGATGGCTGGAAAACCGACATCCACATCGAGTTTAACGTACAAAAGCATATACATCCTAGACAAAGTTGAAATAATTTTGCTTAATTATATATTGATTTTTCCATATCGATTACATGTTGCTAAGCATAGTTAGGCGGTTTTGATCTGTCCAGCTGTCCGACAAATATAACATGTCATTCATCTACCTCGTTTCTCAAAAATAAATAAATAAATAATAATAAAAATATAAAAAATTATTATTATAATTATGACCTTACTGTTTGCCTATCTATATATACCGATCCGCAGACCTTCCTCTCCACGCCTCCCTCTCCATCCGTAAACCCTAATTGTAGCCACCAACAAATTATGTTTCAAATGGCTAGGTGTCCCAAAGTTAAGATATTGGTACTGATACTAGTTCTTGCATCAATAATGACTATGCAAAATGCTGATGGTACAACGCTGCTAGGAACAGCTCCTGATCAGCTGGTTGATGTTCCTGGCTTTACATCTACTCAGTCTAAAAGGCCAAATACTCCACCTTCAAGGTCTTCAGACTGCTCATCCAGCCGCCCCGGGACCAATTGCCCACCTACACATGGCAATCGGCAAATGACACGTAAGAATAAGATACATTGATCATAAACGTTTTGTAAGAATTTTCATGCATTGATAAAAAGTTATGTTTGTCATACAGTTGTTGTTGTTGTTGTTGTTTTCTTTCTTTCTTTCTTTTTTTAATCCTTGAGATTCCTGGTTGAATTATGTGAGTCATGCTTGTAGACCGATTGATTAGTGATGCTTAAAATGATATAATACTACAATTTTATGTGGACCGATGATTCCTTGTTTTCTTGTTATTTACATGCATTCAGATTGAAGAATATGTGTTTTTGATATATCTTTCTTGGGTAAAAGTTTCTACTATTGTACAGAAGATAATGTTGTTTGGAAAATTGATGCATGCACATACGTCACTAGATATGAAATAAAATAACTTGAGCCAGACATGTATCGTATTTAAAGAAAGATGTGCAGTACAATCTGCTAGCTGGCACGAGCCATTTAAGCATACAATCAGTAAATTGCAATTTCTATAGATTTAGTTTTTTCTATGAGATTCACAAATACCGAAATAAAGAAAGAAAAAAAAATATATAAAGCAAAGAAAAGGAAAGATAACAAGCTGGATTGGCTATTTGGAACCCGAGAACTCATCCCTAACCATCACATGCATGCCTTGAAAATTTATAGCCTTGTCTCCAAGCTATACAAGAACAGCTGGAACGCTCATGTTCCCAATGCTCACAAAATTAATATTTTAGTATGTATATATCAGGCGGAACATAATATATGTATATATCAGGCGTAACATAATACAAGATGGGGGGTGTAAGTCACCCCGTCATTTCGGTATTTGCCAATGCTCACAAAATTAAAATTTTAGTATGTATATATGTTGTGTATTTTGCCAATGCTCACAAATTAAAATTAGTAAATGTAAATGGATTACTAAATTTAAGTGAAGCTTTGTAAAATTATTTGTTATGTATGGAAAGAGTGGTTTTTAACAATTCACTTCAGCTGTTGGCTAAAACTTCCAACAGCAACTGATATTCCTTTTTCGAAGAGCGTTACTAGTTCGATAAAAATAAAAATAAAAAAGCCACAATTGTAATCATGCTCAATGGAAGAGATGTACTAATTTGTCTAATCTTATTAATTCTCAACTGAATCAAACCATTTTGATTGAAAAAAATCGAATTATTTTATTCATATAATTAATATAATAGGTCTGTTCAAAATTATACAAATTGAAGAATTAGTCTTTAGTCTAATTTACTGTCATAAACTGAAGAGGTCGTCAATTTTAGATGAATATTATTGGAATTTAAAATCTTAGACCTCTCTTACTTTGTTATTAGTTTTTATCAAGTTTTACAAAAAATATTAAAATTAAAATTAATTTTTTATTTTGTTAATAAAACTATATATAAAAATTGAAATTAATGAATCCCGACCAAAATCATGATGAATCCGGTCTACACCTGTAATACATTAAATTTCTTTAATATTTGTCTCAATCGATGATTGGAATTCATTCAACAGTAAATTTAAGTTACCGCATAAAACATTAATTCTGACTGAGAATCTCAACATAATAAGGTAGGACCAGTGCTTGGGATCCGAAATTTATTACTCTTCTCTTCCTTTTGACCAGTGCTTGGGATCCGAAATTTACTATTGTACTCTTCCTTTAGAAGGTAATAATTACTGACTCAAGAGTCAAGAAGACGGTCAATTTTTTAAAAGCCCCAAGTTAAAAAGAACGGTTCAGATCTAGTAATCGTAAAAGGTTCCCTTATCAGGTATCGGAGAAGATGTGAATTCTTCTTTTTTTATTTTTTGAGGAAAAGCCCGTAGGTATGATGTGAATTCTTCTTTTTTTATTTTTTGAGGAAAAGCCCGTAGGTATGATGTGAATTCTCCTAGTTGGGCGGTCCACTCTGACCTGACCGCCTCTCAGTGGGGACAGTCCACTTGTAGTATAGGGACTGATGCACTAATAGAAAATGAGTCCATTTACACTTTTTTTTTTCAAAAATATTGATAGTGATATGTTATGTTTTAGATTAAAATACTACAAATGTTTCTTAATTTGACCTCACATATTAGTTTTTAATAATTTAAGATTGATCCTTATATTTTCTTTTTTGAAATAATAAAAGCCAGTAATTAATTGAAGTATATGTTGTCTCCATCCTGTATGTAAAAAGGCTGCTTTTATGTCGGATTGATATGATTTATGATCAGACGGTCCTTATTCAAATTCAAACGGTAAGGTAATGCAGAGGATCCGGACTCTGTCACAATTACTCATATTCTATGAATGTTGTTCTTGAGTGAAATTTTGAATTTGAAGTTGAAACTCTAGATTTGGCCATCAAACGAACAGATACTCTAATTTTTAAATATTGGCGTTGTTTCATAAAGAAAAAAAATGAAACAACGATGGCAAATTTTTAAAATTAATCAAGTATATATGAATTTGTAATCTGTAATAGGAAGTTTGATTCTGCTCCGGCGTGATTGAACTTAGTTTAATTAGAGTGGAACAGATTTAATGAGAATCGAATTTATTTTTGAGTTGGATGAGCTCCAAAATTCACCCAATCCGTTTTAAAATATGTGCACGGGAAAATCTAAAAATTTAAATTAGAACTGTTTGACGTAATTTGCTATACTTTCTTTACACGTATAATTAAAAGGACTAAATAAATATGCGACGCAATTAAGAGATCTGAATACATCTTATAGAATTTCAAAATGTACTAAATAAATAGTATATACGGTGAATTGTAAAATTTTACTTGGTATACCAAAGTCCTTTATGCCAACGTTATATATTTATTTAGTAAGATGGCGAATTGCAAAGACAACCTTTGATTACCAAATTTTTGTTTACAGCACAAAAAAAAAACCAGAACACCTCTATTCTAGGGTTTTTGAGAATTATTCAGGTTGCTAAGCCATTCTGCAGCCTCAAATACTGAAGTTAGTATAAGCGTTCTGCGATCCAAACATTTTTTTTTATTAACCAAGAAATCAATTTTTTTGTGCACAAAAAAAAAGATTGATTTATGTGCAGAGAGAGTGGGATTTTATGCACAAAAACCAATGTTTTGTTTTTTTATCAATAATTTTTCTGTAAAAAAAATTATGTTGGGGCTGCAAAACGCTTGTGTGAACTTCTATATTTGAGACTGCAGAATGACCCAACAGTCTGGATAATTCTCGAATTATGATCAAACAAGAATGTTTTAGTTTAATTTTTATATACTATAAATAAAAATTTCGGCATTTGATTTGTTAAACTCAAAGCAGAAATATTATGCGGCTAATACAAATTACAATTCTAGGGGCCAATTGGGAAATAGATCTAGAATAAAAGTGATGTAACATAAACGGAGGATAGTCCAAAATCAAACTAATCCAGTTGCGTACTTTGTTGACAGGCCTCTTCAAATTGAAAAGCAAGTTACAAGTTGCAACCTTTTTGACCAAATTAAATACATTATTAAATCGCTCTCTCATGTGATTTCATTTCCATATAGATTTTGAAAAGCAAAATTATGGCAGCTTTTCATTTCCACGTAGACATTGATTTATAAGGTCTTGAACAAAAGTTTGAAAAGCAAAATTATGACAGCTTTTCGTTTCCATACAGTCATGATACAGAAAGACATTGATTTCCGCATCATTTATATTAATACAGAAGAAACTAAAAAGAAAGTGTTGAATCATTCAATGAAATATTCAAATCACAACTTTAAACAATTCAACTATCTTTAGAAAACAAGAGTTACGCAAAACTAACACAAAACAAATAAAAATAAAGTGTACGCAAGCGCAATAAAAAAAATTTAGCAAAATTTATTTTATTGGGATTTGTGTTTTTTTTATAATTTTTCAATTAGTATTCATTATAACTTTGAGATAAAAGTTAATTTCACTTTTATGTTATAAAAATTATAATATTTTCTTATGTATAATTTATACACACATAAAATTATGTCTAAGAGAAAGACATTAAAATCTTATTTCAAGGTAAAAAAAGTTACTATCTTGTGTTATATAATTTTATTTTTAATTAATTTTCTTAAAATAATGTTTTGCACCAATTCACATCCTCTGATATATCTCATATTTTGTGTGTTTTTTTGGAACCGTTCAAATATGTTGTGCACGAATCTGAAAGCACAAATAATATTGGCCCCTTGCGCTATTCCTGAATAGGCACCAGACACGTTGTCACACAAAATATAAGATATCTCAGAGGATATGCACTCGTTTAGCACCCCCCCATAGTCAAATTCTGGTTTCGCTATGCTGTGTATTTTGCCAATGCTCACAAATTAAAATTAGTAAATGTAAACGGATTAGTAAATTTGAGTGAAGTTTTGTAAAAAAAAAAAAAGTTGATGGAAAGAGTGGTTTTTAACAATTCACTTCAGCTGTTGGTTAAAACAATTATTTGTCCTGAAAAATAAGCAATAACCATGCAAGCTATAATTTATTTTGTAAAACTTCCACTAGATGCTTGGTTATAATTCTAAATTACATCTTAACAAGAAACATCAGTAGAAATGCTAACATGCACATACAAAACAAAGAAGAAAAAAGCAAAACAAAAAGACATATGGATTGTACAAAGGATATGTACTGAACTAGAGTATTAACAATACCCTTAACGGGTATACTCGCCTGTACCCATCCGTACCCGCTGCCTAGGGTACCCGTACCCGAGCTAGGGTATGGGTCGGGTACTCAGGTACGCGGGTACGGGCAAAAATGGGGCTGGATTCAATTTTTTGGACTAATACCTGACCATACCCTACCCGAATTTACCCGTACCCGACTATACCCGTACCCTAGTACCCGAGTACCCGTACCCGATACCCGAGTACTGTTCGTCCGAATTCAAAATTCAAAATTCAATTTTCCCCCCCCACCCAATGCCATGATTTAATTTCTGTTTTTTTGTTTCTGTTTTTTTTATTTCTGTTTTTTAATTTCTGTTTTTTAATTTCTGTTTTTTTGTTTCTGTTTTTTTTTCTGTTTTTTAATTTCTGTTTTTTTGTTTCTGTTTTTTTTTCTGTTTTTTAGATTTATTTTTGTAAATGTTAGATTTATTTTGAATAGGTTAGATTTATTTTTGAAAATGTTAGATTTATTTTGAATAAGTTAGATTTAATTTCTGTTTTTTAGATTTATTTTTGTAAATGTTCAATTTATTTTGAATAGGTTAGATTTATTTTTGAAAATGTTAGATTTATTTTGAATAGGTTAGATTTAATTTCAGTTTTTTAGATTTATTTTTGTAAATGTTTGATTTATTTTGACTAGGTTAGATTTATTTTTAAAAATGTTAGAATTATTTTGAATATGTTAGATTTATTTTTAAAAATGTTAGAATTATTTTGAATAGGTTAGATTTATTTTTGAAAATGTTAGATTTATTTTGAATAGGTTAGATTTAATTTCTGTTTTTTAAATAAATCTAACATTTTCAAAAATAAATCTAACATATTCAAAATAAATCTAATATTTACAAAAATAAATCTAAAAAACAGAAATTAAAAACAAAAATTAAAAAAACAGAAATTAAAAAACAGAAACAAAAAAACAGTAAAAAAAAAAAATACCCGTACCCGACTCGGGTATACCCGGAGTACCCGTACCCGCCCGAGTATAAATACACTATGCTGAACCATGGCATCAAATATATATATATATATATATATATATATAAGAGCTCTCTGCCCAACCAAGAATTTCACCTTAATTAGTATAAAAGTCAAAATTCTGACTTGGTTGGAAGTTATCTACAGACTACCAAAGGAGATCATCATATCTTTCTGACAGCAACCTCTTTAAAAATAGACTTGATTTCATTTATAAGCACTATCCTATGTGTCACGAAAAGAAGCAAATTAAAGAATTCAAAATGCCAAAATTCTTCATGGTGCTAATTCACTGTGAAGACAATTTTCCTTGGCTTAACATAAACTACAGAAAATTCCATTTCATTTTCCATATTTTGTTGCTATAGTAAATACTGTATAAGGAATACAGTACAACAATACTAACTAGAAGTTTCTGAAAAAGAAATAGTTACCACTACAGGAAATTAAAATTAATTGATTACCACTCTAGCTGTCAGATTTCATTTTCTACCACCCACACGTATTTAGTATGCACATAAAATTGGATTGATGCACAGACTGAGTTGGCACACGTAATTGGTGCTTTTTGTACGCATACTGGGATAGCAGTGACTAATTTGGTGTACCAATATGGTGCGCCAACCTATAATGCGCACCAAATTGATGCGCATCTCCAATCTATGCCCCAATTCAATTTGATGCATGGACTGAATCCGCATGAATAATATGTTTTGAAATATAACTATTATTAAGTAGTAATCAATTACTTTTAATTTAATGGGGATGGTAACTACAAAAATTTCGGCTAGAAGTTATTGAACAATTAGTTTCATCAGGTTTTCGTAAATTGAACCTAGCTACAATAATGCCTCGACCTCGGGATTTAATGAAGTGGTAACTACAATAATGAGTTGGGCTAATATGATACTAGTGTTATATAAAATTAAATAATATCACATTTTAAATTTTTAGATCTGCTTTAAGATCTGTACAAAAGTAAAGTACTTGAACAGTAAAAACAGATATTACAGATCTTAAAACAAATCTAAAAATTTAAGATGTAGTGTTATTTAATTTTATATAACACTAGTGTCATATTAACCTAACTCTACAATAATACCTCGAGCTCGTGATCGACCAAAAAAAAGCATTTTAAAGCCCACATAATCCTAGGGAGAAAACGACACGTTTAAGAAAAAGTACAATCCAGATTCCCCTGCTAACTGCTCATAAAGAAAAGTAAATCAATATCAGTGCTGTATATTGTAAGGAATTTATTGTACCATGGGATTCGGCTGATGTAAGAAGAGCATTCCTTTGACCACGAGTTCAACTGATATATATATATATATATATATATATAGATGGACTTGAATGAGATGTGGAGTATATGCATTTGGTGTTTTATGGTACAGTTTGGTTATTTTAAAAATTCAAACAACCGATCCAAACCGCTCAACACGATCTCCATATTGAAATGTGCTTGGAGACCAAATTTTACATTTTTTGAAATTTTTTTACTATTTATTAAGCAATTTCGAAAGTCGCTGATCTGATGGTCCAGAAAATTTTACTGTTTTTTACTGTTTATAGCAAAACAGCAACTTTCAAAAATGCTTAATAAATAGTAAAAAATTTCCAAAAAATGTAAAATTTAGTCTCCGAGCACATTTCAATATGGATTAAACATCTAACGGTTCGGATCGGTCGTTTGGACTTTCAAAATGAAAATACGGCGTGAAGTATAAACGCGTATACACCGCGTCTCACCCAAGTCCATCTCATATATATATATATATATAGAGTAAGGCTTGGATGCTATGGATAGCATAGAGGCCTCTATGCTACGGCTCAATATTCAAGTTTTCAAAATCCAAACGGTTGATCCGAACCGTTCATCTTATTCTCCATATTGATATCTGCTTGGAGACCAAATTTTATAATTTTCTGAATTTTTTTACTATTTATTAAGCCACTTTGAAAATCGCTAATCCAACGATTTTACTGTTTTGTGCAGCCACCGTTGGATCAACAATTTTGTAAAATACTTAATAAATAGTAAAAAAATTCAGAAAAATGTAAAAGTGGGCTTTAAGTAGATATTAATATGGAGAATAAGATGAACGGTTCAGATCGACCGTTTGGATTTTGAAAACTTGTATATTGAGCCGTAGCATAAAGACCTCTATGCTATCCATAGCACCCAAGCCTTACTATATATATATATATATATAGGACGTGGCTACGGTGCTACGGGTAGCTAAGAGGCCTCCATGCTACGGCTCGGATTTTGAGTTTTCAAAATCCTAACGATTGATCTGAATCGTTCATCTTGTTATCCATATTAATATGTGCTTGGAGACCAAATTTTACATTTTTCTGAATTTTTTTACTATTTATTAAGCCACTTTGAAAGCCCCTGATCCAATGGTGGCTTAACCCAACAGTAAAACCAGAAATTACCGTTGGATCAGGGGTTTTCAAAGTGGCTTAATAAATAGTAAAAAAATTCAGAAAAATGTAAAATTTGGTCTCCAAGCACATATTAATATGGAGAACAAAATGAACGGTTCGGATTGACCGTTAGAATTTTGAAAACTCGAAATCCGAGCCGTAGCATGGAAACCTCTTAGCTACACGTAGCACCGTAGCCACGTCATATATATATATATATATATATTTTGACTTGATCAACTGATATTCCAGGTACTAGCTGTAGAGCTAGTTCGATAAATTATATAAGCTGCGTCTAAAGAAGTCGCAATTTTAATCGTGCTCAATGGAAGAGACGTACTGATTTGTCTAAGTTCAGGGGTGGATCTACAGTGTTTTACAGAGAGGCATTTTTTTTTGTAAATAAAGATTGAACTTCAAGTTATCAAATTATTTAATATTTTTATTATTATAATAAAGAAATTTTTTAATTTAAGTTTTAAATTCATGATTTTTTATATATATATTATGTGTCTTTGTCATTAAATTAAAAACTGATTCTTTTTAAATGAGGACAGTTGCGCTCGCTCTCTAAAATCAAAACCAAAACCAAAATACTTGGAAATAATGATAGTTGAAACAGAAAAAAAAAGCGGCGAAGGGAAATAAATTTGTGCAGCCGGCAGCCACGCTACTCGAAGTCCCAACTCTCAAATCTAATTCTTCTCTTATCAAATCTCACGGTAAATTTCGTTCTTTGCCTATTTCTTAATTTTGTAAATTTATTTCAATTCTAATTTACCTGAATTTGAATTAGGATAAATTTAATCGAATTCTTTCAATGACTTAAACTCTAATTTACTTGAATTCATTGAATGGTGATAAATTGACTTGAATTAGGATAAATTATGTCTTGATGATGATAATGATAACTAGGGTTGGAACCCTAATTTACTTGAATTTTTCTTCTTCAAAGTTATACCCAATTAGTTAACAGGTTTAAACCCAATAAGCTATTTGAATCCGATTTCTGCTCCCCTCACTCCTCCCCTGGACAGAAATCCTACATCCGCCCCTATGTCCAACCTTAATTAATTCTCGACTAAATCAAACCATTTTGATTGAATAAATCAAATTATTTTATTCATATAATTAATATAATATATAGTTCGGTTCAAAATTATACAAATTGAAGAATTAGTCTTGTCACAAACTGAAGTGGCCGTGAATTTCAGATGAAATATTGGAATTTAAAAATTTAGACCACTATTAGTTTGTTATTAGTCTCTATCAAGTTTTTTTTTTTTTAAAAAAAAACTGAACCACTATTTTTTCGTTAACAAGACTATATAAATTGAAATTAATGAACCCCGCACACACATTAATAAAATTAATAACAAAAATCCTAACCGAGCATAAAGAGTCCATATATCATATCTACATTAATTCAGATCTTAACGTTTAGAATCTTGACCGGCTGATCAAAATCATGACGAATCCTGTTTACATCGGTGTTGTAAAAAACGTTCAATTATTTCTAATTATGACCGATTATTTATTCCGATTAATTACTTAACGGTACTTTATTTGTTTGACTACAACACTGGTCTACACATGTAATACATGAAATTTCTTTGATATTTGTCTCGATACGGATGAATGATTCGAATTCATTCAACAGTAAATTTAATTAAGTTGCTGCATAAAACATGAATTCTGACTGAGAATGTGAATAGAATAAAATACGACTACTGCTTGGGATCTGAAATTTACTAATCTACTCATCCTTTTCAAGGTATTAGTTACTGACTACTGTATTAAAGAAGTCGGTCAATTTGTTAAAAGTCCCTTCCAAAGTTGGAAATCAATCTGCTGTTATTCCCTGGAAATAACAGAACCTGTTATTCCGATCGTAACTGTTTAAAATTTTTTATATGCGAATATTAATTAGCGAAGTTTTTTATACACGAATTATTTCAACAAAAACTATAGCGGTTGGAATTGGAATAACAGGTTTTTTTTAATTTTCAAGGAATATATATAACAGCAGATTTATTTCTTCCTCGCGCGTCTATTTATTTTTTTAGTGAGATGTGCTTCTTGCAGGACATTTTTTATCTATAAAAATTATAAAATTCAAAAAAATGCCATACAATATTCAAAACACAGAACACAGAGTAGTGTGTTTGCATAAATAAGCTGAGAGGGGATGTGAGAAGAGAAAATTTTTATCTATAGAAATTATTAACTCTTTGTACATTTTTTTTTTTTTAATTATAGAGTGAGTCTATGGTACTATGCATATTACGGGTTGTTACTGTACTACGGCTCTATATTCGAGTTTTCAAATCCTAACGATCGATCCGAACTGTTTATCTTGTTCTCCATATTAATATGTTTTTGGAGATCAAATTTTACATTTTTTGAAATTTTTTTATTATTTTTTTAGATTGATTGAAAATCACTTGATCTGAAAATTCTAGACCATTCAAAACAGTGATTTTCAATAAATCTAAAAAATTTTTAAAAAATGTAAAATTTGGTCTCCAAACACATATTAATATGGAGAACAAGATGAACGGTTCGGATCGACCGTTAGAATTTGAAAACTCGAATATAGAGCCGTAGTACGGTGCCAAATCGTAATATGCATAGTATCATAGACTCACTCAAAATTATATATCGGACTCAATGAGTTCAATCTTACTATATTTGATAGAAACGAGTCACTCTTTCTATTTCGATACATCTGAATTTTATAATTTCTATAAATAAAAAAAATTCTCTTCTCCTTCTCACATCCCAAGCCTATCTCCTCGATCGTCATTAATTATTTGGTTACATGCATGGTTTTGTTGAATGGCCGAGGTAATCAGTAGAAAAACACATTATTACTTAATTAATTGATGAAATATATATTACGGAGTTGTATATAATATTTAGAAGAATCATTAGTTTTAGTATGTATTTGATAATTATTAAAAGATAATTGATAAATTCTATCATTTATATATGACCAGCACAAAAATATGATGATTTATAATATTAAACATCACTTTCCTCAAAATATATATATATATATATATATATATATATATATATATATTAAATATAACATGTAGAATGGCTTTTGCTAATTGGTAAACTATTTAGTATAAACTTTAGAATTAATTTAGTACAAAGTCAAACAATTAAAAAAAATAATGAAAAATAAATACAATTAAATGGCTTGTAAATTTGTGTTTATCACTCGATTTTATAATAAAAATTATTTTAATAATTTATAAATTTTGTATGTAAATGTATCAGTTATTATCAAGCTTCTAAATAGCGCCCTATAGTGTTTTCAGACTATAAAAACTATGACACTATCATTTGATCATTTTTTTGCAAAAGAACCATATTTCATCAATTACACTTATAGCGCCGCTATAGCGTTTTCAGACCATAAAAGCTATGGTACAAGTATGAATAATTGTTTCAAAGGTAGCTTAATTTTTATATTCAAATGAAGTATGGTTTTTTTAACAATAAAACCTATAGCGGCACTATTTGGGTATACCACAGTTTTTTTAACCAGTTCGCTATGACGCAATAAACACTATTTAAACATTTGGTTATTATAATAAAAAAAAATCAATATTAACTGTTGATGCTAATTAATTCACTTTGTATTTTCGTCAGTAGTTTCTAATCTTGAGCAATCCATCAGCCAATCTTTTATAGAAGAATCTACTAAGAAGTAATATCTCATTCGAGAGAAAATTTAAACTGAAAAACAAAATCAAGCATTGAAACTATAAGAATAAAATATCAGCTGAAATAAAAAAATTATCTTTCTAAAAAATGTAGAACTCAGATACAATAATTAAAGCAACCAAACTTTTAATCATACAAAATTACAAGTTTTTTAAATTTATCGTGTATGGTACCGTCTTTTGTGTCATAGTTTTTGAAAGAAGATAATGGGTTTTGAATCCGATTCGGGTGAGTTAACAGACTCAGTATCTGTTTCTTACAAGTCTAGCTGATTGGTCTCGTCTTTTCTTGACAAGTGTATAAAGAACAAATCTTAAAACAATTATTCATACCTGTACCAAACTAGATTGAGATCAGTTTAGAAATGACACGATAAGTTGGATATCCAGTACTTGAAATCCAAAGATGCCTAAAAATTACAGAAAACACCTCATAACCTTCAAATTTAACTTGGCAAAGATGCTTATGCACATACTGTTAAAAAATTATCATACACACACATAAATAAAAATACCTAATTATTTGCTGCTTCTGAATTTCTCATGGTGTTGTATCCACTTTGGTCAAGCGTGGGACCCAGTTCGCATGGGGTCTTGATCATGCCAATGTATTTGTCACGCTTTTGGCAACCCTTTTGACAATTTAAGGGTTATGAAAACAGTTCTCCGTAAGGCGAGAAGTTAGAAATTAGAAATTTGCAAATGACATAATTTTTCTTTATAAATATATTTGTTAGTGCTATAATTGGTATTTAACTACTAATTTTTTTTAAAAAAAACTGTCTTTAAAATTATATATAAGGTATGTATTTCGTTCAAAGAGTATAAAGTATGTAGCAAATATAAAGTATTAATTTTTTTTTTTGTCAGCTAACAAAAGGAAAAAAAAAAATACAAAGATCAGGCGTGCAGAAACTGGGTTCAACATTTAATTCATGGCCTCATGGGGTTTACGTTTGTAATAAATGATAATTACCGGTGTTATTAGGATTATTTTTGTTTGTTTGCTAGCAACCTAATTAAGTACAGATCTAGCTAGTTATCAAACCATTGAATAAACTAACTAGAAGAGGTGGTTAATAAACTAATGTCCATCCGTGCATAGTTTGGCTCATTCCCTTCCTATTATTACTTTATAATTAATTATTTATTTCTCCTCCAGCCGTTGAACTCAGTACGGACGCTTGCAGATCATTCTCTCATAAGCTGCGGAAGGAGCTGACGGACCCACTCCAGCGATTCTCTTTTGCATTGAGGTCCTGCAATTCTGTGATTTCAAGTTTAGGTTTCGGTAGCGGTGAAACTGTACAGAAGCGAGTGGTTGTTTTATCTTTCTTTTGCTAATTTGCCCCTAACTTTTTCTAGAATTTAACTTTCACCGGATCCAGAAAGCAAAAAAGAAAAAATATCATCAGGTCCAGGTTGGTTTTCTGGGTGGCTTTTGTGAGGGTTAGTTGATGTAGTTTTGTTAGTCTTATAGGTACTTTTTAAATGCTTAGAAGAGGAAATGATTAGTGTGTAATATGTAAATTACTAGTATCAGAGACAACTTAGATAGAGCTGCTATGCTATTCGATCCTATTACAAACTGTCTCTGTATGTAACTAACTAACAGCACTAACTGACATCTCTTGTAACTAACTGCTGGTACATTTGTTTGTTGCTGTTCTATACCAGTATCTTCGATATGTTAATTTTCCGTAAAGAGGGGTGTTCGAAGCCTGAAAAGTAGGGTTTAAAATAATTATGTGATTTTCAGTATGAAAGTGGTACAGTTTTTGTGTTGTTTTCTGGTAGATGCTTGACAGTAATATTGCTGTTATTATGTGATTTGCAATGCAATATTTCATTAACATGAATACTGGTTTCATTCCCTGTGCAAATGCATTGCAAATTACTATGTCTTTCCTAGTCCGTGTGAGACCGGTACCTGCTTTGTGTTAGTTTTTGTGAAATATTAGGCTTAGTGTTACCAGCTTCTAATGATTTCTCAAGTTGATCTAAGGTTCATTTAGGTATACATCTTGAAATATCAGACTATCAGTACCCGGTACTGCAAGAGAACTGACAGGTTTAGTACCTCCAAGAGCATTTAGGTTAGTGTTAATTAAGTTAAAAATAACTACATGTGTTAAGCAAAAGGGGATGATACCTAACAATTTTAAACCTCATCAACCAGCTGTCGTAGTTAAATGATTGTACAGCATCCTTGTTCAGTAAAACACGGGTAAATAATTTAAAGTTGTTTTGGCTTCATGCAGCGCACGGACATTAAATCAAAACAGCAATACATATGGTTTGTGCGCTGCATGAAGATAAAACTAATCTGTTAAAATCTTAACCCGTAAACTCCTCCAAAATATTAAAAAGAAGAAGCGATATCAGAGTTAAACAAAGGTTTATATAGCCACTATAAACAGTTATTACTTCATAAGAAGAAAGGGGCTCAATTGATAATATCTCTTCATTGGGTCGGGCTGAGAAAAAAGGGGCTCAATTGACATTTAAAACCACTTTATCCAGCGGTCCAGCCCAAGATGCTTTAATTCCAAAAGGCGTCTCTCCGGTTTCTACCTATTGAATACGAGAATAGTCCCAAAGCGGAATTGTAAAATGAAGCTGAAGCGCTAATATATGTTTTGTTGCGCTACCGTAGCACGACCTTACTTGAACAGGATCTGTTCTATAGGATCGTACTACTGTCTCCTTGAGAGTTAAGTAGACAGGCACCGAAGTCTGGTTGATGAATCACGATCCACTGGATCAGAGCGTGATTAACGGCCCTGATCTCTTTGAGAGATCCGGTGGCTGTAGAGGATCGTTTCTAGACGACCTTGGTCTGCTGGGATGGTCCAGTGGTTGTCTGACAGACTCCAGCCCTGATCTCTTTGAGAGAAACTCTTTTGTTTTTGGTTTATTTGGAATGGGGAGAGTACTTGTTGTCCCGGATCTGTTCGTCAAAATGCTCATGGAGAAAGCGGCAAATTTTCTTTTCAATTTAAACCCAGCTTCACAATATTTATTCCAAAATCAAGGCTATCTGTTGCTTAACTAGCAAGATATTTCTCATCAGATAAGAGTTTAATGCTAAGTTGATGAACCCATTCTTGGTTTAGCTTTTGGTATCTTCTTTTCCTGTTCGCAACCATGAATATCCTGCCAATTTTTTCACACTGCAAACGAACTGTTTGATGAAATGCCTGAGAGAAGTCAGATGTCTCTTTGTGTCAGTGTCACGGCTTGTGGCCTTCAATCTAATTATATACTAACTAATTAATTTAAATATCGTCCTATTCATTCTATATTTGAACTTAATCATCACCTCTTCTCTTTTCCCCTGTACACCTACAACAACCAGGCAATTGAAATTCTGTGTGTTAAAAGTTAAAACACAAAATAGGGTTACATTAAGGCCTTTTTATTATTTAATAAGAAGATGTGTTTGATGAAATGCTTACAAAGAGATGCAGCAGTTAATAGCCCAGCAAAAAATCATTTTCAATGAAGAACAAGAAGTTATTTTCCAAACTTTTTAGGAATTTTTGAAAATAAAACTAAATGACAAGTCAAATCAGCAAGAAATAATTTATTAGATTGTTGAAAACAACCCTACGATAGTTGGATTCCCTTGCTTTGATTAATATATTGTGGTTTAGTCGACTCTCAAGCTCTGCTAAGATATATATTGTATGCAATTGTACGGATAAAATGGTAGTTGTAGCAATTGCAGAACGGTGCAATTTTTTTGTACAATGAGATGAAAATGATTGGTGGTTAGTGGTTAGTAGTTAATGTATGACCATTATTTGATGAAAATTACGTACTGAGATTATTCAAATGGCACATTTATTACCAATTATGTATGTTACATATTTGCGTTATGATTAAAATGCCATTCGTTATCACTTGATTCAAATTCTGGGGGTTTGGGGTTTAATTGTTTTTCTTTTCTTTTTTATCATTCTTAACAAGTTCATATAGCTCATATTTACAAAATTATATTTTCATTGATAAAAATTCATATTTTGTTTTAGTGAAGCTTGGTACTATGGATCAATATCAGAGTTGAATGGTTGTAAATGTTGAACGGTTCAGATTGATTGTTTGATCCGTCCAGCTGTCATAGTTAATTAAATGATCCACATCTACCATATTTGTTTGGACTTTTATAATGGTATGTACAATGAATTATCTTTATTTTTAAAGTTCAAACAATCAGTCTAAATTATTCAACATAATCTTTATATTAAAATATACTGGTAGTCTGGTAGATCAAATTTTACCATTTTAGGATTTTTATTTTTACTATTTTTTAGATAGGTTAGAAGATCACTTGATCTAAAAATTTTAGAACATTCAAAAGTACTAATGTATACTTGAGCTATTGTATCGTACTGTATTCATAATTTTTTATGTTTAATTTATATAATACGAGTGTTGAATTAATAATATAATTAAATTTATATAATACGAGTGTTGAATTAATAATATAATTAAATAATATATATAATAAACATATCGTGTCCTTTAATTTTGAAAGTTACCATATGTCGTATTCGATACAATACTCATATATGTATCCATTCAACATAGAAAATTAGTGATTTTTAACCTATCTAAAAAAATAGTAAACAATTAAAAAAAAACATAAAATTTAGTCAATAGGTACATTTTCATATAGAACTCATGTTGAACGATTCAAATGGACTATTTGAATTTTATAAACAAAATATTAAAATATTGATACATTGTATGGACCAATCTATACTGTGCATAGTATTATAGCCTCATTCTATTTTTTTATTTTTTATTTATTTTTACAAGTACAACATAGTGAGGGTTGCATTTTATGAGTTAGGTATAATATACATATCAGATGTTTTATTTTTTTGGAATAATCTCTAATGGCTTTAATTTCCTTATTTGGTGGTTGCTGTGTTACGCTAGAAAATTTGTTAAATGTACCAAAATATTAATTATATTTGAAAACGCCATTATCCCTCTCTACGTTCTTTCTTGATTGTTCAATTCCAACTGCATATCCATTAATTTCAGCCTCACCGACCCGCAAATACATTTACAGAAAAAAAAAAAAATGGTGAAGAAGTCTGCATTACCTCAGGCCTTGAGCTTGGAATCTGACCGTCCGATTAAAATTCAAATCAATCCAGTCTATATATATTAAAATTCGGATCACCCCTATGATTCTAATTTTTTTAATTAGGTATATTAAAATTTAATTGAAATTTTTGACCTCTTAAGTTATTATACAACTTAGCTCCCTTCATTAAATAACAAGTATTTTTTCAGTTCTGCCTCTGTCTATACGAATCTTAATGTGGATCCAACGAATGCATCCGAGCATTGGATAAGATTTGTCCAAAGATCTTTAAACAAAACCCAGTAGTAGACTTTCCCTGCTCTTTAAATATCAGAACATAAAATAGCTCCAATTTGTAGAGAAATTCTTCAAAATGGAAAATACCACCTCTCCTGCTGTTGCGAATGCCCCTTCCACCCATGAATCCACCATGCATATTATGATGTTTCCATGGCTAGCATTTGGTCATATCAGCCCGTTTGTCCAGTTGGCGCGCAAGATCATCGCAGTTGGTGGCAATAGTATACAAGTGACCTTTCTCATAACCAAAGGAAATGTGCCACGTGTCATGACACTCCTCCCCTCCACCCCGCTCATCTCTATACAGCCATTAGAGCTCCCCCATGTCCCTGGTCTCTCTCCTGGCGCTGAGAGCACTGCTGAGGTAACACTTGATGGCGCTGAGCTGCTAAAGATTGCTTTAGACATGACAAAACCTCAAGTTGAAGATATTTTGGTGCGTACTAGGCCAGACATAGTCATATTCGACTTTGAACAAGCGTGGTTGCCTTCCCTTGCTAAGCCTCTCGGTATGGTTAAACTTATTTTAGTTCACTAACTAGATGAAAGAATTATTTCTGTTTCTCTATCTTCTGTAAAATCATGGTTTGGAAACTCGGCCGATTCCGAGTCAACTCGGTATCGGACGTGACCGGACCGAGTTTTACCCGAGTCTCGCAAAGGCGCGAGTTTTTCGGCAAAACTCGGATGAACCGTGCTTGACTCGGCCAAGTTAGCCGATTTCTTATCCGAGTCACCCGAGTTTTGGTCCGAGTCATCCGATTTCAGCCCTGCCGAAAAGTTCCAAGCCGTGGTTTTTATTTAGGAGAAGAAGTTCACGCCATTTTCTTTTTTTTTTTTCTGAAGAAAGTTCCAAGCCGTGTTTTGGGAAAAGATTTTAACAGAGAACTTTTGACTTCGTACAGCACACGAATCCTATGTAGAGCTGTTTTGATTCCATAGTCCATACGCTGCATGTAGTTAAATCTACTCTGTTAAAATCCTTACCCCGTGTTTTGAACTTTGAAGAAGAAAGACTAATTGACAAATATTATAAATAGACATGGTGTATAAATTTCCTGTTTCTAGATATCAATGCATTAATAGGTTTATGTACACCGGGATCACAAAACTAAAAATCATGACATTTATTACCCCGTTTCAACTTCCAAGACTACAGCTGTAGGCTAGTAAAGGTTAAAAAAAAAAATTACTGAGAGCCATTGGCCATTCAACCAAACTAGATGAACAGCTAAGATTGCGCACAAGAAACACATCTTGTCTCGATCCGTGCCTTTATATCCCATTAAGAGAGTTTCACGTGAACCTCTTTAATTGGCTGATTTTTTTCAATCATTACTTAAAATATTATGCTAAATATTTCTCGTCAATTAAATATTGGTGCAAAAACCAAATTGAGTACATTTTTAAATTATTCATTTGTGGGTGTATTTTTATTATCAAAAGTCCCAATATATATAACATAGAGGTTTGCTCTCAGGTAAATCTGGGACAGGTAACGGGTAGGGTGGGTAACGGGTAGGACGGGTATTCGGATAGGATGGGTACAGGTAGGTGGGTTTTTTTTTTAAAAACTCTACCCTACCCGTTTCATACCCGTGCTCGTCTCGGGTAGGGATAACTGGTACCTCGGGTAGGGGTAACGGATATCTTGAGTAGGGTCCGGTTTTTTTTTTTCTATTTTTTTTACAGTGTCGTACGAATATTATTATGTATTTATATTTCGATTTTTTTAATCTGAATAGTTCGATATCAAATAGTGTGTATATATATATATACATGAAATTATCAAGTCGCATATTTATAATTTCTAAATAAATAAAATTTGTACGTTATATATAAAAAACTGAAATTAAAAAACTGAAATAAAAACATAATTTAAAAAACAGAAATTAAAACAGAAATTAAAAAATAGAAATCTAAAAAAAAGAAATTAAAAAACATAAATAAAAACATAAATTAAAAAACATAAATTAAAAAACAGAATTAAAATAACAAAACATAAAAAACAGAATTTAAAATTCAAATTTTGAAAAGGTGGGGGGAAGGGAATTTTGAAAAATTCAAATTAAAACAAAAAAGAGATAAACGGGTATCTTGGATAAACTCGGGACGGATAAACGGGTAGGGTACGGGTGGCGAGTATGCCCGTAACAGGCGGTGGGTACAACGGGAGGGTACGAGTATTGGCGGGTACGGGTATGGACAGGTTTTTTTCAAAAAAGGTGGGTCCGTTTATATCCGACCTTGGGTACGGGTACCTCGGATAGTGGATACGGGTGGACTGGGTTCGAGTAACCCGTTATGGATTTTAACAAACCACTAATGCTACAGCCTACAAGTTAGATTGTTATAAAAATATAGAATATAAATTATATATTTTATTTCTCTTTTGTGAATATTATTTTTTTATTATCTTATGGAATAGTCTATTTCATTTTAAAATCAGATATATTTTAATTTATAAGTGATTACATACAAATTTTATTGTTATCCGTATAAATTTAATTATTATAAGGGTTATGAATATTTAAATAGTTAATTACCCTAGATTGAAAATTTTGAAGAATGGTTCTAATAGTGAATTATTTTAGTGTAACTTTTGTTTTAACATAATTTTTTACCAAATTATTTAAAAAATTATTTAGTATTTTCATGTGTAAGAGGTTTTCGATTTGGGTAAATGAGCGACCTATATAATTTGTGAGGATCTTATATCGGTCAATTGCTGCAATTTATCTAGAACTGCATATTGAAAACTTTCAACAGGATAAGAAATTAAGAAGACTATTTCAGAAAACAAGATATTTAATTTTCATAAGCTGGGCCGGAGATTTAAGTTTTTCTGTGTTGAAACCTAAAATTTTAAAATTCAAAATTTTCCTTTAGTATATCTAACTCTAAGAACATCTACATCTGTGAAACTCTTGGAGTATCTAAATAACTGTTAACTCTAAGAGCATCTGAAATTTCTGTACATATTCATGCACAAATCTCGAGAAAGACCAACGATTCGGATTGGAATTACAGGTCTGTAATTCCCCAAGAATTACAGCAGATTTATTTTCTTAATAAACCACTAACTACTTGTCCATTAATATCTAAGGATTTTTTTATGTGGTATAGGTATTAAAACACTCGTATTTTCGGTATTTTCTGCTGTTTCTACCTACATCGCTGCTGCCTCTCGTCGGCTCCATGGATCAAACCCAACAATACAAGACTTGATGAAGGCACCAGCTGGCTTCCCTGCTTCATCTCCTATACAACATGTTCCTGCTTATAAGGCCACAAACTTCCTCTATCTATTTAAGAGCTTTAACGGTCAACCATCTGTTTTTGATCGGATATTGAAATGTACAGATGATTGCGATGGATCAATTGCCAAGACATGCATGGAGATGGAAGGAAAATATATAGATTTTTATCGGTCGCAGCAGGGAAAATTGCTATTGGCCGGACCAGTCGTTCCAGAGACACCTCAAGGAGACCTTGATAAGATCTGGGCCGATTGGCTTGCCGAATTCCCAGAGAAATCTGTTGTGTTCTGTTCATTAGGAAGCGAAACATTTTTGACTGACGAAGCTATCAAGGAGTTACTTCTAGGGCTTGAAGTAACAGGGTTTCCATTCTTGGTGGTGCTCAACTTCCAGCAGGGAGTAAAGGAAGACGAAGACAAAGAGATACTCAATAGCAAACTTCCAAAGGGCTTCAAAGAGAGAGTGAAAGGAAGGGGGATCGTGCATTGCGGGTGGGTGCAACAACAGCATATACTGCAGCATAAGAGTGTCGGGTGTTTTGTGTGCCATGCGGGGTTCAGCTCTGTGATGGAGGGGCTGATTGCGGACTGTCAGCTTGTGATGCTACCACAGAAAGGGGACCAATACTTAAATTCTGTGCTGTTTGAAAAGGAGTTGGAAGTAGGTGTCGAGGTTGAAAGGAATGAGGCCGATGGATCATTCTGTAGGGAAGGAATCAGTGAAGCTATCAGAACAGTGATGGCTAAAGAGGAGAGTCAAGGTAAAAAGATGAGACAAAACCAGAAAAAATGGAAGGAGTTTCTAATGAATGAGGAGCTGCAAGACAAATTCATGGTGGAGTTTGTCAAGAGCTTGAGAGATCTAGTAGCTGCTCAAGAAAATAGATGAACTTAGTAACCTTCAAGAATGGAAACAAGGAAGAATTCAAAAAGCACTAGTTGCAAAGATATATAATTGTAACCAAGACTATATGGATATGGTTATGAATATTTATATATATTTGTCGTTTATTTGAAGTACTTTTACAGGAAAATAAGAAGAAAATCATTGTAAACAATTTATTGTTCTAGTATCTTCTTTAATTTAATACGGAGAAGGAAACTTTCATTGTCTTTAATAAATTAATTATTAGGTGAATGATTCTTGCAATTTGTGTTCTTTCATTTATTTCAGATTGCTGATAAGTGGTAACCCCATATACTGTCTGCAAGTGGGGGTTTTCAGATTGGAACTGTTTCTATTTCCTTCATTAGAAAATTAATTTGAATATACTTAGTTTAATAGAAAGCGTTAATGCAAGGATCTAGCAACTCTTTTGTTTTCCTTATTTTCCTCTGTATTATTCAGTTTATCTTATTTTCTAAACCTATCCCTTTTGTTCTGTTCTGGTTTTCTTGTCACAAAAAATTATCTTTGGTGTTCAACCTTTGTGTACACACATTATTCCAACTTGGGCCAGATATGAATGTACAATGTTCTCACTTCCAAAAATTTCAGCTAAGGGGCCTGTTTTTGGATTTCAAAATTACTAAACAAAAAATTAAGCTATATATGGCTCTCCATCCAAAATTACATTTAAGAATTCTCTTTTTGCTAACCTAATTGAAACTATTAAAAATTTGAGCATTGACTTTAAATTATTTTCTTAATGTCATGCAAAGTTTTGAAGGTGAAAATTCCAATCTAAATAATCCCCTTTTGAACCAATCCTGCCTTGAATGTAAGGTGCCAATTTTTGTAAACAGAAATACATTATGGACATTGAAATAAGGGGAAAATTTTGTATATGCGATAACTAAGTAATGCAACAACGCTTTTGTTTCTTTACTAAAAAAATGTTGGTAAAAATATAAGCAAACAAACAGTTGCTGTATATTTCCACACACATAGAACTAATGTTTGATATGGAATTGTACAAAATTGTGTCCAGTCTGAACTGTACATCAATTTGGTGAGCTGTAAGACTGATAATTTCTTATGTGTAGTAAATTTAGTTGTATTTTGGATTTTGATGAGAAATTCCACAAGTCCCTCGAGCTATATATTGCTCCTCCTGCTTCTTTCTTTGCGCCCCAATCTCATTGGCTGCTCGGGTCTCATCAAATTGAATTTGGGTCTGTTTTTTTCTTTTGAAGGTCAGGTAGCAAGTTCACTACCAACATTTTCATTAAAATAAAAAATTCTATACAGAGTTATTTACAACATTACCCCAAAAAATAAGTAACTCAATCTAGCTATATGTAGTAAATATCCCTACAAAATTACAAGGTATAAATTACAGCAATAAATACAGAGAAGTTTATACTCCGCTGACTACGTTTGTCAGATGACCCCGATCCACTGTTGTACCTGTGTGATAGTCTCATTCGTTAATTGGCCCGCACTCTTCTCCTGTCTCGCAAACGTCCTCCTATTTCGTTCCTGCCATAAAGCCCATACACCCGCTGCCCATGTTGCATCCCATTTCATGGTCGCCTCTCTATTTGGTTGGTCTCGATGGGTCAACCAGAATTCCACCACCGTCGAGTCTGGTCCCGTGCGCCTCGTAATCCCCATGTGGTGAAACATACCTGTCCAGAATGTTTCTGAATACGCACAAGTGCAAAAAATGTGATCTCTCATTTCTTGCCCCTGATATCCACACAATATGCAACCATAATCGATATGACATCCTCTGGACACTAAAACTTGTTGTGTAAGAATTTTGTTTTGAACCATCAGGCGCAAGAATACCCTCACCTTGTATGGCGCCTTGAATTTCCAAAGGAATTTATGGCAGCTACATACCAGTCCAGTGTTGTGCATTAGTCGGTAAGCGGAACTCAGAGAGAAATTGCCACTCTCTGTCCAGTGCCAGATCAACACATTTCCCTGTGTCCTTCTCGCAGATATCCGAAACATCGGTATGAGCTCCTCCAGGGTTCGGATGAAGAAAGAATCAATGCTTACCGCCGCTAGCTGTGCCACAGTTTGGACTCCGTTCAAGAGATTTACTGTCTTTGCCCAATGTCCGTTCAGTTCCTTTTCCAGCTTCCATAACCATTTAATAAGTAATGCCTCATTCTGAGTGGCCAACTTAATAATTCCCATGCCTCCATTTATCTTGAGTGCACAGACCCGTTCCCAGTTTACCAAACAATTAATTCGGGTCAGTTTTTGTTTCGGTTAGTTCAAGTCATGTCATATGGACTTCAGGCCACTAAGGGGTTTTGGAACATAGGTTCATGTCACTCTGGTTTGGGTTTCAGGCTAAATCTTGTAATGTGTAATAAAGAATTACAGTGCTGAATCTTGTAATCAGTAATACTCTATTTCAATACTGGTATCGTACAGAAGTTTTGTAGTTGAATAATATGATTTAGTGGTGCAGACTACCAACAAATTTGTATTGTCAATTGCTACGACGACCAGACTAAATCATCTCGACATCCTATATATTAAAATATAAAAGGGATATTGTTGTATTGAGCTACATAATAAAGTACTTTAAAAAATAAGAACTAAATAATAAAGTTACTACTGTGATAGCAATCAAATTTGTATTGTAATTACTTGAAAAAAATAAAATTTATGTAATTTTAAATAAAATAAAGAAAATAAAAATACTAACTAATATGTACAAGAGAAATATAAAATTTTTAGTTTCTACTTCTATATTTTTAGAACAATCAAATTTCTAACCAAATAATCCCATACCGCTATACTTATCGTTTAGTCAAAAAAAATAAAAATAAAATAAAAAAAGACAACACTTTTGAGTGTCATCAGCTGTAGAGTTATGAAAATATACCAATAGTTGATATGAACATGGTCTACCATGAACCAATTTATGTTCTCAAAATAAAGCCATACGGTTCACATACACCCAGTCTATTTAACTTTTTATAATACTTTAAACCACCTTCTCTTCTCCACAGCTACCTGTTTTCCCCAAACATCTTCGATGGCAATGGAAAAATACAAATTGATTTGATTTAATCATCAAATTGGTTCGATTTAATTATCAAAACAGTTTAATTTTGCTCTTAACGCAAGAGAAATAGAGGAAATTTGGCCGATTGTTTCGATTGACAATCAATTTTATCGATAGACAAATGAATATTTTTCTTATGCTTAAAGGGTGGTGAAAACTTAAAAATAATACATATTATGCCCTTTGAAAAACACTTATTCATCATAAATATATATTGTCCCATACCAATTCCCTCTCCCCATTTTGGTCGTCTCTGCTGAAAATCAGGCACATAGGGGATATGAGTACCTCTTATTCCCCGGGTATCCAAACACAGGTCAGATTTTGATTAGACCAATGGTACCAAAATTGTTCTTTAGACATCAAATATTATTCCTTGTTCACTAAGTGCATTAATAAAATAGTTTTGTTAGCTAATGTCATTCATTCTCAAGGGCAGGTTCTAAAATTTAGGATAGATTTGGTAGGCATAGATCATAGAGAATGGCTAGAATTGCTTGACATTATTAGTTCAATCTCCTTCACCTTGCCTCATGATAAACTTATTTGGAGATGGGAGCACTCAGGAGAGTTTTCCACTCATTCTATTTACAATATTTTGAATTTTGGCGGCTCACAGCCAACTAATGCAATGATCTGGTGGCATTTATCTATACCTCCTAAAATAAGGATCTTTATGTGGTTAGTTACACATAATCTCATTCTCTCATTCTGACCAAAAATAACTTGCTTAAAAAGGGTTGGACAAGTGATGCATAGTGTCAATTTTGCCATCACCAAGAAACAGTAGACCATCTATTCTTGACATGTAATCTAGCTCAACAGGTATGGTTTTGGTTAGGTAAAAGCCAAGAAGAAATGCATCAATGGCATACCTGGCTTGATTTAGTCCAGTATGCATCCCTACTTGCACCTTCTGCTAGAATGGGTTTTTTAATTGTCCTTTGTTTAGTTACATGGACGATTTGCAAACATAGGAATGACTTGTGCTTTAATCATGCTAAACAAAATTCTGCTTGAACGTTGATTATGCTGATTAAATCTGTTTGCTTGTATTGGACAGGCAGATTGAAGAAAACCATTAAAGATGCTGTGGTTGATTGGCTTCTTGTGATAGAAGATGCTATACCTCTCAATCAATATATGCCTATGTCGATGGTGGTGTATGCAGACCCAGCAATAGATGCAAATGCGGCATCCCTCTGATGCTCTATGAAGAAAGCTAACGGTTTTTTGCTTGATTATATACCTCCCTTTAGCCCCATTAAGAGTGGCTTAGTATTAGCTAATATGTCTTACTTTTGGTCTTTAGCAATAGTACTTTTATGAATGTTGTATGAACTCCTTTCTGTTTTTGTGGCTTAAGAACTCAGGTACTTAGTCGATGTGATTTCCTTGTTGGATCTCACAAACTCCACACTTTTGTATTTAACCAATTTCAACTAATGAAATGGGCTTGTGTCATTTTTTTTTTTTTTTTAAAAATTATTGGTTTCTACATGTAACTCGAAAAACCCGAGTCAACTCGGGAAAAATCGGCTCGTCTCCAGTCGATTCCGGTACGACTCGGCCAAGTCAACTCGGAATCGGCCAATTTTTCTAACCATGACTTTGACCCAAATATAGGAAAGCATGTCCTCTGAGATTGGCTTGCTATTTATCACATGAAAGCTCAAATTTCAGTACTGCCTACTTTAAGTAGAATCTTAACTTGGATTTGATTTCTGTTTCTTCCATTATCACAAAAAAGAAGTTGACGTCCAAATCCAATTATAGAGTTCTAAGCTTTTTACGGGCGGGGCTTTCTATTGGGCTCCATTGAATTAATTTTACAACAAAAAATAGAGCGTGGCTTTCTTATTCTGGGCAATGCTTTAATCCCAAAGGCGTCTCTCCGGTTTTCCACCAATTGTTTAACGTGAATAGTCCCAAAGCGGAATTGTAAAGTGAAGATGAAACGCTATACAAAATCTGGTTGATAAATCATGACCACTAGATCAGAGCGTGATTAACGGCTCTGATCTCTCAGAAAGATCGGTGGCTGTAGAGGATCGTTCCCAGTCGACCTTGGTGATGGTCCAGTCTCCAGTGGTTGTCTGACAGGACTCCAAAACTCGTTTTTCTCTTTAGGATTTTTGGAATGGAGAGTTGGGAGGGACAAATGACGGGGGTGGATGTGTTGTCCTGAATTTGTACGACGAAATACTCATGGAAAGCGGCAAATTTCTTTTCAATTTGAACCCAACTTCACAAGATTTATTCCAAAATCAAGGCTATGCGTTGCTTAACTAACAAGACATATCTCATCAAATAAGAGTTTAATGCTAATATGATGAACCCATTCTTATGTTTAGCTGTGGGTGTTTTTCCGGTTCGCAACTGTGCATATCCTATCAATTTTATTTCACACTGCAAACGAACTGTTTGATGAAAAGCCCGACAGAAGTCAGGTGTCCCTTTCTGTCATGGCTTGCGGCCTTCAATCTTTTTTTTTTTTTTTTTGCTTTTTAAAACTGCCCGTAGGCTTTGCATTTCCTCAGGAGAACATAGAAACCCTTACAGAGATAAAAGTAGATAAATCCCTTTCCCCAAAAACATTCTATCGAAGAGAACTAATCCCCCAATTAAAATCTAAAGAGAGGAAAAGTAAACTCAGTTACATTCCAACCATGAGTTCTACCTGCCTTAGCTAATCCATCTGCCATCTCGTTTTGGCATCTATTAACATAGCAGCATTTAAAGCCAACATTCACCTTGAGAAGTTCCCAAACCTTCATAATTTCAGAGTACGCCGACCAATCAACCTCCAGGGGTGGTTGCAACAAGGAGACAGCCTTTGCAAGCTGCTGGTTGTCGGTGTAAAACATGCAGGATCTCAAACCCAGATGTAGAGCTTTTTGTGTGGCATCCAGCATAGCTCTTGCCTCAGCCTGCATGGGTGTACAAGCACTAACCGCAGCCGAGTGAAACACAACAAGTTGGGAACCCTTTGAGATAATAAAGCCAATACCACCAGACCATTCTGAAAGCCAGGACCCATCAACAAAACAGACATATTCGCAATCAGTGTGGCCTGTGTCAGTAGTGTCTCTCTGAGAGGGGCCTGATCTGACTCTTGCCAGGGTTGATTCAGATTGAATGTTTCGGAGAAAAGTTCTAAACTTTTGCTCAGAAGCCAGCTTCACATTGTAGATCATATCATTCTGGCACCTCCATAGAGCCCACAGGATATTGGCGCAGGCCGTCCATTGTTCCTCAGAAGTGTTCTCTATGAGCATGGATAAAACTTCTCTATTTTGCGGCCTTCAATCTAATGATATACTAATTAAGTAATTTAAATTTGGAAAACAGCACTCTCGGCCTATTCATTTTATACCTCCATTTGAACTTAATCATCACCTCTTATCGTTTTCACTGTACACCTAGAACAACCTGACAATTGAAATTTTCTGTGTCAAAACACAAAATAGGGTTACATTAAGGCCTTTTTATTATTTAATAAGAAGAGGTGTTTGATGAAATGCTTACAAATTGAGGTAGCAGGTAATAGCCCAGCAAAAAATCATTTTGAATGAAGAACAAGAAGTTATTTTCCAAACTCTGTAGGAATTTTTTAAATGAAACTAAGTGACAAGTCAAATCAGCAGGAAATAATTGATTAGATTGTTGACAACAACATACAACCCTACCTTGGATAGTTGGATTCCCTTGGTTTGATTAATATATTGTGGTTTAGTCGACTATCAAGCTCTGCTAAGATATATATTGTATGCAATTGTACGGACAAAATGTTTGTTGCAGGGGTTACACTACTACAAAAAAAACTTTTGTCATTGATTAGAATTAAAAATATATATGAAGGAGTCTGCATTACCTCAGGCCTTGAGTTTGGAATCTGACCATCCGATTAAAATTCAGATCAATCCAATCTCTTATATATTAAAATTCGGATCACCCCTATGATTCTAATTTTTTTTAATTAGGTATATTAAAATTTAATTGAAATTTTTTAGCTCTTAAGTTATGATATAACTTAGCCCCCGATTTTTTTAAAAATACCCAAAAAAAATGATTTTATTAAAAATAACCAGGTTTTGAGTGAAATTTTAAAAAATACTCGGGCCGCAGATTTTTTCTGCACTCTGAAATTTTTATTCTGGGTGGCAAAAAAAATTTGCACCTTGGATTGATTTTTTTTTTTTTAGATTTTTTTTATTCCGAGCGCAGATTTTTTCTTTTTTAGAGAGAGAATTTATATGTATAGCTTGTATACCACAATCAAATAATGCAAGATCTTATTTACAGTTATTGTTGTAGTGTAGATTAGTTTTATTATGTTTTATTATGTTTGCTTGTGTTTTATAGTTACTATCCCTGCATTATGTTTCATTATGTTTTATTATACTTTGCAGTTTAGTTTTATAGTTTTTATATTTTCTTTAAAAATAACAAATAAAGAACACTACAAATTTAAGAACAATAATACGACAAGCTTTAAAAGTAGCAAATAAAGTACACAATGATCTCCAAATACAGACTGAACTAAATAGCAAATGAAATACAAAATAATGTCCTATGACAAGCTTTAAACGTACTATTTCTTACCATGAGCCTTGAAGGCACATGGAACAAAGTCCTCGTCCGAGATTGAATTCGAGTTAGTAACAATAGACGGTGTGCTAGCCTTAGTCTTAGTCTTAGTCTTAGCCTTAGGCGTCGCTACATTAATTTTTTTTCTTTGATCCACAACCGTAGGGGTTTTGTACAAAATCATCATCAGATATGTCATTCCAGTTAAAAAATTCATCTATCTGCACACATTTCGGACAGTCCTTTCTAAGCTTTCCGCAAATGCCGAGTCCTTCTGAGTCCAACTTTGCATCTCTGGTTAACATAGAAAAACATCTTCAAAAATTTATGAAAATTAACCGACATGTAGTCTTGACATCATAAAAACAAAACTATGAAGTTTCATACAAAATCTCCAAACAGATCGTGAGATATCATCACTCAAAAATTGCTCGAACTGCTGAAGGAGTACTTATCTCTAAATAGATCGTGAGATATCATCACTTAAAAATTGCCTCGACCATTTGAAAAAGCAAAAAAAAAAAAAAAAAAAAAACTCGGACCGCACAGAATATATGCGTTTTGGGTAGAAATAAATTTTTTTGAAAAACGTGGTTATTTATAATAAAATTATTATTTTTTGGGTAAAAATAAAAATCTCGGTGTTTGTTCAATTAAAAATATTAAATTTGATTCTATTTAAAAAAAAATCGGTACAACCGAATTCTTTACCACTTGCAATTGTAGGTAAATTTTTTTGTTTGAAATTATAAATTGTAGTTTTATTTAACATAATGTTGCATTATTTGATTGTGGTATACAGCTATACATATAAATTCTTTCTCTCTCTAAAAAAAAAAATCCGGACCGCAGAAAAAATCTACGCTCAGAATTAAAAAAATCTAAAAAAAAAAAATCCAAGGCGCAAATTTTTCTGCAGCCCGGAATAAAAATTCCGGAGCACAGAAAAAATATGCGGCCCTGATATTTTTTAAATTTCACTTAAACTTGATTATTTTTAATAAAATCATTTTTTTTTATATTTTAAAAAAAATGGGACTTAGCCCCCTTCATTAAATAATAGGTATTTTCTTGTAAGCTAGTGGTTAAACTTGTTCATTGAGTTAATAAGAATTCTTGAGTTCAAATTTCACCTTGACGTTATATATTTCTATATTTTATTGCCCAACTACCCCTACCTAAATTTTATAGTTTCACCCGTCTATACGAGCTTTGGACCAAAGATCTTTAAACAAAACCCAATAGTAGACTTTCCTTTGCTCTTTAAATATCAGAACATAAAATAGCTCCAACTTGTAGAGAAATTCTTCAAAATGGAAAATACAACCTCTCTTGCTATTGCGAATGCCCCTTCCACCCATGAATCCACCATGCATATTATGATGTTTCCATGGCTAGCATTTGGTCATATCAGCCCGTTTGTCCAGTTGGCGCGCAAGATCATCGCAGTTGGTGGCAATAGTATACAAGTAACCTTTCTCATAACCAAAGGAAATGTGCCACGTGTCATGACACTCCTCCCCTCCACCCCGCTCATCTCTATACAGCCATTAGATCTCCCCCATGTCTCTGGTCTCTCTCCTGGCGCTGAGAGCACTGCTGAGGTAACACTTGATGGCGCTGAGCTGCTAAAGATTGCTTTGGACATGACAAAACCTCAAGTTGAAGATATTTTGGTGCGTACTAGGCCAGACATAGTCATATTCGACTTTGAACAAGCCTGGTTGCCGTCCCTTGCTAAGCCTCTAGGTATGGTTAAACTTATTTTAGTTCACTAGCTAGCTAGATGAAAGAATTATTTCTGTTTCTCTATTTTCTGTAAAATCATGATTTTTCAACAAAACTCGGATGAACAGTGCTTGATTCGGCTGAGTTAGCCAATTTATTATCCGAGTCACCTGAGTTTTGGTCCGAGTCATCCGATTTCAGTCATGCCAAAAAGTTCCAAGCCGTGTCTTTTATTTAGGAGAAGAAGTTCCCGCCATTTTTGTTTTTTTTCTGAAGAAAGTTTCAAGCAGTGTTTTGAACTTTGAAGAAGAAAGACTAATTGACAAATATAATATAATAAATAGACATGGTATCTAGAAAGACTAATTATCATAGATTGATGTGTTTTTGTTTTTTTTTTTCCATCGGCCATTCCACCAAACTAGATCAACGGCTAAGATTGAGCACAAGAAACACATCTTGTCTCGATCCGTGCCTTTATATAACTCTCATTAAGAGAGTTCCACGTGGACCTCTTTAAGTGGCTGATTTTTTCAATCATTCATTTGACTTAAAATATTATGCTACATATTTCTCGTCAATTAAATACTGGTGCAAAATATCAAATTTAGAACATTTTTAAATTATTAATTTGTGGGTGTATTTTTATTCTCAAAAGTCCCAATATATATAATGCTACAGCATACAAGTTTGATTGTTATAAAAATATAGGACATAAATTATATATTTTATTTCTCTTTTGTGAATATTATTTTTTTATTATCTTACGGAGTAGCCTATTTCATTTTAAAATCAGATATATTTTTATAAGTGATTACAAAGATATTTTATTGTTACCCGTACAAATTTAATTATTATAAGGGTTATTAATATTTAAATAGTTAATTACCATAGATTGAAAATTTTGAAGAATTGTTCTAATAGTGAATTATTTTAGTGTAACTTTTGTTTTAACATAATTTTTTACCAAATTATCTAAAAAAATATTTAGTATTTTCATGTGTAAGAGGTTTTCGATTTGGGTAAATAAGTGACCTATATAATTTTACGAGGATCTTATATCGATCAATTGCTGCAATTTAACTAGAACTGCATATTGAAAAGTTTAAACAGGATAAGAAATTAAGAAGACTATTTCAGTAAACAAGATATTTTATTTTCACAAGGTGGGAAATTTAAGTTTTCTGTGTTGAAACCAAAAATTTAGAAATTCAAAATTTTCCTCTAGTATATCTGAGTATTAGCTGCTATTGAACGGGCATTTTTATTAAAACTCTAAAAAAAATATTTTTACAAAAGTACCCCCACATTCATATTTTTTTCAAAACTATCCCAACCGCCCAGCAAATTAAGGAGGCAATCCACACTCCTAGCAGACCGCTCGGAGCAGGACTGGTCCACTACGAACCTAACCGCCCCTCTGCTGGGCGGTCCTCTATTTTTTTTTTGTTTTTTTAGAAATCTACTTCAAATTTAAATTATTTTAATTTTTTTTGTTTATGGTGTATGCCAAAAAATAAGACATTTGATATATTTATGAGTGATGTCGTAACATTTTATAACTTTGATTTAATTTGTCAATTGAATATCACAAGTCTAAAGATAACACTAATTAAGGAATTGGCCTTGATTCAAAGAAATTTAAGCTCTGACAGCTTATTGATATTTCAAAAATTTTGATTAAATGATGTTTTGGAATTTTGATTTTCTTCTTTTTTATTTCTAATACTAAACTAGTAGTTTAAAGCTACTAAAATATGTTCAAATCTTAAATTAGATATATGTTCATGCACAAAGCACTCTAGACTAACCTCTAATATGGTACCAAGTTCAAACTCAGCAGCCAAGTACTAAAAACATCAAATTTGATCTCTGCTGGTAAATCAACAAGTTTGGACTGATAGGTCTTATTATTGGGCATACACCATAAACAAAAAAAATTAAAATAATTTAAAGTTGAAGTAGATCTCTAAAAAAAAAATAGAGGACCACCCAGTAGAGGAGTGGTCAAGTCCCTAGTGGACCGCCCCTGTCGCGGACAGTCTGCTAGGAGTGTGCACCACCCCTTTGCCGGGCGGTTCGGGCAAAATCTGAATGTGCTACTTTTATAAAAATCATTTTTTTTAGGGTTTTAATAAAAATGCCCATCTATTGAATGACAAATGTGCACCAATAATTCAGTTTTATGCCTGATCAGAGTCTGCCAATCCATGTCAAAATCCCCGCAGATCTAGTGTGCCCAAATAATGATGTGAATCGAACGGCTCTGAGTGGGCATCAGACCGAATTGTTATTATGATATCACCATTATATTTTGTGTCACCATCTAATAGGTTTATTTGATTTGTACTTTTGAATTATTTGTCATATTTTAAAAATCTAAGGGCTAATCTGAAAGTTATATTTATTTATGTACTTCCATTCGGGTGTTCATCTGGGAAACCTTAGTTTTACCCTCTTTTTTTTTTTTTTATAGTTTTACTAAGTCATAGATTCAACCTGCAATGAGAACCAAATATGGATTTCATTTTTGTGAATCTTTTTCTTTTAATAAACCACTACTACTTGTTCGTCAATATCTAAGGATTTTTTTTTTTTCGTTATGTGGTATAGGTATTAAAACACTCTTATTCCACGTATTTTCTGCTGTTTCTGTGACCTACCTTGTTGCTCCTTCTCGTCAGCTCCATGGATCAAACCCAACAATACAAGACTTGATGAAGGCACCAGCTGGCTTCCCTGCTTCATCCCCTATCCAACATGTTCCTGCTTATAAGGCCACAGACTTCCTCTATGTATTTAAGAGCTTTTACGGTCAACCATCTGTTTTTAATCGGTTATTGAAATGTAGAGATGATTGCGATGGATCAATTGCCAAGACATGCATGGAGATGGAAGGAAAATATATAGATTTTTATCAGTCGCAGCATGAAAAATTGCTATTGGCCGGACCAGTCGTTCCAGAGACACCTCAAGGAGACCTTGATAAGATCTGGGCTGATTGGCTTGCCGAATTCCCAGAGAAATCTGTTGTGTTCTGTTCATTCGGAAGCGAAACATTTTTGACTGACGAAGCTATCAGGAGTTACTTCTAGGGCTTGAAGTAACAGGGTTTCCATTCTTGGTGGTGCTCAACTTCCCGCAGGGAGTAAAGGAAGACGAAGACAAAGAGATACTCAATAGCAAACTTCCTAAGGGCTTCAAAGAGAGAGTGAAAGGAAGGGGGATTGTGCATTGCGGATGGGTGCAACAACAGCAAATACTGCATCATAAGAGTGTCGGGTGTTTTGTGTGCCATGCGGGGTTCAGCTCTGTGATGGAGGGGCTGATTGCGGACTGTCATCTTGTGATGCTACCACAGAAAGTGGACCAATACTTAAATTCTGTGTTGTTTGAAAAGGAGTTGGAAGTAGGTGTCGAGGTTGAAAGGAATGAGGCCGACGGAACATTCTGTAGAGAGGGAATCAGTGAAGCTATCAGAACAGTGATGGCTAAAGAGGAGAGTCAAGGTAAAAAGATGAGACAAAACCAGAAAAAATGGAAGGAGTTTCTAATGAATGAGGAGCTGCAAGACAAATTCATGGTGGAGTTTGTCAAGAGCTTGAGAGATCTAGTAGCTGCTCAAGAAAATAGATGAACTTAGTAACCTTCAACAATGGAAACAAGGAAGAATTCAAAAAGCACTAGTTGCAAAGGTATATAATTGTAACCAAGACTATATGGATATGGTTATGAATATTTATATATTTGTCGTTTATTTGAAGTACTTCTATAGGAAAATAAGAAGAAAATCATTGTGAGCAATTTATTGTTCTAGTATCTTCTTTAATTTAATACGGTGATGGAAACTCTCATTGTCTTTAATAAATTAATTATTAGGTGAATGATTCTTGCAATTTGTGTTCTTTCATTTATTTAAGATTGCTGATAAGTGGTAACCCCATATACTGTAAGTGGGGCTTTTCAGATTGGAACTGTTTCTCTTTCCTTCATTAGAAAATTAATTTGAATATAGAAAGCGTTAATACAAGGATCTAGCAGCTTATTAAAAAATGATACTCTTGATATCCTATATTAATGGAGACGGTCCTGTAATGAACAATTCTCCCACTACTAAGGGATTTGTATTATTGAGCGAAACAAATCCCCTTAGTCGTCATAACCATGCACTCTTTTGTTTTCCTTATTTTCCTCTGTATTATGCAGTTTATCTTATTTTCTAAACCTATCCCTTTTGTTTTGTTCTGATTTTCTTGTCACAAAAATTTATCTTTGGTGTTCTACCTTTGTGTACAACATTATGCCTCATATACAGCATCTTTCAGCTAAGGGGCCTGTTTTTGAATTTCAAAATTACTAAACAAAAAAATTAAGCTATATATGGCTCTCCATCCAAAAATTGCATTTAAGAATTCTCTTTTTGTGAACCTTATTGAGCATTGACTTTAAATTATTTTCTTAATGTCATGCAAAGTTTTAAAGGTGTAAAATTCCAATCTAAATAATTCCCTTTGAACCAATCCTGCCTTGAATGTAAGATGTCAATTTTTGTAAACAGAAATACATTATGGACATTGAAATAAGGGAAAAAATTGGTATAGGCGATAACTAAGTAATATAATGCAACAACGCTTTAGTTTTTTTACCAAAAAAAATAAATGTTGGTAAAAATATAAACAAACAAACAGTTGCTATATATTTCCACACACATAGAACTAATAATGTTCGAGACGGAATTGTACAAAATTGTGTCCAGTCTGAACTGTACATCAATTTGGTGAGCTGTAGGATTATATTGATAATTTATTACTTGTAGTAAATTTAATTGTATTTTGGATTTTGATGAGAAAGTCCACAAGTGCCTCGATCTATATATTGCTCCTTCTGCTTCTTTCTTTGCGCCCCGATCTCATTGGCTGCTCGGGTCTCATCAAATTGAATTCGGGTCAGTTTTTGTTTCGGTTAGTTCAAGTCATGTCATATGGATTTCAGGCCACTATGGGTTTTGGAACATAGGTTCATCTCACTCTGGTTTGGGTTTCAGGCTAAATCTTTTAATATGTAATAAAGAATTACAGTGTTGAATCTTGTAATCAGTGATAATCTTGTAATATGTAATAAAGAATTACAATGTTGAATCTTATAATCGGTATTTATCACATCAATCTGGTTAGACTGGTGGGTTATTGTGCTGACAAGTTGAATAGGCTCTTAGTTTATGAGTACATGTATAACGGATCGTTGGATCAGTAGATCTACTTTAGAGATGGAAGAGTTTATTTGGATTGGCCCATCAAGTTCAAAATTATAACTAACATAGCCAAGGGTTTATGCTATCTTTATGAGGATTGCACGCAAAAAGTGTTGCATTTTGATATCAAGCCAGAAAATATTCTTTTAGATGAAAAATTTAATGCTAAAGTTTCTGACTTTGAATTATCCAAGTTTATTGATAGGGACATTAGCACTGTAATGACTACAATGCGAGGCACCCCTGGATATTTAGCACCTTAATGGTTGACTTCAATGGTCACTGAGAAGGTTGATGTTTACAGTTTTGGTGTGGTAGTAATGAAGATTCTATTTGGAAGAAGAAACCTTGATGATTCCAAAACTGAAGAGAATCGCCATCTCATTAAATTGTTAGAAGAAAAATATAAGAGCAATGCATTATCAGATTTGATTGACAAAAATATTGATGATTTTGAATTATACAAAAACAAAAATTGTGAATGTAATGAAGCTTGCAATGTGGTGCTTGCAATGGGATAGTACACGTAGACCTTCAATATTAATGGTGCTTAAGGTTTTAAAGGGAGCAATAGAGATTGAAATATCATTGGATTATAATTTTGTTTTTTTTTATTCCAATGAATGCTAATATACCTGACAAAGTGGATCAGTCAGCTCCCCTTCTAGCTTCAATGTTGTCAGGTTCTCGATGAAATTATGTAACACTTCATCTAAGCATTTCGTCTCCAAGCTAAAGAGTACTTAAAGCAATCTTTGAACTGCAAATAGAAGTGTGCATGTTTCAGTATTATTAAATTGTAAGATTGTTTAATAAAGTCCAGTTTGTAATACAATTTACATTGCATTACTTTTTGTATTATTTGGATTCTACTTTTCCCATTGAAATGTCAATTTGTCAGTTTGTTTTATTGTCCAGAAAAGAAACCGTAGTAGATATTGAATCCAAACCCAATCCATTAGTAGATATTTGTCTGTGGAGCATCGGATAAGAAAGATCAGAGGTATTACAATTCAGGGACTATGCATCTGGAACCCGAATGGATCGTTCTTTAGGGATTGTTTGCTGAAAATCAAATACCTCTTTCACTGGAGTACGATTTGGGAAGTGGGCACTCCATTGCGTATTGGTATGATAACTGGGCAGATCAGCCACTTAGATCGTACCGAGATGGACTTCCGAGGCCGTACCAGCAACAAATGTCGCTCAGTGAGGCGATGACATCCCCCAACACAATCGAAAGATCTTGCCAGTATCACCTTAACTGAATGCGCGAGGATCAGTTGAATTGGCAATGGACTGCACAGGGAGAGTATTCTGCTGCCTCTGTGTACAAAATTATAGTCTCAGGAGGGAAGATAAGATGGAATTACAGGAAATCTGGAGGGCCGGTGCACGCCGAAGGTAAAATTCTTTACTTATCTCCTCTTACAAGAGAGGATTCTGAAACAAGATGTAATGGTGAGAGGGGCTTTCTGTGTCAGGTGGGATGTTTGTTGTGCAATTCAGGGCAAGTGGAAACAGCAGTACATCTACTGTACCAGTGCCAGTATGCAAACCAGGTTTGGGGGTAAAAAGATGTATGGCAATCATTTGAAGCCTATATATGGAAACAGATGAGAAACGAAGTAGTATTCAGAGAAAAAAAGATGCCGAGCAAAAGGTTGGCTGACAGAGCGTGGAAAGAAGGTGAGGTTTGGCTCAGATGTTGTCAAGGTCAAAACTCAAAACTCAGAAGAAGAACTGACACTAATCAATTTGTTTAGTGGAAGGTGTTTATATTAGCACTAGGCTGTTTGTATGATGTAACATATGTAGCTTCTACGAGCTTTTTCTCACCAAAAAAAAAATAAATAAATAAAAAGACAATCCTCAACTTACAAATATAACCTTGTAAATTATGAAATGGCAGCTGGTACAAATCTGTATGTAATCAATCATCTGTAAGCAGTGTAAATTATCAGTCTAAAGTTTGTGTGCGATTGTTGTGTATAATTGTTCCTCGTTAAACTTTCCCATAATATACAATTTTAGCTGAGTAAAATCTATCAAATCTTTGCCATAATCTTTATTTTAATTGTGATATTACATGCTTATGTAGATCGAAAAGCATGAAGAGTGCGTTGAGGCTACCGATAAACTGTGACCTTACTTCATACTTCTGAATTAATTTGTGTTACTTTGACGGCAGCTATGGAGAAAAATGACACCAAAGAAATTTCGACGGCAGCCGGGACTTTTAGAAAACCCTCTGAAAGTTATTATGGCTAAAACCACCTCGATCTGTGCATGCGTGTGCCTGCAACATCTGCACAAAAGCAAGCACGCCTAAGTACATATACACAAAGACCAGAGGAAAAAAACACATGACTGGAGATGTGTTCGAACTGTCAATAGTACCTTTATTCTTCTAATTATTATCTATATAGTTCGCAACAAGAAAGTCGGTCGATTTGTGTGGTAGAATTTCCTGATTTGGTGGCAGTTACTAAAAATGAGTAAACGTGCAAGAAAAAGATGAGTTTTAATGAAAAATTGGAAAAAGAAAGAACATGAAGGAAAATGTGAATTAACACAGGTGTATAATTTTGCATTCTTTCTATAACTACGTACACATCCACAGACAAAAAGTATCAGAGCTCTACCATTATGTATGTGCGTTTGTAACATATCTAAAATATCATTTAGTAAATATTTTATATATCTGCTCCTCGCTAATTTCAAGGTACATGTCTCAATTGATTGAAAGAAATTTCAATATGTGCGCATCATACAAGTTTTTGCTATCATGTATATGAAAGACATGAGGTATTGGAACCCTCTTCATATATATATATATATTAGTGTTGAACTACTGTGCAATTTGTTCTTTCCATTTTTGTGCCAGGCTACTTAATTTCAATAAAAATCAATGGCAAAAAAGAAAACCCTGATATTTGTAGGGAGTTGCTACGACCTTGCTGATCAGGTTTAATATTAAATGTACATCAAAAGAACAGAGTGCTTAAAATTGCTTGTTCTAAACCTAAAAAAAATGCTTGTTCTATTACTCCTTGTTTAGTAAAACACGGGTAAAGATTTTAACAGAGTGCTTTTGGCTTCATGCAGTGCACAGACTATAAAATCAAAACAGCGCTACATATGGTTTGTGTACTGCATGAAGCCAAAACTCCACTGTTAAAATCTTTACCGGGAAACACCTTTTATTTATTTAAAAAGAAAAAGGGGGCTCAATTGATAATGGGTCGGGCTGAGAAAGCCTTCCAACGAAACAAGACCTAAAACCACTTCATCCAGCCCATTATTTTAGCCCAAGATGCTTTAATCCCAAAGGCGTTTCTCCGGTTTACTACCAAAGTTTAACGAGCATTGTCCCAAAGCGGAATTGTAGAAGGAAGAGGAAGCGGTAATATATGTGCCGTAACACCATCTCAGCACGACCTTACTTGAACAGGATCTGTTCTATAGGATCGTACTACTGTCTCCTTGAGAGTAAAGTAGACAGGCACCGAAGTCTGGTTGATGAACCACGACCACTGGATCAGAGCGTGATTAACGGCCCTGATCTCTCCGGAGATCCAGTGGCTGTAGAGGATCGTTCCCTGCTTGGCCTTGGTCTGCTGGGATGGTCCAGTGGTTGTCTGACAGACTCCCTTTCTTTTGTTTTTTTTGGTGTTTTGGAATGGAATTTGGGAGGGACAAATGACGGGGTGGATGTGTTGTCTTGAATCTGTTCGACGAAATGCTCATGGAGAGAGCGGCAAATTTATTTGCAGTTTAAACACAGTTTCAAAAGATTTATCCCAAAATCGAGGTTATGCGTTGCTTAACGAGATATTTCTCATCATATAAGGAGTTTAATGCTAAGATGATGAACCCATTGTTAGGTTTAGCTTTTGGTATCTTTTCCTATTCGCAAGTATGAATATCCTACCATTTTTTTCACTTCAAACAAACTGTTTGATGAAATGCCTGATAGAAGTCAGATGCCCCTCCATCACGGCTTGCGGCCTTCAATCTAATGATATACTTATGCTAAATAAGTAATTTAAATTTGGAAAACAGCACTATTGTCATATTCATTCTAGTTGTCACTGATCTATGGCTAGAGCAGTGATCTTCTCTCACGCTGAAACTCTTATCCACGTCAAGGTCAAGGCCAAGTTTCAAGCAGGTATAGCCGTATAGGAGCTTTTTATGCTTTCAATACCAGGCCTCAGCCATAGACCTTATTACCTCATTTTTTGGTATATTTCTGAAACTCCTCTACCGTTGGATTTTGGAATGGAGTTAAGAGGGACATTAGCTGTTCAACATGTTCAATTTGAACTGTTCAACATGTAGTTATTATCAGACATGAGAATCAGCGCTCCAAACCCTTTGTTTTTTGGAATGAAGTTAAGAGGGACAAATGACGAGGGCGGATGTGTTGTCCTGAATCTGTTCGACAAAATGCTCATGGAGAAAGCTGAAAATTTCTTTTCAATTTAAACCCAGATTCACAAAGATATATTCCAAAATGAAGGATATGCGTTGCTTAACTAATCCTAAGGGAACATTTTCATTATATACCTCTATTTGAACTTGATCATCACCTCTTCTCTTTTCCTCTGTGCACCTACAACAACCTGGCAATTGAAATTCTGTGTCAAAACACAAAAAAGGGTTACATTAAGGCCTTTTTTATTATTTTATAAGAAGAGGCGTTTGATGAAATGCTTACAAATTGAGGTAAGCACTTGACAGCCCAGCAAAAAATCATTTTCAGTGAAGAACAATAAGTTATTTTCCAAACTTTTTAGGAATTTTTAAATGAAACCTAAATGACAAGTCAAATCAGCAATAAATAATTGATTAGATTGTTGACACTTGACAACAACCTTACCTTGGATTCTCTTATATACTTTGATTAATATATTGCGGTTTAGTCGATTGTCAAGCTCCGCTGATATTGTATACAATTGTACAGACAAAATGGTAGTTGCAGGGATTGTAGCAATTGCAGAACGGTGCAATTAATTTTGTACAGTGAGATGAAAATGATTGGTGGTTAGTGGTTAATGTACGGTCATTATTTGATTAAAATTACGTACTGATGAGATAATTCAAATGGCACATTTATTACCAATTAGGTATGTTACATATTTGATTAAGATTAAATCCAGACAGGTTCAGCTATTTGTTATCAGTTGATTTAACTTTTGGGCAGGAGTAGAATTAAAAAATTGAGATTAAAAATGCTAGGAAATCAAATATAATGTAATTTTATTTTACAAGGGAGGTTGTAATGCATATAAAATTTACAAAATTTAATGGACACATTTACAATTTTTGGATTTATAGAGGGGTTTGGGGCTAATTTTTTTTCTTATCTTTCTTAACAAAATCGGTATAGCTTATATCTACAAAACTATATTTTCACTAATAAAAAATCATATTGTTTTACAAGTAAAATATATTGAGGGTGCATTGTTTTATTTTGTCTCACTTAAGAAAAAAAAATGCCATTTAATTGCAAATATGATGGATTCATAATAATATGTATTACGTGTTTTGTGTGTACTTCTATTTATGATTTTCTATTTTTTAAGAAGCAAACAATGAGCTTGTACAATTATTGCTGCAAACAAAAAGGAAAATGCACCGTATCTGGCTATTAGGTAAGATACTAATTTATAACGATATCTCGGTGATTTATATAATTTAGGTATAATATACATATCAGACAATTTATTTTCTTGAAAATAATTCCACTGGTTTTTCTTATTTGGTGGTTGCTGTGTCACACTAGAGAATTTGTTAAATATGCCAAAGTATTATTTGAAAACGCCATTATCTCTCTCCACTTTCTTTCTTGATTGTTCAACTTCGTCAGTATCCATTTTAGCTTCGCCAACACGGCGACACGCAAATACATTCACAGAAGAAACAAATGCTTCACAATAACTAATATAAAAAGGATTAACAATATAATATTACTGTGATTCTTTTTTAACATAGAACGCAAAAGAATAGAGAAAAAAATATGGTGAAACTACACATGAATTGGAGGAGCCTGCATTTACCTCAGACCTGAGTTTGAAATATGACCGTCTGATCAGAATTCAGATCAATTCGGTCTGTGCTTGTAATGCATAGAATCACTTTAATATCTATACCAATACGGGATTTGGCTACGGTGCTATGGGTTGTATAGAGAGCTACAGTGCTACGGCTCAATATTTTGTTTTTCATATTAATATGTGTTTGAAGACCAAATTTTTACATTTTTTGAAAATTTTTTACTATTTTTTTAGATTTATTAAATATCGATGTTCTTTATGGTCTAGATTTGTCTTAAAAACAACGATATTCAATAAATTTAAAAAAATAGTAAACAATTTCCAAAAAATGTAAAATTTGATCTCCAAACACATATTAATATGGAGAACAAGATAAACAGCTTAGATCGACCGTTATAATTTTAAAAACTCAAATATTAAACTGTAGCACCATAGCCCACTATGCAACTCATATCACCATAGCCAAATCAATACGAATTGGACAGGTCGCAAAAACTCAAAATTTGGATTACTACAAAACGATATAAATTCATATTAAAGGACTTGATAATGTTTACACGCTCATTTTTCCAAATCCATATCCTCTAAGGTAACAAAATATTTCTGTTTAGATCTGGGTCGTTCAATCTGAATCCGAACCAATCTGATTCAAAGTAGAATACACGTGGCCCATTCAATATTTATATGGATTTTGATCGGACAGTCCGGATCTAAAAAGAAATATTTTGTTACTTTATGTGATATGAATTCCATTTTTCCCACTTCCCCTACGTACAAAAAGAAAAATCCGGAGCAAATTAATTAGGCCGAAAAAATGAAAAAGTAAATATATTCTATCGGACGTACGGACTTATCTTCTCCTTATTAAGAATCTTAATGTCTAGATTCTGCAAGGGTTCTGATTTACTGTTTTTTTTTTTTTCAAAATGATGCTCAGCCGTTGAATTTTTATATCGCACATAGATGAATTCTTCAAATTATGAGCTTCAACACTTAAGTATGCATTGGTCGCGCCACATATGATCCCAGTGCCCGTAGACTGCGCAAGGCATCCATGGACCGCGCCTCTAAACCACGCACGACACCTGCAGACCGAGTCTGTGCACTGCGCATCCTTTTTCTTTTTTTCTATTGAAGGCGGGATTTGAACCCAGTTAGGTTCTGTTGGTGCCAAAAATTTTACCACTATACTAGAGTTCACATGTGTTATCTTGTAGATAAATATAATATTTAACTATTTTTTTCCTCTACAAATTTGATTTAAATTATCTCTCATTCTTATTAAAGAGCTTAATATTTTTTAATACATAACTTGCTTCCGTTGTTGTGTACGGACACGATTACTAGTAATATGATAAGAAAGTTCAATTCGTGTGGTGTGATAAGAAAGTTTGAAGGGTAGAATGGGAACTCAGGGTAAAGAGTTTAAAATGACAGAGAATATAAATTTCAGTTCGCACGCAGCTGATTCAAATTGTAAGCGAAAACAATGTGTAGCCTTGGAGGAAATATAACCTGGAGGTCTCTAGAATTTGCGAAGCAATACCAAAGGGATCAAAATCCAAGGTACATTTGATTAAAAATATTCGACGAGCGTGCCGACCGTCTGATTAATGGGTCCGTTTATCAAACCCGCTTATCTTATCTAGCCCTGTTAAATTTCAGATCCATAAATTAACTCAAATTTTAGTTTAAATCGGGATCATTAATTCTTACTCAAAAAAAATCTTAAAGCAATTCCGTAAATTTTTAAATTAATAATAATTAGCTTGGATTTTGATCAGACAATCCGAATTTCAAATTCAAATTTAAGTTACTATAAAAATAGATTACAAACTTGATTTAAATAACAAATTCCACCTCGTTATTTGTATCCAATCTTATATTACAAATTTTTCTCTCTATCAATTAATTTAGCAGCTTTATTTTTTATATTTTATATTTTTTACAAGTACTTAAATACGGAATGTTCTTCTTATCATATAAAATTACACTACAGATTTCAATTTTCTAATTTCGTCTCTGCTTATTTGTATTTAACATAACTCAGATAGAAGATCCGAACGAGTTTAAATATTCTGAGGTAATGCCTCATTTGAGTTTCAATTTGAACCGTGTAATTAGCATCTGACCCAATGGCGTAATGCACATGTTGTCTTTAAAATCCGTGCTAGTATATAGCGAACAGACCAGATTCAAACTCAAAAATTGAGGTACCTTAGGTGATATGAATTCAAATCCAAACCCCTTCGCTAGGGGTCTGGATCCCCTAAAATAACCCAATCTTTGAGTTTTGAATCGGGACCGTCCGATTTGAATTCGTCGGTTGTGTGCATTCTGTTTCGGACAGATTATCACAGATTCAAATTGAACTATCCCAATTCAAAATTGGGTTACTTCACTGGATGTTAACTCCACTAGATTAGTAGATGATACACATGACGCACCCGTGCCAGAGGCTTTAAATACAGAGGTTAAAGATCAAAGCAAGCATAGAGCGCGAGAAAGGAATTCAATTTTAAATGGTAGGTCCAAGAAAGGGATATTATTGTACCTCTGTACCGCTTACCACATGGTCTTTGTCTCTACCATTGTATTGTCACAATAAGGATTATACAAGGTGCATAGGTTACATTTGCTACAATAATTGTTATTATAGCACAAATATAGCATCCTATTTAAGAGGAGGGTTCAAATGCACCCAAATTTTTGTGCACCCAAATGTATCTTATCTTTCAAAAAAAGTTTCTCCGTTTTCAAAGTCCAAATAGTCAATCCGAATCGTTAGATGCGATCTATATATTAAGATGTGCTTGGAGACCAAATTTTACATTTTTTGAAACTTTTTTACTATTTATTAAGCCACTTTGAAAATTGCTAATTTTACATTTTCTGGACCATTGGATCAGCGATTTTTCAAAGTAGCTTAATAAATAGTAAAAAAATTCCAAAAAATGTAAAATTTGGTCTCCAAGCACATCTTAATATATATATTGTATCTAACAGTTCGAATTGACTATTTGGTCTTTGAAAATAGAGAAAAAGAATAGAATGCATTTGAATATACAAAAAATTGGGTGCATTTGAACCCTCCTCCCTATTAAAATCGTTTGATTCATATTGTACATGTTAGGCCTCACCTGCCATGTTTAGGATAATGATTGAAAATTTGTAACTATTTGAATCAAACAGGTCAAACCATGTGTGATTTTTGTGTCATAATAATAACAACTGTGACAACAAAATAAGAACATTTGTTATATGATTTGCACCTCGCAATGATATAAGAAGCAAGCTAACATAGCGAGAAATATTAATTTAACACACTATAGAGAATGTTGTCTTCAAATTTACTAGTCATGTCACATCATTCATATTTTTGTTCTGTAACAGAGACAAATTTTGAAGTTATAGAGATCCAAACACAGACAAAAAAAGTATGAGATCAATCATATAAAATTTTATAAAAATATGACAGTCAATTTCACAATGCTCATATCATTTTAGCTTAAACTATATAATAAAATTATGTCTAACCAAAAAAATTTTGTCAGCAGTTTGAAACTGCCGCTGTGTCAATGAAATTCTGATTAAATCATAGTTATTTGGTTTAATTTTTTTTTTTAAGATGCTATAATGAAAGCAACTGCTTTCTGTCTCGAAATTATTTTTTTGTTCTTATAAAAAAAGAGAGGAGATAGTCAGACACTAGATTAAAATTGGAATGCACTTCTGTTTCAATTATTAGCACAACCAAACCTATATTGTCCCCATCATTTGAACTTTTTTATTTTTCTCAACTAACATGTGGCGTATTGGAGAATTCTCTAATTAGTATATCTATTAAATTCTATAGCTTTTTTATTGCTAAGGGTGAAATTAAAAGCGACTATTTTTATTATTTCCGTTTTATTCCTTTTCCGTCGAAGAATCAATTTAGGGACATTGATTACATACAATATATCAATTCACCGGATGACAGCAGTCAGCAGACCGATTTTTTTATTAATAGAAATAATAATAATAATAATAATAATAATAATAATAATAATAATAATAATAATAATAATAATAATAATAATAATAAAATATTGAGATATGAGTAGGATTTGACGAAATATTGAAACATAGAAAGAACGGGATGGTTTATCCCATCCGTCCAACTAATTCCGTTTTTACAGATCATTAATTCTATAAATAAATATTAAAAAAATGGATGAAATAGTGTATCCCGTCCAAGACTTCACAATTTTTTTTTTGGATTTTATTGGAATAACTCATCATGAGGCATTAGCTAAAGTTATTGAACATAATTATCTCGTCCATTTTTTTTAAGGATTAATGAGTTTGTAAAAATGGAATTAGCTGGATGTGATGGTTTATTCTGTTTTCCGTTCTTCTTATATTTCGAGATTTCATCAAATTCTACTTCTATTTCAATATTTTATTTATTTATTTATTTTCTATTAATAAAAAAAGGATCAGCAGAGAGCAAAAGCTATCTGATAACATTAATGTTTTCTAAGTGCTATTTCCAATTTTTTTTATATATCGACTTAAAAATCACACGCTCATGTACATATATAGTATATAATCATAAAATACAGAGTAAGATTAAAATGCTAAATTGTTTCACACCTTTTTAAAAGTCTAAATAGCAGATCTAAATTGTTAACTTGATATGGTCTTGATATTAGAATGTACTTGGAATCAAATTTGATAAAAAATAATAATTTCGCACATATCTAAAAAGTTAGTAAAAAATTGTAAAAATATATAAAAGTTGGTCTCCAAACACATTTTAATTTGAATATTATGTTGAGCAATTCAGATTAATTGTTTGAACATAAAGATAAAAATACAAGTCATGGTTAGAACACGAAAGCAATGAACATTTTAACCCTACTATGCTACTAGATCAAATATTAATTCTTATTAATTACTGACATTATTTCTTCGTTCTTAAGAGACTTAGTTCTCACTTTATTCATCAAATTCGCTGTCGTTGAAATAAATTTTTTGATACTTTTTCCTTCCTACTTAGGTTTTATAACTCCACATCTTCACCAAACAAAAATACTTTAATTAAACCAATCTAACTTCAAACAATTAATTAAGACTCCTTAACTTTAAGTCTTCATTAAATAGATCCAATAGTAAGATAACTTGATAAAGAGAAAGCGGGTCCCACATGTAGGTTGCTCGCCACACCATGACCCCACGGACCCATCTCCTCAATGACCCACCTCGTTTTGTGGTCCCGCTCTTTTTTAAAATCAAATATTGGTTGGTTGCACATAGGGGTGAGTAAATCGCTCATAACTCGTGAGCCGCTTGTAACTCGCTCATTAACAATTCGTCTAAACTCGCTCATTTACTTAATGAGCGAGCATGAGCATGACCCAACTCGCTCATAACTCGCTCATTAAGAATTTTCCACATATAATTTCTGTCACATTTAATCCCATGTAATTATGTGTAACATTAACCTTGCTTCATTAAGATTGATAGATAGTGGACATAGTTTCATATTTAATAATGTGTAATATAGTGAGTACAATGTAACATTTAATCATGTGTAATATACTAATATTCATAGTTTCATATTCATTTTTTTTTGTAAATCGGCAGAACCAAAACCTCCGCCTAAAGACCAAAACAAGTAATAGTGATAACAACTCGCTCATTTAAATGAATTATGACAATTTGTTGAATTTTGTTATGATGATTTTTAACAAATTTTGTTATGCGTGGTCACACTATATAATTCTGTTATGAGTCATAAGTTATAACTCGTGAGCCGCTCATTAAAAGCTCGCTCATTTACTTAACGAGCGAGCATGAGCATACCCTAACTCGCTCATGCTCGCTCATTAATCACCCCTAGTTGCACAACAAGGACAGTCAACACACAACGCATAGTTTCAAACTTTCAATGCAACATTGTATCCTGATCTGTTTCTGCTCAAATTTGCCAAATATTTCCAAAATTCATAATTCCCTTTCATTGATTGAGAATGTGAGCACTATGCTTTTAGAAAGCGCTTCTACTACATACGGTGCCTCACAAGAAAATTCGACATTCATTGATTGCACGGCAATTTGCAAATAAACTTGGCGTACCAGAATTCGTATCCTCTGTATTAACGGAACGTGCGGTAATAGATTTGGACCGTCTGATTGAGATTCGTATTAATATTAAAGAACTCTGTGTGTTATAAGCGTGGATCAGATTGACTTCGATCCTGATTAGACAATCGAGATGCATTAAACTCAAAAGATGTTAATGTATAAGATGCTGACTCGGTCTTCATTGGTATCCAATAGGTAAAGGGGGGAATTGGAGTGATGGATATCGGATCGAATTGTCGGTACAAAAAATGTAAAGAGGGAACTTGGGATGATCAGGTTAAATTTGGTCTTATATTCGGTTGGAACTGTTCAATCTGTATCAATATTTGTGTGAACAACTTCAGAAATCATGGGGATCAAATGTATATAAATCTTGATGTAATCCGATGATAGGCCTAAATTATATACATATTCGATCTGATTTTTATCACGAAATAACACCAAATATCTTGTATTTTGAATATAAAGTGAATAGATTACACCTAGGATCAAGTTACTGCGTTTGCTTGGTTTTAACTTATAGGAAATGAAGAAAAATGAAGAAAAATCGAAGAAAAATGCCCACTACGAACACACGGTTTGGAATATGGGCAAAATAAGTACTTAAATGGATTTCTGGACGCGCGCCAATTTTAAAAAGATATAATAAGCTATACATCAAAATCCGTGCGGATGCACGGATCTCGATGCAGCTGCACTCTGGTCGCACAGGAAAAGTCCGAGCCTAGTGCGGATCTCGATGCATCCGCAGTGCGGACGCACTGTAGCAGTCAGCTAAAAATAGAGTCTGAACTTAAAACGGTCATAACTTTTGACTCGTAACTCCGATTTAGGATTGCGACCACTTTTTGGAAAGCTAGGAAGAATATCTACAACATGAGAAACTAAAAAAGGAACTTTGGAGTCGGTCGGATGCACTAAACTCGCAGACAGCCAGAAATACACGTTTTCAACACGGTTTCTATTTTTGGCGCACCAAGGACACGTTTTTACACCCGAATGTGGACAAGGAAATCCTGGAAAATAATCCAAATATAACACCCACTAACTCCACTTTGTAGGCTCTTAATTGAGCATGATCCTTGGCTATAAAAGAGGGGGTTTATTTTTCATTCAAGGCATCTCTTCGCAAAGATCATCTCTTCACATCTCCTCTCTATCTCTTCCCATTCATTCTTTCATTCTCTCTACACACATAGCGATAAATTCTGAAGTAAGGAAAGCTTTCAAGCAAGGAGAAGAAGGATTTCCTGAGCAAGAAGTCGGCAAGATTGAGGGCTTTGATCAAATAAAGGGTGTAATCATTTCTTTATTTCATTTCTTCTTACTTTTGTCAATTTTTGTAATGGATCTCTCCATGAGGGAGTAGATCTCTCTCTAGGGGTTTAGGTCAATGCATGAACTTGTTTAATTCTATTTTATTCGGTTATTTGTTTTTATTATGATTGTTTTATGGAATTTGATTGTTAATTTCTGTGATTTAATAATTTGTGTTAATTACATAGTTAGTACTTGAATTGTAGTATCCCGTTTTGGATTTGAAAGAACCAAAATTGACTGTGATCAATAGGATAGTACCAAACTATGAATGCAAATACATTAGGTTTAGGTTAAGATTGTAACCAATTTAATCTAAGCCGGAACTATAGAAATTAAGGTTAGGAATTTGGTGAAGAACCTAATCGTGAAGTCAAACCCTAATTAGGACATCTCAATTCAAATCGAGTATTGGTATGATGGACTTAATTGCGAAGTACCAATATTTGAGGAGAGGAGAGACTAACAAGAGCTTATAGGTCTAGGTAGCTAGGGTGGGGAACTTCATTGAGAAGTTCGAGTTACCTAGGCACGTTATTAATTTACGAAAGTAACCCTTAATAACATATTAGGTTAGAAACCTCGTCAAATCATACATAAATTCAAACAAATACCGAATTAATAGAGTTAGCAAGAAATTGTAGACCAAAGACCCCTAGATCTCTAAATCTTGAAAGCAAACCAATTTCTTTCTTTTACTTTTATTTACAATTATTGTTTCAAACTCCTTTCTCTTGGGTATTGAACCCAACCTTAGGAATTGTTAGAACAAACCCCCCAATTTACTTTTATTGCACTTTACTTTATTTTATTTTCTGAAATTTATTACTAAAGTTTGAACTAAGTTTTTATCGTACTCCCTGTGGATCGATACCTAAAATACTACTTTAATAGAATTGTGCACTTGCAATTTAACTCAAACGCGTGTTAAAGGTTTAAAAGGTACATCTTATTGTACTGAAACTTTGTGCATACGCTTTTGCGCGCATCATCCGACAACTCGATTCAAGTCTTATTGTCCCCACTACATAGAGGGAGCTCTTTTTGGAGCAATTTTTATAGAGCATGGTTCAAATGCTCATGTCTTTTGTGCTTTAATGGTGTCTCACATTCTTATCTTTGTTTTCAAATTTCAAGCAGTTAATCCGAATCCTTCAACGTGATTTTTATATTAAAATATGTTTAGAAACCAAATCTTATATTTTTTTTTTGAAAAAAAGATCACTATTTTATATAGATACAAAATCATTGTTATTAGATAATCCAAAATCTTCTAAAAAATAACAATTTTGTACCTCTCTGAAAAAAATAGCCATTTTTTTTTTAGAAAAATATAAAATTTGATTTCTAAATATGTTTTGATATAGAGATTGTGTTAAACGGTTAGAATCAACCGTTTTAACTTTAAAAATGAAAATAATATGAGTCAAGGTATGAAAGGTATGAAAGACACAAAAAAATTTAACCCAACAATTTCTATATCAATACACATTAAAATTTCAGTTCATAACAGGCGTGAGGTCAGGGATTTACATGTATTCAGATTTGGGGGCATCTCAGAAATAGGTAGTCTGTTTATTCTCTCTTAACTAATTGGAGAAATGTGGGGGCTGAGTGGGCCCACCTTGACAGTATATCCCAAGGTTTGATTGGGACGAACTAACCACATGATTGGGCCCCATTTAACTCACCATTACATTTTATTAATTTTTTTTTTAATATTCTATAGTGATGTATTATAGGACTTATCCTCAATTATGAATCATGGTACCTAGACAATCAAAATCTAGTCTGACTGTACTTGCTAGCCATACAATTTTACAATGCAATTTTATTTTTCAGAAATTGTTGGTAATTATGGTTTTATATAATAAACTATTATATGATCACTAAAGAAATTTAAGTATATGTCTATATGATCTAATACATAATCTCCAAGGATATTGGATGTTCATAACTCGCCACACCAAGTGGAGATTTGTTCCGAGTAAAAGAAGATCTTCCTTTTAGAATTCTTCCTTTTTAAGTCTTTTTTACAATGTAGCTAACAGGCTAACAGCTCTTCAATGCAAATTCTTTTGTTTGCATGTGAGAAACAACATGGATTAGACTCCGCCTGGTTCCCCGGAGAAAAGTTTAATTGAATTAGTCTGAGAATTTATCACCAAGTTATAGATTGAGATATATACAAAGTTATTTTGATTTCATTCAACACATAATTAACAGATAAAAAATTAAAAAGAAGATATATAATTGATGTGTTGCATGAAATCAAAATAGTTTTGTTAATATCTTTATTTCAAATTCTGTGAATTTATATCCTCTGCATTATCGAAACATGCATTTATAGATATGAGCCGTCTAACTGAGATATGCACTAATATTAAAGATCACGAGCATCATAAGCATGAACCGGATTGACCCCGATCTTGATCAACAGTCGAGATGCATTAAACTCAAAAGATCAATCTTTTGAATTAATGCAAAAGATGCTGACTTCAATTTTGCAACGTTGGAAAATACATATGAGTGTGAAGTAAAATATTCATTTTACTTCGTGAAACACCGTAATCCAACTCTCCCAATTCTCTCTCTATATATATTTTTGGAAAAAAAAATCTCAATTATGATATTTACATGCTAATATTTGTATATTATATAACAACTCGTTCAGATGATGTATGCATTTCAAAAATAAATGGTACAAGAAAAAGGAAAAATTATAATACAATTAGAAAACGAAGCCGTATAACAAGAGGTTGAGTGATGACTGATGAGATGTTTATATTACATATCTGATTTATTATGTGTTGTGTACTTGTGTTGATAGATGTTTATCTCTCCATGGATACAGACATAAACAAAAGATATAATACTCTGGTCTAAGTTCCGAAATCCGAACCAGGGAACCAGCTCACCATGTGGTGGTAGTCGACTAATATATCCAATTATTAAAAAATTAAAACCGGATATTAATATATCCAATTATTATATTAATTCATATTGCATAGTATGGCTCTGTGTAGATATGTGGTAAAAATAGAGGTGGCAAAAATGCTTGTAGTTTGTGATTTGATCGTGACTCGTACTTGACTTGCTCATTTGTTACTGAACCAAATTATTAATAAGTCAGCTTGCTATTAGCTTGATCCAGAATTAATAACGAGTTCAAAATAGATCATAGCTTACTCGTCAGCTTGCGGGCTAGCTCAGCTAGGCATCAATTTGTGAATTTGTATGAATTTGTGTGTATTTTATATTGTCCAGCCTGATCCAGCTTGATTCAACTCGGTTCAAAAAGTTGATAGAATTTATTTTATTTTTAAAACAAGATCCAACCAAATTCAGTGAGCCAGCTCGTCAGATTATGAGCTAACTTGGTGCAGTTTGTGATGATTTCAAACTAAAATTTTAACTCAAATCTATAAAGTCAGCTCGTTTGTAACTTGTATGAACAATCTTGTTGCCCCCAAGATAAAAATACTATATATATTAGTATATATTTAGAAAAAACCGAATATATATATAAAACAAATGTACCCTCTGATTGTTTACTGAATAACAGCATCAAATTGCTGTCACTATGTTGAACTAATTAACGCTTCTCATTTGAGAAACTATTTCTGTACAATTATTTGATAGAAGTACAGACTGCAGGTTATTATTTTCTCAAAATTCAATTATTATTATTATAAAATTTCAATTTAATATGTAATGGATATTGTTTTTTTCAGAGCAAAACTCGTTCAACGGTATCTAAGCACAGACTGCAGGTTTAGTAGCATGCAAAACATGTATCAATTTAACGGTCTATTTTTTTTTATTATTAATGAGAATAAGTGTAAAGTTCATATTCTGGTCATTTAGATTTAATAAAATAAAAATTAAGTAAAATTAGAATGGTGATAATCCTTAAATCCTTAATGTTAACATAAAAAATTGCAATTACAATGGCGAGTTCTGTCAAAGAAGCTATAGGCTTACATTTTGTCTTTATTCATTCTTTCAATGATAGTTAGTAAAAGAAATTAAGAAAATATGGTAATTAATAATATACATTAAAATTGGACATATTTATGGAGGTTGGCTAATATACTAACATTGGCTCGGAGCACTTCATTATATGAAGTGAGTTTTTTTATTTTTATTTCTAAGTTTAAATAGTCTGTAGTGCTTAATGTGTTCTCTATATTAAAACATGCATGCTTGGTGATCAAATTTTATATTTTTAGAAAAATTTTACTATTTTTTTGGAATTTTTAAAATAACTGTTTTCAAATTTTTTTTTATCATATTAAAACAGTGATTTAAAATTTTCAAAAAAATAGTAAAAGCTTTTCAAAAATAATAATGTTAAATCTGATCTCGAGTCACATTTTAATATGAAAAACCAATCATTTTGACAGTGATTCAAATTTACATCTGTTAGTTTCGCACTTTCGCACACTGGTCGTTGGTGTTTGTCAAAACCAATCATGTGATTATTATAGTGCATCGTCTGGGTGCAAATTGGAGCAGCTTAACGGAAGTCTTGAGAAAGATGTGAGAGAATATACAAAGTTGGTACTCGGTAGTAAGCAGAAGAGCTATCTTAAATAATGTATTCCATTATTTTATTTTTCTGAAATTATTATCATTTTTTGAACCAAACCCTCCTCTCTTTTGTGAGAGAAAGCTCCATTTCTTCTTGCCTCCCTCCTCCTCCTTTCTCACCTCACGCCTCCCCTCAAATTGAAATCCTAAGTTGGCACAGCTGCTGAAGACCAGCATTGTCGTTTAACTTCTAGATCCTTCCTTCGTTCTCCATTTTTGGCGGCGCGCTTTTCTTTTGAAAAGGAGTTATTGGGAGGAGAAGAAATGATTGGTGCTAGTGTGGAGATCGGCTGTTTGTTTGCCAATTGGTGTGATCTAAGATGAGGGAAATACAGAGAGGGTTTGCAAAGAGACCTTATTGGATCGGAAGAAAACAACGGAGGAGCTCCGAATTCGAATTTGAATCTGATTTGTTGATTTCATGGCTGCCAACACCAAACGCGCTTACAAGCTCCGTATCCTTTTTTTGAACTTTTGCATTTTTTTTATCTTGCTGAGAACGTGCTGGGGCATTAATTTGCTTTTAGTTCGAGAAATTTCCTTTTAAAAGCTTGTATTTAAACTGCTTGATTTGGGTTCTATGGCATTTTGGTGTAGGCTCAGTGGAATTAAATGGAGTAGCTTGTCTAAAGAATAAATGAAGTTTGAGTTCTTTCTCTAGTGGGTTTCTATTAGTTTAAATTAGCTGATAAGTTACTAATCTGGAAGAAAAAAAAAGTATATACTGGCTGTTTTGATGAATTGTAGGGTTATGTCACATTGATTATGCTAGAATACACTTGAATAGCTTGACATCTAGTGTACTGTTTTGTAGTTTTTATCTTCGTAAGTATAAAAAAATGGTGTTTATGTTACTCTTTTAGAAACCGTTTTGTAATCCTTGACATACATGGAAACTCAGAGGAGTTTGTGGCGCATTCTTCAAATGTGAATTGCCTCAAAATCGGTAGGAAAACATCTAGGGTTCTTGTTACTGGTGGTGAGGATCACAAAGTCAATTTGTGGGCCATCGGCAAGCCCAATTCGATACTGGTGTGTACTTAAATTACCAGAAACTTCTATATTTGTAAATATTTTGACTTTGAATGACAAGCTTTTACTTCTTTCCCCGTTATTTTGCAGAATTTATCTGGACACACTAGTGCTATTGAATCAGTGAGTTTTGACAGCTCAGAAGTCTTTGTTGCTGCTGGTGCAGCTAGTGGTACAATCAAACTATGGGACTTAGAGGAGGCCAAGAGTACGCATTTAATTTCAAAATACCTAGCTTTTCTAGTTTGGTACTTTTGCATAATATGCACCCGATGTTTATAACATTTGCAGACACCAACACATTTTTTCATATATGCAACAAGGACCAATATTTGTTGTGCATTTTTGAAATAATATCCAACTGTTAAGAGCAAGGTCATGTTAATTATAGAGTGACTTGATTTACCCTGACTTGACTATGTTTCTTGACACCTGAGCCGATACAAATATTAACAGTTTCCAAAATCCAAAAACATATCTGCTTTGATATAGATACACAATCGATAATTGACGGATATAAATTAGGGGTCAGATGTAGACCGGATAATTGATGGATATGAATATTGATACTATCATTCTACTAACAACGGTGCCATCATAACAGAAATAAGCTTTTTGGAATAATAACATAAAAGCTGCAAAATTACAAAATTGATGACACACCTGCATATATTATTTGATATTCATAATATATAACCAGCATGCAAAATATGATAGTCTTTCAACAAAAAAAATAAAAGAAAAAACTAGCATTTGTGATTGGCCGATATAAATTTGGATAACTGCATCTCTTTAAAGGACTACAAATCATTCCTATCCACAATTTGTCTTACCTAATAATTATCCGTGTCCGTATCTGCATGGATAGATATTTTGATAAAATCATATTAATAATTGTGCGGATAGGGACGTGGATTTTACAAATAATCTGTTCCATTTACACCTCTACTCTTGGTTCACTTCTAGTTTAACCTGGAACAAGGGAAAATCGTATATAAACAAGGTCTTAGTTGCCCATAGAAGAGAGAATGCTTTTTTTTTTTTCTCTCGATCTTTTATACAACTGTCAACTGTTACTTTTAACAATCTCAAAGTAATTGGACATCGGTTCTGTCTGCAAATGCTGCAAAATTCTGGGTGAATTTGCAAAATGTGCATTTTTATTTTTGTGAAACATTTTGTGCTTGAAGTTTACAGCTTCCCTTTTTTTTCAGTTGTGCGAACCTTAACCGGTCACCGGTCGAACTGTATATCAGTTGATTTCCACCCATTTGGTGAATTCTTCGCATCTGGTTCTTTGGATACTAATCTGAAAATATGGGATATAAGAAGAAAAGGTTGCATTCACACATATAAAGGCCACACCAGAGGGGTAAATGCAATTCGGTTTACTCCAGACGGTCGATGGGTTGTTTCAGGTGGTGAAGATAATACCATAAAGGTATTTTTTTTTTTTGGCATTTCATCTTTCAAAGAAAGAAACAAAAATCTATTATGTATGAGCATTTTGCTGATATAACCTTTGTATTTTTACATAAATAATTTCTATTGACAGCTGTGGGATCTGACAGCTGGGAAATTGTTGCACGAATTCAAGAGCCATGAGGGACAGGTTCAATGCATAGATTTTCATCCTCATGAATTTCTCCTGGCAACAGGTTCAATATCATTTCTAATGATATTTACCAAAATTAAACTTTGTATTGCTGTTAGACTATGCTAACTGAAGTTCTTTGACAAATACAGGTTCTGCCGATAAAACTGTTAAATTCTGGGATCTTGAATCTTTTGAGTTGATAGGAACTAGTGGACCTGAGGTATGTTATTCTATAATAAATAAACCCCACTTGATGTGCACAGAAATGTCAATTATACTTTGCTGACAAGCCCTTAATATTTTTCTATTTTAGACAACTGGGGTCCGTGCCATGACCTTTAATCCTGACGGCAGAACTTTGCTTTGTGGGTTGCATGAGAATTTGAAGGTATGATTTTTACATCCTATAACGATCTAAGGTAACTTAAAAAATTTCCTTCTCTATCAGATCAAGCAATTATATCTGCTGGTTTGTTAACAAGTTAATTGAAATCAACTTATAAAAGCTTTTGAATATCTTTTAGCTGAAACAGTTGATTTGTAAAACTTGAAGATGCTTCAAATGCTTTTAGCAAGTTGTGAAGCATGAAGGCAAATAGTAAATATTAGATGATTGAACTAAATTATGTTCCTACCACTGAAGATTACTGGGAACATTAAAACAGCTAATCTCAATAAAAAGGAGAAATAGCACTCTGGCATGGCGCATTAGTTTTTATTTTTGTATCTTTTCTATTAAGCTGCATTGAAAACATAATTAAAATTAATTAATTAATTATTTACTTTTTACAAGACTTACTCATGGGAGCCAATCAGATGCCATGATTCAGTTGATGTCGGTTGGTCAAGGCTGTCAGATCTAAACATCCATGAAGGAAAGCTTCTTGGCTGCTCCTTTAATCAAAGTTGTGTTGGTGTTTGGGTAGTCGATCTCTCGGTAGGTCAACCTTTTTTTCCATATTTTAGAAAGTACATTTAAATTATTTTTAATTCTAGAATTTTCATGAGATATGATTGCTTTTCTTTATACTGAATATTTCTCTATGTCATTAGTGCTCTTCTGAGAAATCCTTAGCCAGCAGTTGTACATTTGAAAATATTTGTTAAAACTCTTGTTATAGAAATACTCCCCTGTAATACATCAAATAATACCTCAAAGGTAGAGTAAATTCTCTGTGTGTGTGTGTGTTTTCAAAAATTGCAGGATCTCAAAAGAAAGAACAAACTCACTTTACTAAATAAATCTGTTTCTATAAGCTTACCCTGCCCTACAAGTGACAAAATTAGCCTTTCTGCTTTTGACAACACTTACTGTGTTTTTATTTCTTATTAATAGCGTGTGGAGCCCTATGTAACCGGAATTAGTGCAAAGCTGAATGGCCTAACAGAACCCAGACCAACTTCAACTGTAGCTCAGAGTGAAACCTCAATAAAGAATAGCATGGCCCGCTTGTCAGTAGCACAAAATTCAGAGGCCAGTGTGAAATCAACCACTGTAGGCAGAATTCCAATTGCACAAAGTAACGATTCAACGACCAAGGAGACCAAGCTTGTACCTTGTATGTTTCTTATACATGAATTTATTCAATTTTTGGTTGGTGGATTAGCTGGGCGCCTTAATTTGTATTTTAATTTTCAAATTTTGTGTTTTGTGATTTTTAAATCAAAACCAAGGGCACTTCATTTGTGGGGTTCTGATGATATTAAATTCTTTTGTCAATCTTGTGATCTTTTTACATAGAGTTAAAAAAAAAAATCAAATCCAACTGAGATAAAGTTCATTGATTCTGGATTTCTGATTCTCATTTTGTCTTTTATATTTGTCCTTTTCGATTGATCAAGCGGTTTCAGCAGCTCCACCGAGCACTTCTCAAAGAACTGGAGTCTCCAGTGCCAAAATAAACACACCAACTGCATCATCTGGCACTCTAAAGAGAAACTCATCAAGAAGCCATGGCACGGGTAATTTTCAAGCACCACCTGTTATTGTCCCAAGAACCACCACAAGAAGTGAGATGGGACCTGATTCCAGAACTGAATCTGCTGATGTGGCACCAGTTATTGTCCCCAGGAGCAACACAAGAGCAGGGCCCACTCCCAACTCTAAAAAAGAGGCATTTGATGTGCCGGTTCAGATCTTTGTACCACCACCAAGCTCGAGAAATGAAGGGAGAACATCTCCATTTGTGCGAAACAGTAAGTTGTCAGAACCACTAGAGGGTGCAAGTCAGAATCTTCTTCCAACAAGAAATGGTTCTGGTCATGCGAGTGTTTCTAGAGATGATTATTCTGACATCAGGCATTTTGGCGGGGGAAGGGTGGGGTCTAGTCCCATGGCAGAGTCAGCTCCAAGTCAACGGTTTGACAGTTGTATGCTACCACTTTGATATTATACATTACTTATTCATATATCTAAAATTTTGATTTTGTATTAGTTGTTTTCAATTTTCCTTTAATTAATTTTGAGTTGTATATCAAAAATTTTGTTTTCTGCATGGCTTTAATCCGTGTCAGCTAAATATTGGCAATGTGCAGATAATATGAGGGCAGCTAAGCCGAGGGAATCCTGCTACGTGGAAGTCTCGAGAGGAGGTATGTTTTTATTTATGTTGAACTCGCTCACTGTAATCTTTGTTTCAAGTTTTAATATTCGGATCTTCCCTTCATAGGAAGAACAAGATCATTAGTTGCCAGTTGGGAAAACCGTGAGCCATCCCCTCCTAATGACCCCCCTTCACCGAGCGGGACATATTCTTCTGTAACTTTTCATTATTGTCCTATTTATTTTTTATCAGTTGATCAATTGAGTTGAAAGACTTTTTTTTTTTTATTTGTTTAAGAGGCCTTGTACAAAAGCTCTTGATGTCCAACTTTTTTATTATAGTATTTTCCATGTTTAAATGAACTTGCAAATTTGCAATATTCTCAGGAGTAGGGTTAAAATGCCCCATTGTTTTCGTGCCCTGATCATGCCTCACATCCTTATGTCCGTTTTCATAGTCCAAACAGTTGATCCGAAGCTCAACAAGAACTCCATGTCAAAATGTGCTTGGAGACCAAATTTTATATGTTTTGGAATTTTTTTACTATTTTTTAGATGGGTACAAAATCACTGTATTTGGCTGGTGAAAAACAGATTTTGTACCTATCTAAAAAAATAATAAAAGATTTCCAAAAAATATAAAATTTGGTCTCCAAGCACATTTTGATATGGAGATCATGTTGAGTGGTGCAAACTGTTTGGAATTTGAAAATGGAGATAAGGATGCGAGGAATGATTGGGGCACAAAAACAATGGGGCATTTTGACCCTACTCTATATTCAGTTGATCTTTAGTCATTATTACTTGAATATACATTAAAACATTGTTGCAAATTTTCAGAGAGCAAATGCCCCATCTACTGACAAGTTGGACCCACAAAGTGATGACGATGGTGTTTCTGAGTTAATGGATCAACATGGCATGTTTTTAAGCTCAGCAAGGTCTCGATTAACCAAAATGCAGGTAGTTCACCAACATAGAAAATTCTTGATTTTGTTCATTAAATTGCTGTCTGACTCGTAGAAAACTAAATTAAATATTTGATATAACCTTTTTATTTATTAGGTAGTTCACCAGCATTGGGCCAGGAATGATGTGAAGGGTGTTATTTCTTCTTTGGAAAAGATTTCTGATCATGCTGTATGTACTATTTTTACCTCTGATATTCCGTGATAAAAACCTCTTGTAATCATGCTAACAACTGTTTCTGTGCTTGTTATCTAAACTACAGGTTTCTGCTGATGTGGTGAGCGTGCTCACTGAGAAAGCAGAGACTATTACTTTGGATTTGTGCACTTGTCTCCTCCCTCTTCTCGCAGTCCTTTTGGAAAGTCAAACAGAAAGGTATTGTTATAGGATTGTTGTACATATAATTTAACCTTGTGATGATGCTGCGTTAGCATAGAACCATAAATTTGATAGTATTCTTTAGCTTATAATTCTATTATGATATATTGATATTGTAATGAACTTTTTGGTTATTCAAGCCTATAAAATTTTCTCTGGTGATACACACCAAGGATTTGTGGTAATGAGTTTAGTTCTGTGAATTTGATTTACTTCAGGCATTTGAGTATTTCCTTGGAGCTATTGATAAAACTTGTCAGAACATTTGGGTCAATGATACACTCTACAGTAGCAGCGGGGCCATCGTCAGTTGGTGTAGACCTCCAAATGGAACAAAGGTTTGTTCTTTGTATCATTATTGATATTTATTATAATTATGACTGCCACTACTGCTGTTGTTGGTGTTTGGCATATTCATGCATGGCTGAATATGAGAAATATTATTAGAATGTGTGCAAAGTATGAAATTTCCTCTTTTTGCTTTGTAAAATTAAAAAAAGGTCCCTCCTTTCTCACTGATTGTATGGTTTGTAGTTATCTAAGAGCAATTATAAACATTTTCTATGGTGTAGACAGGATATTTAGTTTAGTTTTTCATGGAAATTCCTTCCTTTTGTATTTTGGTATTTGTTTGTTGATTTTTTATTTTTCCAGGGTTGAGCGGTGCAACTTGTGTTTTATCGAACTGGAAAAGGTCAAAAATAGACTCTCTTCCCTTGTAAGGTCAGTAAGGAGATTCGTCTCTTATAATACTTGGCTCCTATGCATTTGCTATGTGTCACTTTGCATTGATTGATTTATTTCTATTGAATTGTATAGAAGGAAAGGAACTGTTGGAAAGACAGCACAGGAGCTGAGCCTGGCTCTTCAAGAAGTTCTTTACGTTCACTGACAACCACACTGATCTCTATATATACACAATAGTTAACTGCAACATGGTTATTATCTTTGTGGTACCACCGGTGTGGCCTTTCATGTGCTTCCCTCTTTTGTTCTTGATGGACACATGCTAACCCGATTGGAGTGTTTTGTATGCAAGTGCCTTGTTGCCTGAGTGGTACATCATGTGAAAAATGTGGTAATCGATCGGATGTGCAAAATTTGGTTTGGGCATCAGATTTGTGATTCAACCCATGCTTAGTGGAGTAGAGATAGATCTGTTAAAGGTGTTTGTTTTGGTAGGTTAGTTCTTATGGATTATACTCAACGAATTAATACTATTTTAAAGTGTTCAAGATATTATTGTTCGATCCAGGACCATTATAGTGATAAGATTGCTACTGTTTTTCTGACTTCTGTTCGACTCTTGCGGGACGGATCTACTGCTAATCGTATGGCTGCTTAGTCATTCTTATGATTAATTTTTTTTTAATTATGTATATTGAATTTTTTAAAAAGTTTTTATATAATTCAGTCTCCATCATGAAATGCTAAAAGTTTTTTTTAGATTTTCACATCGTGGTCATAGAAATTTGAGTTCAAATTTCACTTATAACATATGCATTTTATGTTTCGGTCTCTCTAATCTAAATTTTTTAATTCTGCACCATTCTAGAGATGAGTACTAAAGAAAAATTAAATAAAAAAATAGCAGCAAAGATTGTCAACCAGCTACATAATTTACCGATGGGAAAATTGAACTGTTTTTGACAGAAATAGAAGCAAAAATAAGATTGTGGCGGCCGAGATAATTAGATAACGCTTGAGTATCGTTACGTAAGAAATATTATCAAGCTGATTTGACAGGCTTGGAAAAGGTTTTGTAGTTGCGTAAATGAAAGTTTTTCACGATTTGTTTCTTTTTTTGTTTACGGTAGAACGTTAATTAGAAATTTACCGCCTGAGTAGAAGCAAATTTAATAAAACAACAAATAAAAGGTCGCGACGTCTGAAAACTTAGATACAATAGAAATGATAGCTTATATATATATTGACTGTGATTTTGTACGATTGACATGACAGTTAATATAACACTATATATAAGAAGGATTCATTAAGAAAAGCCAAGTCATTTTTCTCTACTTATTACTAGAGTTCTAATTTTGATATTTATTATTTTCTTATTTATAAAAGCATATGACGAGTCATTAGATTATTTTTCATGTATAAATTAAACACATTGTATTTTATACCAATACATTTGAAAACATAATTGTTTTCTTCAAGTTGGAATAATTAAATGCAAGTTGATGGATTTTTTCATTTATTAATAAGTTTGTAGCAACTTACCAATAAATAAATTGTATTAGTGCTAGGACCTAGTTTCGGTTTTAAACCCGATAACCCAATTAGACCGATCTCCTCTCTCACGCTGTCACGCATTTCTCGGCTCTTAATTGGGTTGAAATAAGTCTATCGGTCTAATGATGAAAAACACTAGCAGTTTGCTCCGTTAATCATATCAAGAGAAGTTTGATAAAATCTACGGTGGATTTGTCCATCCAACCATTTTCAGTTCGATGGACATCGGACCGAAATCCATTAATCCCAAACAAGTGCGTATCCTCTGAAATATCTTAACTTTTGCGTGACCGACGTGTCTAGAGCCTATTCAGGGGTGATGTGGGGTCAGTATTATGTGTGCTCTGAGATTCGTGCAGAGCATATTTAAACGGTTGGGATTTTCCAAAAAGTTACGCAAAGTTTGAGATATCTCAGAGGATCCAGGCGAACAGCAAACACCCCAGCTGAGCCCTAACATATCCCCCAGTAGTCAATCGTCTACGTGTGTTGGATGTATCTTATATTGAGCTTAAAACAAATGAACCCATTAATGTCGCTAGTCAACTATCGCATCTTCGATTTTTGGATCTCTCTTTCACTGGTATTAAATCGATTCCCGATGAATTTTGTGCCTTATGCCATCTTGAGGTGCTAGATGTGCGAGGCTGTAACTTTAAAAAGTTACCTGAACGAATGAATAACCTTATAAGCTTGCGACATTTATATGCAAGCCCTAAAACTATTTCTCTAATATCCGGTATAGGGAAACTAACCAAGCTCCAAGAGCTTGAGGAATTCTGTATAGAAGACAGTGAGCGGCCTGTTATCAACAAGGGACATAAGATCAGTGAGTTGATGCACATGAATGAGCTCAGCGGACACCTTGTTCTAAGTAATCTCAAAGCAGTATCTAGTAAAGAAGCAGCAGTAAAATCTCAATTAGACAAGAAAATGTACCTCAAAAGTTTAACGTTGAAATTTAACTATTATGAAATGAACACACCGGGAACTGAGGTGAATATGGAGGTCCTCGATGCCCTAAAGCCAACCAGTGGTTTAGAAACTCTAAATGTGAATGGCTGCAAATGGGAATCTTTTCCAGATTGGGTTTTCTCGCCTCATCATGGTTTTAACAATCTAAAGGATATTTCTATAAAGAGCTATTGGTTAAGAAACCTTCCTGCTTTTGGTGAGCTCCCTTTCCTCGAACTACTCTGCTTTGATTCTTTACCATTGATTGAGAAGGTGGGTAGAGAATTTTATGGCAGCGCCGATGTGGTATTTCCATATTTGAAGAAGTTGACATTCCTTCGGATGAGCTCATGGACACACTGGTCGAATGCAGAGGCTAGAAAGACGATATTTCCACGCCTCAAAATGCTGCACTTGGAATGCTGTGGAGTACTGAAGGAAATGCCTACCGATTCTTCCATCTCATCAGTGGTAGAGCTTAAATTGGTACGGTGTTATGATCTTTGTAATATTGGGGAAGTATTGCAAGGGATGCCTTCTCTTTCTCACTTGATCATATTTCGACCCAACATTGAATGTTTGTCTATATATTGTACCCCGTTAAATTCCCTTGAGGTTATGCACCTTGAGGATATTAAAAAACTTTGCCTTGTTGAAGGGTTAAAATTCCTTGTTAACCTAAGAAAGTTAATAATACAATGGTTCGATGAAATTCTGGAGTCCTATGAAGTAGAACAAGAGAATGATCAGAGTTATCAAGAAGAAAATGAAGAGCAATGTTTGCAATTTCTAACTTATCTGCACCTGCACCACAACGATAATAGTTCTCAGAGCCTCCCAATAGTAGGAAGGCTGTCATCACTGCGTACGCTTTTGATAGAATGTTCCCCTGCAGTAGAATATACAAAAGGTGAAGAAAGTTGGTTCATCCATTTAACATCTCTTGAAAAGCTTGAGTTCCGGCGTTGTAGGCTGAAAAGCCTGCCTTCCACATTATGGTTGCTCGCTTCCTTGAAGAAGCTACACATTTATTCGTGCCCTGAGATTCTTTCATTACCTGAAAACGGTTTACCAAAAAACCTTGCTGAACTGTACATAGACAAATGCCCACGTCTAGTATACCGATGCCAACCCACTGAAGGGGATGATTGGCATAAGACATCTCATATTCCATTTGTCCGATTAGATGGGAACACACATTTACAATCTTCCTCCTCACTTTTATCTTTCAAAGGTATGTGTATCAACAAAAGGCAATTTATTCTAACTCTTTCCATTTTGCTTTCTTATGTGCTTTTAAATTTTATGGAGAATGTATATTGTTTTATCTCCGTTAGCCATCTATAAAATCCACTACAACACATCATTAACGGTTCTTGTATGTAACAGTTAATTAGTGTTTATCCTATATGTCAAATCAATAAATAAGTTGAACTTATCACCAATGGTTCATTTCTAACAAACAGTCGGCGAAAGTGAACTAACTTGCAATGACTGTTCACAGAGCATAACAGTTGGTGATAGATAACTCCTTGGTGAATATGCACATCAATCACTAACTGTTCATATAAAAGAACTGTTGGTGAATGGTAATAGTTGAACTTTCACCAATGGTTTGTCTACAAAATATAAACTGTTGGTGAATATGGTAGAATAACAGTTGGCGAATGTTTACTTATACCAATGGCTCTAAAATCATACTTAACAATCAAATTTAGAGCTAACCTTTTTTTTTTTGTATCTCAGCACACTCATAGCGACCTGGCCTCCTTCACTCTCTATATATCCCCGCTCCCGCTACCCCTCTCAACCAGCCTCTCCTCTCTGCCTCATCCCCTCTGCCACTTCTAGCACTGCATTGTTCGCTCTACCTCGCCCCTCTCAGCCAGGTTTAGGGTTTCCTCTTCAGCCGCTCTCTACTAGGTCAAAACCTGTGTTAGTACCTCCTTTCAATTCAAGCTTGCAGTGTGTTTTATCTGTAATTCTGCTTGAAAAGGCTCATAGAGTAACATCTCCTTCAGAAAATGGTATGTCGGAATTTTCTTCTCAATCCTTACTCCTTTTTATGTCTACTTTTACATAAATGCATTTTTATTTATTTATTCCTATATTTGTCAAGTTTGTAATGAGGAAAAGAGATTTGTCCATTTTTCTTTTTGCTATTTTAACATCTATTCTGTTTGAAATTCATTTTCCATGTAAAAGGGACTGGACATTTGATGGTTGACAATCTGATAGCGCTTCAAATGCCCGCGTCATTTTTGATAGGAACAATGATGGGATCATCTACATAAAGGAAACCTATCAAGGTAATTTACAATTTCTTTCCAATTTGGTAGTACTCTTGTACAATTTTCAACAATTTTGGTAAGCTAAATTGATGTTCAAGTATTCCATTTCAGGCTTGCACGCAATTGGTGTTAAGTGTTCCAGTGGCCATAGCAGGCTCTATCTTCATCAATGGTGCTCTCAGACCCTTAACAAAACCTCCTGTACTCTTTTCTTTCTTTCTCTGATTTATTTGGGATAAATATTAAGAAAATATCATTATATATTAATGTTCTGATAAAAGCACAGGGAAGAATATCATTGCCGTGTCTATTTTTCTATATAGAGAACATCAGAAAGGGTAAACATGATAGAGTTACTGATGCCTACGACTGTTGAGGGAAGATATGCTAACTGTTTCTGATAACTTGTTTTGTACAATCACGAACACAGTTTTTGGGTAATTGAACTACCATTTCCATTAGTCATTGTAATACACTCAATTTGGTTTTCTAAATGTTATAGGATGGGAGTTTACGACCGATTGATTTTATAGGATTGCATTTTAAAGGTTTTACTGATTTGAATAATTAACACTGAATTTGAATAATTAACTTGTGCTCTCTGAAATGATCAGAGCTAGCCAATTGTTTTTGCAAAAAAATTATACAAATTTAATGACTCTTTTTGTCAGATTGTTTTCCAATATTTGCTTTGCTTTTTGCTGGACCACATTCATACAATGCTTTCAGAGTTACTTGTCTAATTGTCGACAAAAAGTGAACTTTGATCTTTTAATCTAGCCTCACCTGATTCTGAAATTGTAGGTTTGTTTCAGAAAAGTTTGAACAGATACTCACAAATTATGCAAAAATAAATCCGAATGTGCTAATGCCACAAGAATTGGAGGACATACTTCAAGTAAACCAAGATCCTGATGACACTAAGGGACAGTAAGCAATTTTGCCTCTTGAAGAAAATCTTGGGTTTTGTTATTTGTGCAAAGAGAATGGTAGCCTATCTTATTGTTAAAAAAAAAAAAAAAAAAAAAAAAAATCACCGGTAGGGCAAGAAATTATCAATTGGGTTCAAACCCATCAGTTTTAAGGTTCAAACCCATTTGATTGAAATTTGAAACTAACTCTCAAATTTTAAAGGTTCAAATCCCTTTGATTGAAATTTGAAACTAACTCTCAAATTTTCTAATCAAATCACGAATAGCAATTGAATTCATTTTAAATAGCTAATCATATCATGATTAAACTTAAATTGAAACTAACTCTCAAATTTGCAATCAGGCCTGTGCTGATGGAGGAGGAGAGGAGTTGCCGAGCTGTGCCGAGCAAATCGATTGAGCAGAGGAGAGGAGTGCCTGAGTGGAGGAGGATCAGAGGAGCGAGGTCCTGAGCAGTTGGGCATAAATTGTGGCTGCTGAGGAGGTGATGCATCGCTGAGATGAATTTAGTGAAGGCTCCCCTCTTTCTGAATAGTGACTCCTTCAAATTACTTTCTAAATGACGACTCTCGAGATTGAGACATTGGCAATTAGTATTCTCCAAATAATTTAGTGAAGGTTTGAAGTAGCTTTGAGCTTAATGGGTACAAGGAGGAGCAATCTATTTTTCAGGGAGGGATAGTTGTCCCTCCTTGGACTATACTGGGTCCACCGCCCGTGGCAGAGACAAAAGAAAAATTAAGATTGGTAATAGTGAATAAGTTAAATGCAATGTATTTTTATTTTATAAAGATGACTAAAAGGTCAAACACTTGTAAAATATAAAAAAAAAATATAAAGAATAAAGTTGCTAATATTTATTCACAGAAATGCTATTTTATATCAGACATACAATATAAGTTACTATAGGTGACATGAATTCAATCAAATACAAGAGGGTTTAACGCCAAACTTGATCATAATGGCATTCTAGTCATATGACCGTCAGATTAGAATTCAAACCAATTCAATTAATTTAAAAAATTCAGGAAATTGTTATTAGAATTCATGTTAATTTATAATAAACGGTCCGGATTTAAATTTAAATTTGAGTTAGTTTATGGAACCTGAAATTCCACAAGTACTAGTGGGGTTTCAACGGGTTAGATATTATTAGATGACCATTAATTAGACGGTCGGCACGTTCGTCGAATATTTGTAATCTTAGGCCATGTTTGGTTGTGGAGTAAGAGGTGGAGTAAACCCCTTACTCCACATTTAAGGAGCCAAACGAGTAACTTAGGTGGCTTAAGATGGAGTAAAATTTGAGTTAAACCGGAGTAAGTTACACCACCTAGAAAGGTGGTTTAGCTTACTCCACCAAACGCGGTTAACTTACTCCGGTTTAGCTTGGAGTAAAAAATTTAATCCGGTTTAACTTTACTCCACAACCAAACATGACCTTAGTTTACATCCCTTTAATACTAGACGCATCTAGGTATAGTATGTTCCCTTTAACGGGTTAGAATATTAGATGACACATTCTTTTTGCTTACAATTTGAATCAGCTAGCTGCAGGCTGCAGCTCTCTGTCATTTTAAATAATTTAATCTGAGTTCCCATTCTACCCTTCAAACTTTTTATCACATATGTGAAGGTACTGACACGCTAGCAGAAGCGGATACAGAGTGAATATCAAACAGATATGGTTACGGGTCCTAATTAGATCGGATATTTATTAAAACTCTACTTGCTCTATTTTTGAATTTTCAATCGAAAAATTTTCTATTTTTAGTTTTAGTTTTTTTCTTTCTATTTCTTATCAATAAAAATTTCGGTTACACATTATTACTCACACACTACATACCACGTTGTCATAAATTATTACACATGTCCATCTCGGAAACTCATATCCCGTATAGAAAACCAACACATGTAAGCAAAAGTAAATAATCGTAGAAACTTAAGATAACCGTCCTATTTGCGGTTATTTAATTTCATGACAAGGGACCACCGACCACCCGTGCTTCGTTCCTCTATCCAGGAACCCAGTCTCTTTTCCTCTAAAATATATACGTCTTCTCACTCTCTTTGCCACTCAAAACAGAAATCTATCAATCAACAGCCACGTACTGCACTTCACTTTCTCATGGCCTTCTCATCTGACAGCCTCTCGTCTCTGGACTTTATCTGCTCTCACCTCTTCGGCGAATACGAACCACAATCATCCAACCTCTGTAGACAAGTGATGTGTGTGTGTGTGTGTTTTTTTTATTCTATTTTTATTTTTTTTATTTTTATAAATAAGAAAAAAAAATAATCTAATGACTCGTCAAGTGTTTTTATAAATAAGAAAATAATAAATATCAAAATTAGAACTGTAGTAATAAGTAGAAAAATGACTTTGCTTTTCTCAATGAATCCTTCTTATATATAGTGTTATATTAACTGTCATGTCAATCGTACAAAATCACAGTCAATATATATATATAACACTTCATATATAAACGATTCATTTGTATTGCATCTAAGTTTTCATACGTCGCAACCCTTTTTTTTTTGTGATAAATTTCTAATGTTCTATTGTAAACAAAAAACCAATTCGTGAAAAACTTTCCATCTACGCACTACAAAACCTTTTCCAAGACTGTCAAATCAGCTTGATAATAGTCCCCGGACTCTAATTCCTCAAAAATTCTCTGATACTTGCAAAAATTCCTATAAACTAATGCAGCAAAGTTGGTAAACCTCTTGCTATAAAACAATACACTAATTGAGTGAATCCTGCAAACATAACTTTTCTTGTGGTCTCCAAAAACCACAACTTTAACTCCAATTTTAACTGCTTTGATCGGAATCACTTTTAGACTTTTGATCAAGATAACTAAGACCACATCTAGAGATCTCTAACAATTTTATAAAACTAGTAACTAGCTGAGATTACTTTAAAATTTTGTAAACATATACATGTAAATTTTTTTTTTCAAATTTGCTTCTAAATAGTACTTCTAATTATTTTGAATTTTGTAAATCTTATGACATAACTTTTTAAACAGTTTTGTTAAATATTGTAAATTGATAAATTTTTTTTTTCAAAAATTTTAGTTTTATTTTTCAATGTTTTATTTTTTAAAATTTGCATCTAAATGTTACTTTCAATTGTTTTGAATTCTTTAAACCTTATTCCATAACTTTGTATACAGTGTCATTGAATACTATAAAGTGGTAATAAAATTTCAAATTATTAAAATTTTTTTTTTTTTTAAATTTGCATCTATACGCTACTTCCGATTGTTTTGTGTTCTCTAAACCTTATTACATGACTCTGTAGAAAATTTTGTTAAATACTGTAAATAGGTAAAAAAATTTCAAATTTTAATTTTCTTCCAAATTTTAGTTTTGTTAAATTCTGCATTTAGATGCTACGAGGTATTCTACCCACTTCTTAGAAACATGATTGCTCTTGGCTGTGAACTTCTTTCGCGGGATATTTCTCCTCTAATCTCCCTGCCTTGTGGCCTACGGGCATTTATGAAAGGAAAAAAAAAAAAAAAAAAATCTGTCTTGTCTCTTTCCCAGGCTTCCCTGTACATCTTTCTTAGTTCATTTCTCAAACACCCTCACATCTTTCTTAGTTCATTCCTTAAACACCCAGTTGACCCCAACCTATCATCCCTCAGTTCTATCCCTCCCTTTTTCTTTGCTGTTTCTGTTGAAATGACAGGAATGGAGTTGATTATTGGAGGGAAGTTCGTAGGTACCGTTATTGCCAAGGTGATCAATCTGGGGGGCTCCTTCCTCGGCGACAACCATGATCTGCACACCAATAACAAAAAGTTGCTGAAAAACTTGGTAGAAATTCAACTTCCCCATATCCAAAGTGTGATTGAAGAAGCCGACAACCGACAAATTACCAACAAGGGTCTCGCGGAATGGCTGGAGAAGCTCAAAGATGTTGTATATGAGGCAGAAGATGTTGTGGATAACTTTGAGGCAAAGAGGATTCGTGAGAGTATCAAGGGAAAGGGTAAGGTTAGTGAAATTGCCTCCTCATCTATTAAGATGGTTAAAAACCTGGTTTCTTCTGATAATGATTTGAAGGAATTGAAATTTGTTGTGAACAACATTGATACACTGTGCAATAAGGATTCAATTAAAATATCACAAATAATGAATTGTGTTAAAAGGAAAGAACATTTGGACGATCCTGGTAGTGAAACAAAATCTGACTTGGCCACTGATGCACCCATATTTGGCCGAGATAAAGAAATCGAGTTTATTTTGGACTTGATGTTCAACGTTATATATGGAGATTTTTACCATAAGGCTATAGATGATCCTAATTTAGGAGAAGGGAGCAGGGCTGTAGATGATCCTAATTTAGGAGAAGGGAGTAGCAGATTTTGGAATCTCCTACCGAGATCTGTGAAGAGCTTTTCAAGCTTGAGTATTCCTTGGTTACCAAAGTTTATTCAGAAAGTTAAAAAGGGTGATGCGCCAGAACAAAGTCAAAAAGTTAAAAAGGGTGATAAACCAGAACAAACTAAAGGTAAATCAACAATGATTACTACTAGAGAAGAATCTCATTTTAAGAGTAATCACAAACTAGCAGTTATTCCCATTTTTGGTATAGGTGGAGTTGGGAAAACTGTTGTTGCTAAAAAGATCTACAACAATGAGAGTGTGAATGAGCATTTTACTTTAAAAGCCTGGGTCTATGTCCCGGAAAATTGTGATGATAAGAAAATTTTGCGAGAGATATTATTTTCTTTTAAAGCTAATTTCATAAGGGATCCTTCGATGAATTTGGAATATCTTGGAAATAGGCTTCAAGAAACTATCACAAATAAAAGATTCTTACTTATCTTAGATAGTTTGAGAGACATGACACAGCTCAAATGGAGTGACCTGAAGTCACTGCTCTGTTTTGGGGAGGTAGGAAGTGTTGTTGTTGTAACCACCCAAAGCATAAGCATTGCAAACACAATAAGAACTCTACCGGTAGTAACACTGGAATGTTTGGACACAAAATCCTTTTGGGAACTATTTGAATATTTTGCATTTGTCAGTTTAAATTTAGGAGATTTGAAGGATCAACCACCTTTGTCTCCATCAAAACATGACGACTTGAAAAAGATTGGTAAACAAATAGCTGACAAGTTGCATGGGTTGCCTCTAGCAGGCGAATTTATTGGGACCTTGTTGAGCAAGAGGTTAGAAAGAGAATTCTGGGAAGATATTTGTGGAAGCGATTGGTGGAACATTGAGGGTGCCCGTGAGAACATCCTTCCATCAATTGGTGTTGGTTATAATTATTTAGATACTGAGCTAAAACAATGCTTTATGTTTTGTTCCATATTTCCAAAACAATATGTATTTGAAAGGGAAAGATTAGTTCAGATGTGGATTGCACATGGCTTTATTCAACCCAGTAAAGAAGAGACAAGTAGGCTGGACAAAGGGGACATTAGATTAGAAGATATAGGAAGGAAGTGGTTTGGTAAACTTGTCGATAGATCCTTCTTTCAGCCAACATTAAGAGATGGTGAGTACCTCATGCATGATCTAGTGCGGGACTTAGCTATTGCTGTTTCCTCCAATGAATTTTGTTTTGTTAAAAGCCACAGTAAGCGTCTCCCATCTTTAGCCCGCCACTTGGGAATAGATTGTGATAATTTAGAGGTAGAGTGGAAATGCAAGGATAGTACAAGACTACGGACTGTGATTTTGTTTGGTAATTGGACAAAATGCAGTGCTGAATCCATTGGTAATATCTTTGCCAAATACAATCATCTACGTGTGTTGGATGTATCTTATATTGAGCTTAAAACAAATGAACCCATTAATGTTGCTAGTCAACTATCGCATCTTCGATTTGTGGATCTCTCCTTCACTGGTATTAAATCGATTCCTGATGAATTTTGTGCCTTAAGCCATCTTGAGGTGCTAGATGTGCGAGGCTGTATGTTTGAAAAGTTACCTGAACGAATGAATCAACTTATAAACTTGCGACATTTATATGCAAGCTCTGATACTATTTCTCTAATATCCGGTATAGGGAAACTTACCAAGCTCCAAGAGATTGAGGAATTCCGTATAGAAGATAGTAAGTGGCCTTCTAGAAAGAAGGGGCATAAGATCAGTGAGTTGATGCATATGAACGAACTCAGCGGACACCTTGTTTTAAGTAATCTCAAAGAAGTATCTAGTAAAGAAGAAGCAGAAAAATCTCAATTAGACAAGAAAATATACCTCAAAAGTTTGGAGTTGAGCTTTGATGACATTAACCCGTGGTTTAGAAAGTATACCTCAACACATGGAACCGAGGTGAATATGGAGGTCCTCGATGCCCTAAAGCCAACCAGTGGTTTAGAAACTCTAAATGTGAATGGCTGCAAATGGGAATCTTTTCCAGATTGGGTGTTCTCGCCTCATCATGGTTTTAACAATCTAAAGCATATTTTTGTAGGGAGCTATTGTTTAAGAAGCCTTCCTGCTTTTGGTGAGCTCCCTTTCCTCGAACTACTCCGCTTTCATTCTTTACCATTAATTGAGAAGGTGGGTGGAGAATTTTATGGCAGCTCCGATGTGGTATTTCCATCTTTGAAGGAGTTGATATTCCATCAGATGTACTCATGGACACACTGGTTGAATGCAGAAGCTAGAAAGATGATATTTCCACGCCTCCAAAAGCTCCACTTGGAAAAATGTAGAGTACTGAATGAACTGCCTACCGATTCTTTCCTGTCATCAGTGGTAGAGCTTAAATTGTTAGAGTGCACTAAACTTCGTAATATTGGAGAAGTATTGCATGGGATGCCTTCCCTTTCTCACCTGATCATAACTGAAGGCTACAATGAATGTTTGTCTATATATTGTACTCCCTTAAATTCCCTTGAGGTTATGCACCTCGAGAATATTCATAAACTTTGCCTTGTTGAAGGGTTAAAGTCCCTTATTAACTTGAGAAAGTTAGTAATAAAAGGTTTCATAGAAATTCTAGAGTCCTATGAAGTACAGCAAGAGAATGATCAGATTTCTCAAGAAGAAAATGAAGAGCAATGTTTGCAATTTCTAACTTATCTGCACCTGCGCTCCAACAACAATAGTACTCAGACCCTCCCAAGAGTAGGAAGGCTGTCATCACTACGTATGCTTTTGATAGAAATGTCCCCTGCAGTAAAATATACAACAGATGAAGCAAGTTGGTTCATCCAATTAACATCTCTGGAAAAGCTTGAGTTCCGGTGTTGTAGGCTGAAAGGCCTTCCTCCCACATTATGGTTGCTCACTTCCTTGAAGAAGCTACACATTTATAATTGCTCTGAGATGCTTTCATTACCTGTAAACGGTTTACCAAATAACCTTGCTGAACTGTGTATAGAAGGATGCCCTGTATTAATAGACCGATGCCAACCCACTGAAGGGGATGATTGGCATAAGATATCTCATATTCCATTTGTCCGATTAGATGGGAACACACATTTACAATCTTCCTCGTCACTTTTATATTTCGAAGGTACGTGTATAAACAAAAGGCAATTTATTCTAACTCTCCATTTTGCTTTCTTATATATGTGCTTTTAAATCTTATGGAGAATGTATATTTTTATCTCCCTTAGCCATCTATAAAATCCACTACAATACGTTACTAAACGGTTCTTGTATGTGACAGTTAGTGTTTATCCTATGTGTCAAATTGATAAATAAGTTGAACTTATTACCAACAGTTCATTCCTAACAAACAGTCGGTGAAAGTGAACCAACTTTCAATGACTGTTCATAGAGCATAACCACTGGTTATAGATGAACTCGTTGGTGAATATAGACATCAATCACCAACTGTTCATATGAAAGAACTATTGGTGATAGTTGAACATTCATTGGTGAATAAAAAAACGTTGGTGAATATGGTAGAAAAACAGTTGGCAAATGTTCACTTATACCTACGGTTCAAAACTAAAATTTAACAATCAAATTTAGAGCTAACTTTTTTTCGTATCTCAGCACATGCACCCATAGTGCCCTAGCCTCCTTCACTCTCTATCTATCCATGCTCCCGCTACCCCTCTCAACCAGCCGCTCCACTCTGCCTCGTCCTGCTCTGCGGCTTCTAGCCCTGCATCTTCCCGCTCTACCTGACTCCGCTCAGCCGGGTTCAGGGTTTCCTCTTCAACTGCTTCCTTTACCAGGTTAGAACCCGAGTTGATACCTCCTTTCAATTAAAGCTTGTTGTGTGTTTTATCTACAATTCAACTCAGAAAGGCTCATGGAGTGACATTGTTGAAAATTAATTCAAATTGATTAAAGCATGTACAAATCAGTTTTTAGCAGCATAAAAAGTGCATTGGTTATTTTGGGCATTGGTTATTTTAAGCATAGTTATTTTAGGATTAGTTAGAGTAGTGGTTAGTTATTTTCAGCATGTTGTGTAGTGGGTGCTTAATTTAGAGAAGTTGTGGGTGGTTATTTTAGAAACATTGTATTGCTTTAAATACTGCATAACTTTATGTAATTGAGTAAGAGAGAAAGGAAATAAAGCATTGTTTCTATTCAGAAAAATATTATTCTCTCTTCAATCCTTTGCATACTGGCACAAAGCAGTGCAGTATTGCTGAGTTTATCCCAACAGACATCTCCTTCAGAAAATGGTGTCGGACTTTTTCTTCTCAATCCTTACTCCTTTTTATTTCTATTTTACTTTAATTCAATTTCTTTTATTTATTCCTATATTTGTCAAGTTTGTAATAAGGAAAAGAGAATTCTCTACTTTCTTTTAGCTATTTTAACATCTATTCTGTTTCAAAATTCGTTTTCCAAGTAAAAGGGACTGGACATTCGAAGGTTGACAATCTGATAGCGCTTCAAATGCGCGCGTCATTCTTCAATAGGAACAATGATGGGATCATCTACATAAAGGAAACCTATCAAGGTAATTCACAATTTCTTTCCTATTTGGCAGTACTCTTTTGTATCTCGTTTTGGATGTACAATTTTGTGGGTTGTCATACTTACAATTTTGGTAAGCTATATTGATATTCAAGTGTTCCATTTCAGGCTTGCGGACAATTGGTGTTAGTGTTCCAGTGACCATAGCAGGCTTCCTCTTCATCAATGGTGCTCTCAGCCCCTTAACAAGACCACCTGTACTCTTTTCTTTCTTTCTTTCTGTCTGTGATTTATTTGGGATAAATAATAAATATTATGTAAATATAATTATGAATTATGTTCTGGTAAAACCACAGAGGACAATATCATGGCCGTGTCTACCTATCTATATAGAGAACATCAGCATGGGTAAACATGATAGCGATACTGATGCCTACGATTCTGAGGGAAGGTATGCTAACTGTTACTGATAGAAACTGGGTATCCATCAAGGAGAACAGATTTCAAATGATGTGGTATTCGTAGAAGAAAACTTTGGATTTAGGTAAAAGTGAGCATAATATAAGTTTGATGTGAACTTATAATTGCAAGTACTGAGTGATATGGGGCTGACTTTGGTCAGTGTATATTTTCGTGGCACTATATGTCTTCAAGAAGGGCTCCCCTAAATTCATCAGTGGAGAGGAATGAATTATGAAATACTAAAACATGTACATAACATGAAAATATATACATTTTCATACGGGAAGGTAGTAAGGTAGGAAGGAAGTGCTAAAGAAGTAAATTATTCTTTCATAAATAAATAGTATGCAAAAGTAAATGATGCTTCTGTGATGGCAACTTCGTCGATGAGGGGGACAAAAGTCGCCCATAGTGTAATCTTTAAAGTTTTCCCTCTACAAGAAAGGAGGGAGACTGAGGAAGTAAAAATTGAGCTGTATATTTAGTTTCATTTACCGTTGTATTAGATGGAAAGCACCAATGTTATGTGTATGTAAGGAGTATCCATTTCTTGGGCAGGTATTATAGTATGAAGTTGCATGCCTTATATTTTCAACTAGGATGTCTCTAATTTCTGCCGGACCATTCGATCCATTGATGGTTTCAATGGGCCCTATTGAAGTGATTCGACCGATAATGTTTGCATGGAAAGGAGGGAGCCACTCAAACCGTTCGGATTTAAGGTTGTCTAATTTTGGATTATGTTTCACATTATGGATTAGAATCAAATCACATTTCCGCAGTTCTGCCTTTTTTAGTGATTTTTACAAGTTTTGGAAAAAGTTACAAATTTAATCCAAAAACTAAGCAAAAATACCACATTTTGACGTAGACGAAATATCCGTACAAAATTGGACATCTAATGAAACACACAACATCCGACATGAAGACTAAGTACGCAATCTCTGCGGCATTGGCGACATCTGCAGTTACTGCACAGGGTTAGTCAAGTATTACTAAAAGTTAGGTAAGTTCCACTTAGACTAGGTTATGTTAGACTTTAGATTAGGAAAGGAATTCACTAAGGAGGGCTGGAGGTGATCCATCGAAGGCTAATGGTTAACGTGTCTTTTATATAAATGACTATTTTGTGGATAATATTCTTGATATTTTGGTCTTTTAATTAATTTCCAAACACACTAGTTCATATAAATTATATGTTCTTTGCCGAAAGATAAGACCTCACTCTTCTCTGACTTTTATTTTTAGAGTCTTCTTGTGTTGTTGTGGCATTTCGTTTTTCAAAATTTGATATAATTGTATTTTTAAAGAAGAGGTAGCATAGTTAGCTAAGATAAAGTTTCAAAATTGTCAGTTACCCAAGGTTGAGAGTGTGATTTCATCTCACAACTTTGCAACCTTTGCAAAAAAAGAAAAAGAAAATATATTTTTTTCTTACATATAAAATCAAAGCATTGATTGGGTAAAATGATAAAATAGTCAAAATACTCTCACAATAAATTCTCTTGGAGTTGTTACAACTAAGCTTATTACCAAATTACAAAATACAAGAAAACACCTAATTTATCTTTAAAATATATACACAATAGTAAATACTATACATGCAGTATTCATTAAATTTATTTATTATACTAGAACACCATATAAAAAAATTTAAAAGGTTTTTTTTAGTAAATAAGCATCTGGTTTAAACTTAGTGCATGATATCATTACTTAAAAAAGACGTGGGAATGCGTTTACCATTTGAAAGCATCATGCGTGAAACCCAAGTGTACGTGAATATTTAAAAAAAAAAAAATCAAATAGGGGCAGCGCAATTGTGGAATCTAGATGTGGCAAAGTCAATAGTTCTTCGGCATTACGAAAATTAATCTGTTTCAAGAGTTAAGAGAATTATAAAGTAGGTTAATTCATAAGACTATTTATACATCGAAGAACTCAGTTAGTCATTTCCTATTATTGTTTAGTACACATTAACAGCTAGCTTGGTGCAGATTTGAGATCTGAACTCGATTAAATCAACTGAATTAAACAAATAAAGTGAATAGATCTCGAGATTTGTTTAGAATTTGACTAATGAATTAAATACAAATGAGCAGCTTTGGGCAGTACGTGCATCTATAATTAATTAGTAGACTATATCAAGAGAGCAACTGAATTATATTGATCAAACAAAATAAAATGAATACACCTCAGACCTGCCTTGAGTTGACTTTATAATATACTAGAATTATTCCCTCCATGTAAATGCTTGGTTTCTCCACGAAGACAGAATTCTAATCTTTGGATGGGTGGACATCTAAAAGGGATTTTCAAAAATAGTGCAGAAGAAACAAAAAATTAAAAAAATCTCAAACCCTAGATCTACTTAGCCGCTGCCTCACACTAGCTCCACACCTCTCCTCTTCGAATTTTTACCACCAACAAAATAATATCCACCCCTCTCATCTCTGCCTCCTTGAACGGAGAAGAGAATGAGAGAGAGGGGAGGGATCTGAGCCAAGTGGAGCCGACCGGAGTTGAGAACTTGATATTGTCGAAGCTCGGAGAGAAGAATCCTCATCTCGACTAGAGCACGATAGTGAGTAGATCTGATCGTCAGAGACCAGTAGCAGTCAATAGAGCAAATTTGATTGTGAAGTGAGATGAGAATTAATGTATTAGAGTGATTATGAGTGTATACAAGTAAAATTAAAAGAGTCACTACTAGAATTTTGGCTTTTTTACATGAGGAAGAAATGACATACTCCATGGATTTGCCCTTCTATTGAGTTCGAAAAATCCATTTGCATGGGTTATCCATGCAAATACTACAACCCTTGTTGCAAATACTTTTCTCTAGATTTTTGCATGAGACTATCCATGCAGTAAGTGCACATGTAGACACTTTCCAAGTTGGCACCTATGAGAAGTATTTGCAAGAATAGAAGCATGGGTCCCATCAGAATATTTCCATGACTAGCCAATGTGAGTCCCATATGAGTATTTGCAAAGCTAGCCCATGTGAGCTCACCCAACTATTTGCAATTATATTATCAGTACTTTTTGCATGCTTTATAGTTCTTAATATGTGCATGTACATACCAACGCAAATAATGATCATAATATTTGCAATATATCAGCATACCCTAATTCTACAATAATCTATTACATTTTTCATTTCTAATTTAACCAGATTTACATAAGCACAATAAAATACAATAAAATAAAGAGATAAAACATGTAATATGCATTAATGAAAATAATATAATAATCATACATTGTATTAAAATACCAAAAATCATTACAACATAAGTGCTACAAGAAACTTCTATATATATCCAGAATATGCCCTAATTCAAGACGACTAATAAAATAATATTTAGAATTGATAAAATTTGCAAAAATATTTTTACAAGAACAATAAGTCACTATTTTTGTTTTCACTTGCTATGTTGTCCTCACTGCTGTAAAAATGAAAAATGCAAAATTAAGAAGTTTGTAGGAAGTTTTGCTATATATATGGAATTGAGGGTTATTAGTGAATCAAGTTGAGTCCACTGCAAAAAGCACTCGGAACCCTGCGATTCTCCCATAAATATATCATTTAATGTCCAATTAAACATTTTTATGCGTGCTTCCTTCCCTAGCATAAAAAAGTTGCCACGTGGAACTGACCTATTAGTTACTTAAATATAGTACCAGGCTGGTGGCACTGTTCAAGTTTTGCACAAATTTAGCAATTATAGCAAGCTACCATATTATAGTACCAGGCTGGTACGTGGCACTTGTTCAAGTTTTGTCACTATTCTACCATATAGATATTATCATTCAATGTCACTATTTTACTTAATTTTATTTTAAACATGTGAGGTTAAGTTCTGAACTCCGCATTTGACTAAAGTGATTAATCAAACATATATGTTTATATACCAATAGCATTCGTAATACATAACGATCTTTGTGAGTAGGTTTTAAAATGTCACATTTTTTTTGTGCCCAACCATGTCACCACGTCCTTATTTCTATTTTAAATTTCCAAACAATCAATTCAAATCACTCAACATGGTCTTCATATTAAAATGTATCTAGAAACAAAATTTTATATTTTTAGAAACTTTTTACTATTTTTTTAGATAGGTACAGAATAATGATTGGGATATGAAAACAATAAGAAACGTAATTAAAAGATGACACCTTTATAAACAAGAAGAAAGTAAAAAAAAAATGATTGATTTGTTTGATGGATCATTTGAATTTGAAAATGGAGATATTAAGCTGTAATACGTACAGCATTATGAATAGTACTGCAACCTAAGTCCATTAATTATTATAAGAAAAGCCTAAAATTAATGTCCAATAATTAAGGAACCAGATTTCCTGCAATCCGGGGTGCAGGAAATTCTTGCCCCCAGAGTCATTGCGGGGTGAGACCGGTTACTGTTAAAGAATTTAAGTACTGTTACTGTTTTTAAATGAGGGTCCACCAGCAGTGATTCTGGAAGCAGAAATTTTCTAACCCTGGGGACAGACGAGTCGGTCTCAATAATTAATGCCTCATTGAAGTTTTGACTTTCCATGTGACATCATTTATTAGAATTTCAATGTTACAAACGTGCTCTTGATCGTGATACATACTTGGCTGGAGGGAATTAAATAAGCCAAAGTTACGATGTTCTCCAGATAAGACATAATTCGAGGGAACCAATCCAAAGTAATGCATGCATGATTGAAGATTTGATTTTCCATCTCAACAAACTATATTGGACACATAATCGAATTAGAAATGGCCAAAATTCAATTAGCAAGTAATGATTTAAGATAATGCTTTTACATTCGATTAGCGCGCGCATTAAACACCTCTTGGTTTCTCTAAATGATAGACTTCACTTTTGTTTGGCTTTGGGAGTTTTGTTGTGACATTTTGCTTTTAATATTTGTTAATTTATTATTATTTTTATTTCAGAAATCAAACCGTTAATTTGGTAAAATGACAAAATCGTCAAAATATAGAACAAATTCTCTTCAAGTTGTCTCTATTAACATTAATTATTACCAATTTACAAAATCAAAGAAACAACTAATTTATCTTCTAAATACACAATAGTACATATATATATACTACATTCAGTATTCATTAGATTTAAGAGGAGGGTTCAAATGCACCCAAATTTTTGTGCACTCAAATGCACTCTATCTTTCAAATCTTTTTTCTTCGTTTTCAAAGTCCGAATAGACAATCCGAACCATTAGTTGCGATCTATATATTAAGATGTACTTGGAGACCAAATTTTACATTTTTTGGAATTTTTTACTATTTATTTAGCCACTTTGAAAATAGCTGATTTGACATTTTCTGGACCATTGGATCAGCGATTTTCAAAGTGGCTTAATAGATAGTAAAAAAATTTCCAAAAAATGCAAAATTTGGTCTCTAATCACATCTTAATATATAAATCGCATCTAATGGTTCGGATTGACTATTCAGACTTTGAAAATGGAAAAAAATAATAGGATGCATTTGAGTGCACAAAAATTTGAGTGCATTTGAACCCTCCTCTAGATTTGAAGTTATTTTAGTAAATATATGCCTCTAGTTTAAACTTAGGAATGTGATAAAAATGTACATGACTCCGAGTTGACTCGGCCAAGTAGTAGTGGAATTGGCCGGATGCGAACTGATTTTTACGGAGTAGACAGAAAAGTTGATACGAAAATAATATTCTGTAATTTTATTCTGAATTAATAAAATTAAGGGATGGAAGAGAGTTTCATGAGAGTGATTATGTGTTCTCTGTTATACTATTCTAATAATATTGTCTGAACCAATTTTGTATTCTTGCATTGCCAATCGAAGGGATTTGGGATAGAAATACAAATTAGACACTTTTTGCGAAGGAAAAAACGTATTTATGACATTACTTCGTCGCAAATAAAAAAAGCAGAACAATAACAGTACTCCATCGCGAAAGTTACTTTTTTATCCTCTCAAAAAATGTCTCATTCTTGTTGTAATGTGACATGCAACTCGAAAACAAGAACATAGAAGAATCTTAAACATTATAAAATATTGAATAGACATGATGTACGAGCTGAGTGTATTGTTTGTTTGGAGAATATAACTTTGTTTCATTGTAAACTATGTCCATACAAGTTATTAAATAGACAAGGGTGGCCTGCTCTGATGCACAGATCAAAATATTGAAGACTTCGCAAGTAGTTGCCATTTTGTCAATATTATCTCCATTCTATATTATGAGTAAAGCTAGGGTGTGATGTGCTTACCAAGAGAGTTTGGTGAGTACAACTCCAAAAGTTCATCGGATCGACTCTATATGCCGAATCCAAACCGTTGAAATCCATATACTTCATGAGTGATGCATATACATGTAAAATTTTGAAAGTTTCGAATTTATTTGCTACAAGGTCAAGCAGTCAAAGAAATAATAAAAATTGAATATATAAAATAACTTATAAATTAACTTATAAAATGTTCATTTCTTTGACTACTTGACTGTGTAGCAAATAAATTCGAAACTTTCAAAATTTTGCATGTATATGCATCACTCATGAAGTATATGAATTTCAATGGTTTGGATTCAGTGTATGAAGTCGATCCGATGAACTTTTAGAATTGTGCTCACCAAACCCTCTTAGTGAGCACATCACACCCTAGCTTTACTCCTATATTATCAAGTATATATCAAAACACTATACGCCCATTACGTGCTTTCCATCAACAAAGGTCTTTTATATTTTCTTTCCTACTTTTTAATACAAATTTTTTTTTTATTTTGGAAAAATCAGATCTCCTAATTCGATTCAGCCGATTCGTACCAATTCATTCAATTCAATTTTATGATCGACTTTTAGATTCCAATTTTGATTTTTAAAACCATACTTATTACGATATGAGAAAGCGATAAACTTGTCAGAGCATCATGCATGATGGTGTGAATAATTTTATTTTTTTAATTATCAAGAAGGAGGCAGTGTAATTATGGAATTTAGATGTGACAAGTCAATGGTTCTTATTTTTGCATTAAGAAATTAACTTTTTGCAAGATTTAAGATAACTATAATTGGTTAATTTGTAAGAAGGGTGTTGTGTATATCTTTCATCTTATCATATATTTACATATTTACATCTAGCTTTATTTGGTAGAATGTTAGGAATAGTTGGTTATGTTCAGCAATCTATACTAAAGAGGAAAATTTTAGTATTTAGTATAAAATATTTTATTAGGTGTCATTTATATATATATATATTTAGAGATTTATGTTATTATAAATATATCTCATTTACACTCTAATATGTTACTCTAAGAATTTATGTTATTATAAGATTTATGTTACTTAGAATATAAATGAGATATATTTATAATAACATAATGAAGTCAAAAATACAATTAAGCTTCCTCATAAAATTACATTTCTTGTTTCTCTTTTGTTTGACCTCTACTTTGAAAACCCTAACAAAGGGGATCTAAGATTATTTTCAATCAAGGCCTTTTATATTGTCTTTCCTATTTTCTAATACATTTTTCTATTTTGAAAAAAATTAGATTTTTTTTTATTCTATTCTGCTGAGTTGTACCGATTCATCCCATTCTGATTTTATGGTCAACTTTCCAATTCTGATTTCGATTTTTAGAACCATAGTTAATACGATATGAGAAGGCAATAACTTTGTGAAAGCATCATGCATGATTCATGTGTGGATAGTTTTATTTTTTTAAATGTGACAAAATAGTTCTTGTTTTTACATTAAAAAAAACTTTTGCAAGATTTAAGTCGAATATTGAGCCATATTACGAGCCAAATCGTAATATGCATAGTACCATAGACTCACTCGGATAATTCGTAAGAAAGGGACCTAATATTATTTACTCATACACCAACACAGTGATTTCCTTTTTTTTTTTTTTTTTTGACAATGTTGGTAGAAGTGTGATTTCCTATTTTTGTTTGGATTCTAATAACAATTTCTATAGCTTTATCCCTGCAAAAAATCCTGCACAAACTGTTAAAAAAATCATGGGGGAACCGCTCAATCATTAATAAGCTATTAGTAAACTATTAGTGTTTAACTTGAAGCATCAAAATATTTACGTTGAATTTGCAATTATTAATCTCTATGCAATGATATTTGAATAGGAAAAAAAAACAAAAAGTCAATCAAAATTGAGTCATCATTTCTAACTTCTAATTTTTTTTTTTGTAAAAAAGGCAAAATGTCCATTCCATTGATCGCAATATGGATAATTACACTATCACAGTTGTTCCAGTTTTAGAGTCAACAACAAAAAAACCGTAACAACAAAACAAACACCAAGACATACATCATCCAAAGCTTAACACTTGCAATATTCCAAAAATAGACTAATGTTGCTAAATTTAAGCCGCTAAGTAATGGGCTGAAGCTAATAATATCTAAATGACAAAATTGGAGTTTAGTCTTCATCGCATCTAGGTCATCGTAGGAGGACCCCCATCAAATTTGATTGCTGGCTGGTAAACGACCACCTCCATGGGCATGTACTGAGCTAATGGAATAGCATCTTCAATTACAGGAAGCCACTCTCCAACCTCATCTTTGACTTTCTTTTTCAAGGTACCTGACCAATAGCCACACAAGGTTTTAATGAGAAAAATTAATGATCTAGTAGTTTTAACATGACCATTAGTAAAGCATATTTCATTTCGATGTTTCCAAATACTCCAACTAACTGCACTTAAAACAATCATGAAACCAGTTCTGTTTGCATAATCCAACGTCTGTGCAAAATGTAAGACATCATCCCATGTATGCCAATTTTGCATTACTCATTGACTTTTACCTAAATAAAACCAAATTTGTTGTGCGAAATTGCAAGTTATGAACAAGTGATTAATGGATTCATGCTCATAACAGAAATGACAAGTTTGATCTCCAACCCACCCTTTCAATGTAAGATTATATTCGGTCAATATTATATTATAGGATACTAACCACATAAAAAAACTTATTTTTGATGGAACCGGTAATTTTCACCAAAGCATTGTTCCGCTAAAATGTCACTTTAAATATTACAAATGTCAGCTAAAACAACATTCAATTCACGTAACTTTAAATATAAAAAAAACTATTAGAAGTTAGAAATTTTGATTGTTCCGCTAGATAATTGAGTGGAAGTAGACTGCAATTTCAGTAGATAATCTAATGAAATCAGCTATGCATTTCTCTGATTATCTAGCAACAATGTCACAAGGGTATGTTTTTAATTGGATTTTTTTTTATATGTTATGAATAAAAATTTCGGGACAAAGTAAATCATATTGTAAGTAGATATTGGATATTTTTATTAGGTCCTGAATTGTTTCATTAAAGGGTATTTTCTTTCTAATTAGAAGTTAAAAACTTATTTATTATTTTTTTTTTAAAGAAGAAAGTTAGGATCAAGTCATCAACACTTTAAACCTACTATTTCAATCAAATATGGGCTAGACCCCTATTTTTCACCAAAAAAAACACTTTAAACCTACAATTTCTTATACATCTATAAATTTTGCTACTAGACTAAAGATTGAATTTCAGAACTCGTAAGTTAAAAGTTATTATTTTTTGTATTAAAAGATCTTGATATATTCCAACATCTTTTAGTTGTTATATATTCTTGAGAATTGAATATGTGCCTCTCTAAAGAGACATGAGAGGCCTCGTGCCACTATACATACACTACAGTTCTTTAGAACTTATTGTAAATATATTTTGGAGAAATTTCACGTATACCTCTCAAAAATTTAAAAATGATGTATTTTCCTCTCTAACCTTTGAAATTAAATATTCCCCCTCTAAATTTCTCAAACTCACAAATTTATCCATTTTATTGTCTTTTATAATAAAACACATTTTAAATTTATAAAATACCCATTTTATCCTTTTTATTAAAAATATAATACGCCCATCTGACTCAAATTGAGTTCGAAGGGTTCCTCTACCATATGATTTGCCTTAAGATCCGTGCAAACTATATCAGCACGAATCTTGAAGCGAACACACACATTTATTTAAGCAACATTTACAGATCAAAATTGATTTAATATCCGTGCGCATAGATCAACACGAATCTTGAAACGAACACACACTGATATATATTGAAGTAATACGCACATATCTTAATGCGATGAGGGGGATCGAACGGTAGAGGAACATTCAGATTTAAATTTAAGTCTAATGCATAGTGCCCAAACCCCCGCTAACCATACCCTATTTCTTTGAATAGCCATTAACTTGGAGCACCTCGGTTGCCCCTAAGTCCCATTTAGCCCTAATGTCACCTCCACCATTAAAGCTAATGTTGTAATGGGCCAAAAGACCCCTCCAAAATGCACTAGCATAAGTGCAAGACCACATGATATGATTTATCACCTCTAAGCAATTTGTGCTGCACGAATAGCACCAATGCTGAACCGGGTATTTTTAAATTTAGAATGAGTTTTAATATAAAAGACAATAAAATAGATGAATTTTTTAGTTTTTAAAGTTTAGAGGAGGAAATATGTAATTTTAAAGTTTAGATGGGGGATATGTAATTTTGAAGTTTTTGAGGGGTATACGTGAAATTCCCCGAAATATTTTTATTTAGGAACTGATAGCCGTTGGGTGCTTATATATATATTTATATATATTTTAAATTACCACGTTTCAATCAACTCCCTCTATAAAATCCAGGCGTCCTCTACGAAACTCTTCACTCCCTCTCCTAACAATCACAAGGAGACACAGACACACACAGACACATCAACACGTTCTTCTAATATATTTGCATCAGTATGGAAAAGCTCGGACTCAATGAGGCCAATAGCAATCCCCTCACACCTCTTAATTTTCTTGAGCGCACCGCCGCGGTTTATGGTAACTGCAAGTCGATTGTTTACAATGAAACAGTGTACACATGGGCTGAGACACAAAAACGGTGCCTCCGCCTTGCCTCTGCTCTCTGCTCCCTTGGCATTTCCCGCCGTGATGTGGTACTCTCTACCTCTTTCCCCAACTTACTCCCTTCCTTTTGCAAAAAAAGATGGATAAACAATTTTACATAGCACTGATATATGTAGAACATTGATTGGTAATTATGCAAGATAATGAAAGTGAGTTACTTTTTATATGTGATGAATATATGACAGATGAAGTCTAAGAGTACTATAGCTAGCTTAAAAACACCTACCTATGATGTTTTAATGTGATATAATTACAAAATTAACTAAGTCTATAACCAAATAGAAAATAGAAAGATGTCACACACTATGGGCACATTTAAAGGTCACGTCCTTCAAAATTATGAAGCTTTAATGCTTGCTTAAGAAATACAGTAATTACAACTATGGTTTCCATCATTTGATAGGACTTTTGTTTTAAATTTTAGTTATTTAATTTTTACTGAACTAGCTAGTTGGTGAAAACCCTATAAATGATTAAAATAGAAGATAAAAATGTTAAACATCAAGTTGTAAAAGATTAGGACTAGAAAAAACATAAAAGAGAAGGGAATGAAAAGGAGAAAATAAGATAAAACAAGAAAAAAGAATGTCGTGACAGGTTTTTTTTAATAACATTCGCATTTCGGTAAATCACCTCGATGGTATGATTCAAATGCCAGACATTATGTGTCCTTCATACAACTATTGGAATTGCATTTTCTCCTTCTCATAAACCTTCCATGTATTACTGCAAGGTCTCTGTGTTAGCCCCCAATGTACCAGCAATGTACGAATTGCATTTTGGTGTGCCAATGAGTGGTGCCGTTCTAAATACCATAAACACCCGTCTCGATGCACGCACAGTCTCTGTCCTTCTCCACCACAGTGAATCGAAGCTTATCTTTTGTGACATTCTGTACCTTCCTCTATTACATGACGCAATTCGCCTCCTTCCCTCCCCTCACAAGCCCCCTCAAATCATTCCGATTGAAGATAATTATGAACAAAATGTTCCCACTCATACCTACTCAATAACCTATGAGAAACTCGTTGAATCAGGCAGTTCACAATTCGACTGGATCAGACCAAGCAGTGACTTGGACCCAATTGTGCTAAACTACACCTCAGGCACAACTTCTGCCCCAAAAGGAGTTGTGCATTGCCACCGTGGCATATTTATAACTATCCTTGATTCTCTTGTTGCCTGGTCTGTACCAACTGAACCTGTTTACCTCTGGACTCTTCCCATGTTTCATGGCAATGGATGGACCTTCACTTGGGGCATGGCTGTTGTGGGAGGCACCAATATATGCATCAGGCATTTTAACGCTTCAACAATTTTCTCGGCAATTCATCAGCATAAGGTGACCCATATGTGTGGAGCACCAGTAGTCCTGAGTATGCTTTGCAATGCCCCACATTACATGAAAAAGCCACTTCCAGGACTGGTTCATATAATGACAGCTGGCTCATCACCACCTGCCACAGTATTGAAACATACTGAAGCAATGGGGTTTGTAGTGAGTCATAGTTACGGATTAACTGAGACAGGCGGTATGGTCATGTCTTGTGCATGGAAGGAGGATTGGAACAAGCTCGCGGCATCAGAGCGTGCCAGATTAAAGGCACGTCAAGGTGTTCGTACACCATCTATGGTAAAAGTTGATGTAGTTGATGTAGTTGATGGATATACTGGAAAAGGCATTGCCAGAGATGGGGTTTCCACTGGTGAGATTGTTGTTAAAGGTGCATGTGTCATGCTTGGTTACTTAAAGGATGAAAAGGCCACAAAAGCTGCAATCAAAGACGGGTGGTTTTACACCGGGGATGTCGGTGTGGTGCATCCAGATGGATATGTGGAGATCAAAGATCGTTTGAAAGATGTGATAATAAGCGGTGGGGAGAATATTTCTAGTGTAGAGGTTGAGGCTATGCTGTATAGTCATCCAGTCGTGAACGAGGCAGCTGTAGTGGCACGGCCTGATGAGTTCTGGGGAGAGACACCATGTGCATTTGTTAGCTTGGTGGAAGGGATCGATCCGGTGAAAATACCAACAGAGAAGGAGATGATAGAGTGGTGCCGAGAGAGGATGCCACATTACATGGTACCGAAAACCGTGGTGATTAAGGAAGAGTTGCCTAAGACAGCTACTGGGAAGGTACAGAAATATATCCTAAGAAATCTTGCGAGAGAGATAGGCACAGTAAAGATGAGCAGGCTTTGAGATTGAGCTGTTGCTGTTCATTATCCAAGGTGATTTTTTTTTTAAGTGTTGTTTATTTGAAATTGAGAGTAGTACATTTCTTGTGTTGTTACAAATACCAACTCTTTTCTCTCCTATGAGCATTACATTTTAGGGGTAATAAAAAAAATGTTACTTTTCAGGGGCAATTACTCTGTGACTATAGTTACTTACAAAAACATTTCATTGATTCATTTTCCTTTTCCTTTTTTTCTTTTTTTTTCGTATGCACAGGGCAATTATTTCACAAGACTGCTTGCGTAACAGTTCGAAGTTGAGAAATGTCAAAGAAAAATTGAATAAGACCTGGCAACTGTGATTCATCTATCTCATGTATATATTGATAACGCTTGTAAAATAATCTGTGCTCTAGACGATGTTTCATGGTTTGTGATTATATAATACATTTAGAAACGACTTGAGCGGTGTTGCATAATTAAGTCAACTAAAAATATGGCTATGGTTCACCAATTGTATGCCACCAAGAGTGGTCGAAGCCATACCCAACCTAAAAAAATTGTAATCCAAACGTACTTAAAATTGGTACAAAAAAAAAGAGGATGTTATCCAAACGCACTTGAAATTGGTTGAGAAGACAAAATAGAAGAAAAATAAATACCATATATGAAATGAATAATAAAAATAAGATATTTCTTTTATTTACAAACCCGACAGAAGCTATCAAAAAAAAAAAAAAAAGATTTTTCTTTATTCGTCTTCCATATTCATACATATACACAATTATTAATTTATTATCCTGATTCATGAATAAATACCTAGGAATCGTCTAACTATCCTCCAGTTCATTTTTCCCATTCATCCCCCGATCATTAACTATCTGGGGAGACCACTAACTAACTGGAGGGCCACTAACTACTTGGGAGACTATCTAATATTTGATATATTTTACAACTGTCACATGCAAATATGGATACATATGCGCACAAGTGTTAATATATAATATATCAAGTATTCATTTCTAAGATACCAAGTTTTTTGAAAAAAAAACTGGACATATCATCAAACCCATATTTTACACGTTTTTAGAGGTGGATTTTTTTTTTTTCGTTCAATCTCATTAATATTTTTGACTATCTGTGAGAAATTTTGCAATCTAAAACCACAAACGTTTTCTACATAATTTTCTCTTTCAAATAAAATCCATGATAACATACTTTCGGATTGTTCATCGCGCAAGTATTCATACCTCGTCGTATAAGTATTCATACCTCGTTGTGCAAATATTCATACATCAACGAGCAAGTAGTAATCATATCTAAGATACCAAATATTTTTACAAAAATGGACATATCAACTTCATTTTTCTCTCTCATCACACATCAATCTTTTATACGTTTTTAGATATGAGTTTTTTTTCTCTCTCTTTAATCTCGTTCATATTTCTGACGACTTGTGACGAATTATATGAATCTAAAATCACGAATGTCTTCTACGTAATTTTTAAAACTTGGGAGACCGCTCATTAATTGGGGAGGACCACTAACTACTTGAGATACCATCTAATATTTAATAGATTTTACAACTGGTGCGCATAAATAGTACGTGCACAAGTATTAATATATAAAATATAAAATATTCATATCTAACAAATTCTATGAATTTTGTTTTTTCAGATGACACTGGATGATGTCTAAAAGCATTAATATTAAGTATTGTAATTATTTACACCTCAAAATGCAAGTGTGAATAGTTCATATATCATGTGTTTGAATCTAACATATTCTATCAAATTTTTTTCATATAATATTGAATGATGTTTATAAGTAATAATATCGTACATGTTCGGCGCAGAAATTTAGCCCTCCTTAACGCTCCTTAAAGCTTAATCTGTCCGAACAAAGTTGCCTTAGTTGAGATTATTTACTTCCTTAACTAAGGAAGCATTTTCTTCTCCTTAACAATTTGGTCTCCTTTCACGCCTCCTTAGAACCAAATTCTGAAATTTCGGACAAATTTGCCCTCAAAAGCTGAGGCCTTAAGGAGCCCTCCTCATTCTTTTTCATTTTATATTGTCTTTCTTCTCACCTGCGCGGAACGGTTCCCTAGACGCGAGAAAGAAAAGAGGTGCTTCTCTCCGGCGAAGATTGACGGTGATCGAGAGACCGACACTTCGATTCGGCAGCTCTATCGTGCTCACAGTGAAATGCTCTTTCTATTGACACCCTAATTGTCGTCTAAGCTCTCTTCTCAGTCTTCTAAGCCCTCTTCTCTCCAGACGTCAGTTTAAGGCACAATCAGGTAAATGCACCCTTCTCCCTTCGTACCTTACTTTGATTGATTGAGTGAATAATTGTTAACTTGCAATTTTTGCTCTTCAGTTACTGACTTGGTTATTGATTGAAATGAGAAAATTTGATAATGATTTGTTTAGTATATTTAATTAATGATTTGTTTTGCAAAAAGGGTCCTGGATTTATTTTCCTCCACTACTACTCACCCTATCAGTACCAGTTCGGTACTGAGTTGGTTGTGCCAGAATAGCAGCAGTTGTTGATTCCACTGTCCGTGTTGGACCTTTCCTTTGTCCGTGTTGATTTCAACTAAAATTGTTCTTCATTTTAATTCAGGAATATATGTAAGGCCATACCCTTTATTTTTGTACTTGTTTAGGTTCAAATCAAGTCTCACCCTATCAAATTGATATTCCAGTAACATGCAAAATTATATTTTTTAGTGCATGATTAAATTTAAAGTGTGATTTCTCATAAGAAACACGTGTTACAATCTATACTTTTTAGGCAAAATTTTACTTTTGTTTTAATCTATTTTCACTTGAAAGTGTAATCAAATAACTGGTATATATGGTACCCATCTTGTAGCATATTCTAAAGCTCTTTTTTTCATCTATTTTTGTTGTAGAATGGATGAATTTGGATTCAATGAACTAATGAATGCTTTAGACGATGACGATGAATCATGGTTTTTTATGAATACTATACTTCCTAACACGACTTGTATGCGTTCAACATCATCTTCCACACAAGAACAAGTTGAGAGGCCAATGTCAGGTGTTGAATACATAAATGACCTATTAAATAGAAGGCCATCGGTACCCTATTACATCAAATTGCCTGGGGCTGATGCAACTAGACATGCTTATGTTAGGGAAGGCACAAGTTTCTTTCCATTTAAGGTATGTCTTTTAAAATGATTTTCCTTTTCATTAAGCGTATTCTTGTATGACAAATTGTATAATTTTCTATGTAGGGTGCTTTAGGTGCCATTGATGGCACTCATATACCCGCTTTTGTAAAGAAAAGGAAGAAGAAACGTCGAAAGTACATTAACAGGAAGAATTTTGTATCTCAAAATGTCATGGCTGCTGTGGATTTTGACATGAATTTTGTTTATGTGTCAGCTGGTTGGGAGGGTTCTGCTGCAGATATGAAAGTTTTGCGAGCAGCGTTAGATGACGGTGGTTTCACTGTCCCTCAAGGAAGGTACTACCTTGCTGATTCAGGTTATGCTAACACTGGTAGTTTTCTTTGTCCGTATCGTGGCCACATTTATCATTTGGCCCAATTTCAACAAACAACTGTACAAAATCGATACCAAACCCCGGAGGACCTATTTAACCATCGTCATGCACAGCTTCGTAATGTTGTTGAGAGGACATTTGGAGTTCTGAAAATGCGTTTCAAGATTCTGAGAATTATGCACCGTTATAAGTATAGAAAACAATGTCTAATTGTTTTAGCATGTTGCGTGTTGCATAATTTTATCAAGCGCCAAAATGAGATTGAAACCGAAAGTGACATTTTTTTGGATGTGGAACAAGTGTTATCAAATGATGGAGAAGATGATGAAGATGTTGAGCAATCTGGAGTAACTACGGGACTCAACGAAACACAACTTGGAGACTTGCTTCGAACAGGTATTAGGAACGCATTGTGGGAGAATATGCAAAGCCGCAACAGAAACCGTCAAAGTCGTAGAAATTAAGCTCTTTTTCTGATTTAATTGTTCTCAGATGTTTATTTCATGGTTTTTGTTATTTTGCTTCTTTTGTGGACCTTTATGGAAAAGTAGCATCTTTTGTTTGTCAGACTTGTTTGTTTTATATTTTTGGTCATATTTTGCATAGTTGATGATTAGAAGGATTATCTTAGTATAAACGAAATCTTGATGATTTGTGTAAATTAATGCAGGTCTGACTTGTGGTTTGTAAGATTGAAAGTAGGTTGGTACCGGCTTGGTACCAATTTACTGTACTTGTTATAGCATCAAGCAATTTAGATGCATTTCAGTTGAAATATGTTATTGCTCTTAGATGATGATTCCATAGTTTTTGTTATTTTTTTTGTTATAGTATCAAGCAATATATAGATAAGTATTCAAATCTGAACTGATACACTATTTTACTATACACAAGTGATTTCATATTTTTTTTCAGCAATATGTGGATATAATTAGTTGAAATTAATTACTTTGATTTAGTTGTAATTTCAAATTTTTAAGCTAAATGGCACTAGCTATAATATTATTTAACATATGTAATTAATGTTTAATTAATACATTTGTCTTTTATAAATTTTTGTTAATTTTAGTTAATTACTCTTCTCATAATAAGAATCATATTCAAATATGTTCATGCAATAATAACGCTTGTTTTATAAAAATGACACTGTAAAGGATAGTATGGTCTTTTCAAACTAAGACATGCTTTTATTCACACTCATTCACAATATTAATCTCTAGAAAGTGGCCGAACACATACTCCTTAAGAAAGATTAAATTTTTAATCTATCACTCCTAAGGAGGGGGTGCCGAACATGCCCATCAAGTATTCATACATCGTTATGCATGCAAGTGTGAATAGTTTATTTATAAGGTGTTTGTATCTAACATATTCTATTATTTTTCTTTTCTTTATAACATTGGATGACGTTTGAAAGTATTCATATATAATATTACAAGTATTTATATTTCGCCATATATGTGTAAATAGTTCATATGTCAAATATTTGTACAAAAGTCTCACTAAAAAATATTATTTTTTTATCAATGAAAATATTATTTGTAAATATAAGCTATATCGACCTTGTTAAGAAAGATAAAAAAGAAAAGAAAAACAATTAAACCCCAAACCCCCAGAATTTAAATCAACTGATAACCCCCAGAATTTAAATCAACTCATAATACCTAGTTGGTACAAGTGGTCGGTATCAGTGGGGTAATCCTGAGTACGTAAATGTGCCATTTTAATGATCTCATCAGTACGTAATTTTCATCAAATAATGGCCATACATTAACCACTAACCACCAATCATTTTCATCTCATTGTACAAAATTAATTGCACCGTTCTGCAATTTCTACAACCTGTGCAACTACCATTTTGTCCGTGCAATTGCATACAGTATCTTACACCCTGTTTGGATGGAGAGTAGATTAAGGGAAGTGACAAATAGAAGGAAATGAAATAGAATAGAAATGAAGATTAACATATTTAACTTTTTCGTATTTGAATGATTAATGAGAGAAAATACATTTAACTTTCTTTTCTGTCTCATTTCTTATTTGATGATTAAAATTTAGAAGGTTAATAAGAAATTTGGTAGCTGTTGTGTAGGTTTGTAATAAAAAACTTGTATGAGAATTATATTGGTAAGATATAGATTGGGTATTTGTGTTATTTTTTCTAAAAAAATTTGTAACAAAATTTATTTCTATCCGTTACACTCCAAATTGGAAGGGAAATCGATTCTATTAATTACAATGATATAAAGTTAAACCTTTCACCTCTAGTACCTTTTACCTCCGATATAATTTTGTCAACCAAATACGATTCGACGGAAAATTTTATTTTCTTTCCATTCCCTCCCTCCCTCTACTCTCCATCCAAACAAGGTGTTAGTAGAACTTGACAGTCGACTAAACCACAATATATTAATCAAAGCAAGAGAATCCAATGTAGGGTTCGTTGTCAACAATCTAAATCAATTATTTCTTGCTGATTTGACTTTTCATTTGGATTTTATTTAAAAAATTCGTAAAATGTTGGAAAATAACTTTTTTTTTTCTTTGCTGAAAATGATTTTTTGCTGGGCTGTCAAGTGCTTACATCTATTTGCAAGCATTTCATCAAACACCTCTTCTTATAAAATATAAATAATAAAAAGGCCTTAATGTAATTACCCTATTTTGTGTTTTGACACAGAATTTCAATTGCCAGGTTGTTGTAGGTGTACAGGGGAAAAGACAAGAGGTGATGATTAAGTTCAAATTTAAATTACTTAATTTGTTTATCATTCAATCGAAGGCCGCAAAGCCATGACAGACATGGACATATGACTTATGTCAGGCATTTCATCAAACACAAAGCCATGACAGACATGGACATCTGACTTCTGTCAGGCATTTCATCAAACAGTTTGTTTGCAATGTGAAAAAAAATTGGTAGAATATGCATAGCTGCGAAGAGGAAAAGATACCAAAAGCTAAACTTAAGAATGGGTTCATCATCTTAGCATTAAGCTCTTTATCTCATGAGAAATATCTAGTTAGTTAAGCAAAGCATCGCCATGATTTTGGAGTAAATCTTGTGAAGCTGGGTTTAAATTGAAAAGAAATTTGCTCTCCATCAGCATTTCGTCGAACAGATCCAGGACAACAAAAGAAAAGGGGAAAAGGAGTCTGTCAGAAAACCAAACTTCAGTGCCTGTCTACTTTACTATAGAACAGACCCTGTTCAAGTACGATCGTGCTTAGAAGGTTTTACAAGACATATATTACCGTTTCATCTTCTTATTACAATTTTGCTTTGGGACTATTATCGTTAAACAATTGGTAGTAAACTGGAGAGACGCCATTGCGATTAAAGCATCTTGGGCTAAAATAATGGGCTGGATGAATGAAGTGGTTTTAAGTCTTGTTTCTTTGGAAAGATTTATAAGCCCAACACAATCGAGAGATGTTATCAATTGAGTCCCTTTTTTCTTATCAATAGAGAGATGTAATTATCCAGAGTTCCAGACTCTGTTTATAGTGGCTCTATCTAATATCTGATAAGTTGTGTCAAATGAATAAATTAATTTGTAAACTAATTTTGAAGATTGGGATCAAGAAATTGATTATATTCTTGGGTTAATAAATTTGAACAGAAGCATTGAGTTCAAGAATATTTGCATCCAAATTATGTTCTTGGGGTTAATAAACTTATTTCTTGATTAACGGAGGCCTTTATTTCTTTTGTAAAAAGGAGACACGTACGGATGAGGTCACTTTTATTTTATTTTATTCTAGCTAAAGATGTTCTATGCAAAAATTTTTTATTAATTTTAACACCATTATTAATCATTATCATACATTATACAGTTGATATAATTCATTTCTTGAAATTAACATTTGAACATATTGACAATGTCAGGCTTTGTCTAGTTTTAATATTAGCTACTATATTTTACCGTAAAGTAGCAAAAATTCTCCTAGGTGACAGAAAATTGACAAATTCAACATGAGATTTTTTTAATTGATAAAATTCAAAAAATGTTTTCAGAACTAAACTAGTGATTTAATTACTGTCAATAGAGGGATGAATAACATTATTCAATTGAAATTACATATATTAATATTTCTTGATCATTTTCAATTAATAAAAATGTTATATTAAGAATTTCCAATAATAAGTCTAACAATATACAACTCAATAGTAGATGGGGAGAATGAGGAAGGGAGTAGTTGAGTTTGTATTACCTAATGTAACATAATATCTACAAAAACATATATGACGAGTCATTATATTATATTTTTCATGTATAAACACATTGTATTTTAAACCAATACATTTGAAACTATAAATTTTATGAATCTAGTTGGAATAATTAAATGCAAATTGATTTAACAAATTTTCAATATAAAATTTAGGATTCTGATAATTGTCCTCGTATTTCTATCTCCGCACTATCCCCATCATAACTACTATAATTACTTGGGGGATTACAAAAACTCCAGCACTGATTTTTTTTTCTAAAAATATTAATACCTATAAGGTGAACAATTTTTACATAAATAATTGTTTCTCCAACCAAATCTCAAACTATATGGGAGAGACCATACACGTTTTTAGAGATTTTTTTTTTTCTTCGTTCAATCTCATCCACATTTCTAACTATGTAGGAGGAATTTTGTAAATATAAAACCACGAATGTATTCTACGCAATTTTCTTTTTCAAATGAGATCCATGATGACATACTTTCGGGCTCGTCGTCACATAAGTATTAATACATATGCATGAGAGTATTTATACCTAAGAACGAAAGTATTTATACCTATAAGGTGAACAATTTTTACATAAATAATTGTCTCCAACCAAATCTCAAACTAAATGGTAGACCATATAAGTTTTCAGATGCGGTTTTTTTTTCTCATTCAATCTCGTCCACATTTCTAATAATCTATGAGAATTTTACGAATATAAAATCACGAATGTCTTCTACGCAATTTTATCTTTTAAATAAGATTCATGATAACATACTTTCAAGTTTGTCATTACACAAATATTTATATCTCGTCATGCAAATATTGATACTTATATTTGCAAGTACTTTTTACAATGACACTAACTGACATTTGAAAGTATTAATATCGAGTACTACAAATATTTATACCTATGCACTAGAGTATTTGTACCTATGTGATCAACTATTTTTGTTAGAAAAAGATTAACGCAGAGACGATTGGAGAATGTTGATGTGGGGCTTTGGAGTCCCCACTACTTCTTTGATCTAAGTTGATGCGGAGACTATTGAGGGATTGAAAAACGGGGGTAATCATATCAAGTTACGCATGCAAGAATTAATATTTCATTTTGCAAGTATTAATTTCTTATCTTCCAAATATTTATATCTATGAATGTTGACGTAGGACGAGTATGGAGATTGAAAAAGAAGAACTATATAATTAGTTCGGACCATATATAGTGTAACTTTCTTCTAATATTACTGCAGGGACAGAGGGGGGAGAAGGGAGGACAAAAGTGTGGGAATTCATTTAATTATTCTAAAATTTAAGGGAATATTTTTTCATTTTAACAAGTCAGTTTTCAACTTACTAATAAAAAAATTGTATTAGAGCATCTCCAATCCAACAATTTATTGGACAATAGCAACTGTTGCTAACTAGACAATAGCAATTAATGTTAATTTTAACTTTTTAACTCCTCCATCCCAGCAATTGCCTTTTAGAAGAGATGGAGGGCTATTCAGTGGAAATGAAGAATCTGAGCCAATAAATTTGCCATGCTGTTAATAAGAAACGTTTGCTTTATAAGCAAATTTGCTTTTTAAGAAATTGGCGTCCAACCCAGCAATTAAAATAGCATTAGCCACGTCAGAATAAGCAATTGAAAAGCAACCCCTGTTGAAGATGCTCTTAGTGCTAGGAGGCATTCTACCCACGTCGTAGAAACACGATGACTCTTGATGGCCAACTTCTATCGCCAAATATTTCTCCTCTAATCTCTCTGTCTTGTCTCCTTCCCTGTACATTTTTCTTTCTTAGTTCTTACCACATATCCCTCAGTTCTATCCCTCTCTTTTTCTTGCTGTTTCTGTTGAAATGACAGGAATGGAGTTGATTATTGGAGGGAAGTTCGTAGGTACCGTTATGCCAAGGTGATCAATCTGGGGGGCTCCTACCTCGGCAACAACCATGATCTGCATACCAATAACAAAAAGTTGCTGAAAAACTTGGTGGAGATTCAACTTCCCCATATCCAAAGCATGATTGAAGAAGCCGACAACAGACAAATTACCAACGAGGGTCTCGCGGAATGGCTGGAGAAGCTCAAAGATGCTGTATATGAGGCAGAAGATGTTGTGGATAACTTTGAGGCAAATAGGATTCGTGAGAGTATCAAGGGAAAGGGTAAGGTTAGTGAAATTGCCTCCTCATCTGCTAAGATGGTAAAAAATCTGGTTTTTTCTGATAATGATTTGAAGGAGTTGAAATCTGTTGTGAATAACATTGATACACTGTGCAACAAGGATTCAATTAAAATATCACAAATAATGAATTGTGATGAAAAGAAAGAACATTCTGACAGTGTTGGTAGCGAAACCAGATCTGGCTTGGCCACTGATGCACCCATATTCGGCCGAGATAAAGAAATCGAGTTTATCTTGGACCTGATGTTCAACGTTCTATATGGAGATTTTTACCATAAGGCTGATGATCCTAATTTTGGAGAAGGGAGCAGTAGATTTTGGGATATCCTACCAAAACCTGTCAAGAGCTTTTTGTTGAAAATAACAACACCGAAGCCCAAAGCCCAAAGCCCATTAATTAATTCTAGAGTATTCAAGATATATAGCCGGCTATGATTCAAGTGGATTATTCTAGAAAATTCAGTACTCTTGTAATTTATCATACTAGTATCATGTACTCTCTGGAAATATATGTCGGTAGAATAAGTATGAAGTGTCTAGAAAAATGTATCACCGACTCTAGGATAGTATAAATATATGTTAGAACTTGTGATGAGTAAGATAGAATCAGAGAGAGAATAAGAAAAGAGTGAGGCGTGACTTATACCAAAGTTGTAAAATCTTGTATACTCCACTAAATAAAAGAGTCAAGTTATATAAACTCCTCTTCCTATATCATCCACAATCCGATTACAATTTCTAACATTTGGTATCAGAGCTCCAGGTTCGAGTATCAAGTTAGCGAAGTAGACAAGGGCGTTCGTGAATAAGAAGCATCCTAAATCGATGTCTTCAGGAGACATAATTATGGCGCAATCGATGGTTCCCATATTCACGGGAGAAAATTATGCCATGTGGAAGATCAAGATGCGGACGCTGCTACTCTCGCAGGGATTGTGGGATGTCGTCGAACAAGGCTTTACGGCGCCAACAGGAGCATTGACGCCGGTTCAGCAACAACAACAAATGAAGGATGCCAAGGCCCTGTTTCTAATTCAACAGGGTATTGTCGAAAGTCTATTTCCACGAATCAGTGGAGCAACTACATCCAAGAAAGCATGGGAGACTTTGAAGGAGGAGTTTGAAGGCTTCGAGAAGGTGAAAGCAGTGAAGCTGCAGACGCTCAGAAGACAATTTCAAAACCTCCAAATGAAGGAGTCGGAGAAGATCAAGGAGTACTTCTCGCGAGTCGTAGAAGTTGTCAACCAAATGCGGATGTATGGAGAAGACATCTCCGATCAGAAGGTAGTTGAGAAAATTTTAATTAGCCTCACTGACAAGTACGACTACATCGTTATTGCGATAGAAGAATCGAAAGATATATCGACGCTTTCGATTCAACAACTGATGAGCTCATTGGAGTCTCACGAAGAAAGAAAGCTCCAACGCGAAGGAAATTTGGTGGAAGACGCATTTCACTCCAAGCTGAGCTTTAGACCTCGATATAACCCCACAAGTCAAAGAAATAACCAAGAAGGCGGCGGTCCGCGACAAGATACAGAAAAGCAGTCGATACAAAAGGAGAAAGCACCAGGTTTGAATTATTCAAATTTATGGTGCGATATACACAAAAGGTCGAACCACAGTACATCTGAATGTTGGTCAACAAAGATATGCAATAAATGTAAGAAGATCGGCCACATAGCACGAATGTGCAGATCAAGAGTTAACGACCGAGCAAACTTCATAGAAGAAAATGAGAGTCATGAAAGCATTTTCTATGCGTGCCATGCTGCAAATGAAGAGAAGGGCGACATATGGTTCCTGGACAGTGGTTGCACAAATCACATGACCGGAAACCGTGAATTATTTCATCACATCGACACTTTGTATGAGACAAAGGTACCACTAGTGGAAAAACAGGAATCAGGATCGGCCTATCTGGATCAGTTATATGGGACACCCGATCCTAATAAGTATCTGGATCGGTTTATTTAAAAAAACCGATCTTAAAAACTATTCAGATCGGGTTTTTATTGTCAACCGATCCTGATTTATGAACTATCAGGATCGGTTTTTTGTTAGAACTGATCCTGATACTATCAGGATCAGTTATTCTAAATAACCGATCTTAATAATTCAACTATCAGGGTCGGTTGTTTATAAAACCCGATCCTGATAGTATCAGGATCGGTTCTAACAAAAAACCGATCCTGATAATTGAAATATCTCAAATAAATCTTATTAATTGAAATATATCATAAAATAGCATCTGGATCGGGTCTATACATAATAACCGATCCAGATAACTTAAATATATCTAACAAATTAAAATATATCAGAAAATAGCATCTGGATCGGTTCTGTACATAAAAACCGATCCTGATAGTATCTGGATCGGTTTTCTTGCTAAAAACCGATCCAGATAACTTAAATACATTTAACAAATTAAAATAAATCAGAAAAAAGCATTTGGATCGGTTTTGTACATAAAAACCGATCTTGATAGTATCTGAATCGGTTTTATTGCTAAAAACCGATCCAGATAACTTGAATACATCTAACAAATTAAAATATATCAGAAAATAGCATCTGGATCGGTTCTGTACATAAAAACCGATCCTGATAGTATCTGGATCGGTTTTTAGCAATAAAACCGATCCAGATACTATCAGGATCGGTTTTATTGCTAAAAACCGATCTTGATAAAAAAAAATTTTAATTTTTTTTTTTTTGTTGTTGTAAGTAGCATGGTAAAACGTGGCCAGCTATCAAGTACGTTTTTTTTTTTAAAAGAGGTTTATAATTGAATTAATTTCTTTAAAGAGGTCAAATTAAAGATATTTTATTTCCTATGTATGTCCTATATATATGAACTGTCTGATCAAATTCGAATCAATATGGTCTTGGTCTAACCATATATATTTTGTTATCTCAGGTAATATGAATTCGTTTCCATTTGTTCATGACATCAATTAAGCAATTAATTTTATGGTATTAATTTATAAATAACAAATAAATAATTAAACAAACAATTATACAAACACAAACAAGTTGTTTATTTTTTTAAAATAATCTCTGGTTATATATATATATTTCTCAGATTCTAACTAAATATTTCTCAGATAACTTAAATACATCTAACAAATTAAAATATAT